>CAXKVW010000023.1:0-258381 GCA_964058825.1 Carex arenaria | reverse complement strand
GGGCAGAGCGTTGCCCCTGCCTTGACATGCGTCGCAAAGGGAGCAAACGTTTTGCGGCTGTGCCAGAGAACGCAACAAGAGATAACCGATCAGATGGTCCAAGCGATGCGATAACAAGGCGCACAGCCCGTTTGAGCATTTGCAATTTCTCTCCAGTCATGCCCTGCCCAACGTCTAAGACAGTCACCAGGTCGACTGGGGCTGGCCTTGCATGGTTGGATTTTGCAAGTGGAGGCGCTTTTACCTTGATTGATACTACATATTTACCATGTTTACGGCTAGTTGATATCAGGGCAGCCTCTGATGATACACCCATGGACAATCCAAAGTTAGTATCTCCTGATTCTGATTCAAATTCAAGCTCAGCATCTTCATTTGCTTCTGGAATGGGGTTGAACCCACCATGATTGACCCTCGATTTGGGCAAAAGGGGTTCATCATCGTTATATACCTTGTACTTCTTATTCGAAGCAGCAGGTTTTGAATTCTCTTTCTTGGGAGTTCGATTTTCAGCATTGTCATCAAAGAGTTGATGTTTTGGTATAGGGGCAGTGCCTAGGGGAGAGTTGGGCTGGTGTAAGCGGAGAGAGGAGAGAAAAGGAGAATGTTGCCAGGTGGCTGAGCATACCGGGCAGGAAAGGGGATGGGATCGCATGTAAGTGGAGATGCATGGGAAATGGAATGCATGTCCACACTCTGCCGTGAAAACCGCCCTGTTTCCACTAGACCTACTTTTCACACTCTGATCACACACACCACATCTGCCCTGAAAGACAAGAGATAGCTAATTTAATATCAATCTAAAATGTCAACAAGATCTAGATATTATTTTAGCATAAACAAAATCCAATTTTCTCATATTTCTAGGTTTCTCTCCTACAATAGGCAAATCTAACATTCCAAATGTTAAAAAGAAAGAGCAAAAAGTATTGGTCCTACAATAATTAGATAGATCTCTCTGACAAGATAAAGCTCAAACAAAACAGAGGAAAAGGCAAAAGAGAAAAAGAAGTACAGAATATATATATAAAAGCAAAGTAAACAATCTCTCTTCCTCAGCCCCACAAGCCATGTACAGCCCACAAAAGCTCAAGGGCATTCAAAATTATTTAACCGTTATTAAAAACTAATGAGATTTGAATTAAGATTATCAAAAGGTACAGATTTGAACAAGAACTTAAAAGAACCAAAATTGAAAACAAAGACACACAAGAAGAAGTTCAAATAGAAGGTACCCTGGAGAGAAGAGAGGCCTTAAAAAGGGCAAATTTGGATGGAGACCGGGGCGAGCACGGTGCCGACGCAGCAGTTCCCTTCTTCCCGGCTTTCTCCTCCTCGGCTTCGAATTTCGTGCGACAGCTGAGGCCACGTGGCGTGTTCGCATTGGAGAAAAAAGAGATCTTGGAGCAGCTCCGAGGGCTAGGGCTGTCTCCGGCAGTGGTATCTCGCCGGACGGAGGTGCACAGCGCTCTTCTCCATCCCGTTCCCATTTCTCACTCCTCTGTATAACCGATCTGACCTTTGCAAATTGCTCCTCTAGTTACTGTTAGAGAAATGAGATGCGTCGTCCTGGAAAGTTCGATGTATCATTGGCTTATGAAGTGTAGTTTTTATTGGAGAGAGAGAGAGAGAGAGAGAGAGAGGTGTTTGGTTTTTAGGTTCTTTGATTTGTGAGATGAGGCCTCTTACTATTTATGCGTCCGTCGTTTACCTCTACTCGCGGTCAGTTTAAGTTGTGTACACTGTGGAGTGACAGTGAGGCAAGGATGGAGGGAGAGGGAGGAGGGACCGAGGGAGGAGGAATATAGGTGTAGGGTCTAATAGATGAGATGAGATGAGATGAGGTGAGAACAGCCTACTATTATTTATCTCTGCGCTCTCCATCTCCATCCCCACCTTCTCATCCATTCTTAATATATTGTCGATTGATAAGCATCTCCATTGCTGCTCCCTTTTGTATCCCTTTTGTATCTCGTGGGCACGGCTATATTTGATTGGAGGAATAAATTAAAGGCCAAGTGTTGAATTTTTTTTTTATTAAGAGAATTAATAATATAAGTATAACTTTTTTATCCGAAGTTGCAATGTGGATTAATACAACTCTGTCCTAATATATAATAATAGAGTGAGCAACTTCTAAAGATAAAAAAAATGCGGATTAAGAATTGTTGAAACAAAATTTTTGACAATAATAAATGTAAAGAAAAGAATAATTCTTATGATAATATTTGATAACTAATTTAAAAGGAGAGATAAATACATTATTTTTCCTCTCTAATGAGAGTTATTTCCTCATTTCCTTTTCGTATCTTTCTATCAAGCAATGATTTTTTTATTCCTAGTTTTTTACACTCCTATCAATCATGGCCTAAGTGATTCGGAAAAAAAAATTATAAATTTGTTCTATATATTCGATCACTTTTAATTTTTGGTGCAATTGTAGTAAGATTTTATTTTTATAGCATAAAGACATTTACTTATTTTTTTTCTTTCTAGTCGTTCTATCAACGCAACAGTTTTTTTTTCATGAGATTAAAAAAAAATGAAAACTTGAAATCTTACTTCTTATTATGAAGAAAGATTTAGTCGTACAACAGTTTTTTTTTCCAGCGTGCACCTTTTATCATTTCAAGATTTGCTTCTTATGAAAAAAAAAAACGAAAGGAAAGAAAACATAAGAAATGAAAATGAAAAAATGTTCACTTTTGTTATTTTCATGAGATAAAATAGTAAATATGTAATGAAAAATAATGAATTATTTTTCTCAAATTTCTTCAATTTACCTCAATTTATCTTCTAAAATTAAAACTTGAAAGCGAGGTTAACAACTCTCTGTTTCCTTATTGCCCTGTATCGAAACTTCCAGAGTATTATGCGCATTGAAGACTTGAAGCATCAAAATATCTAATAATATCTCACTTAGAAAATGATTATTATTTGCATGTATTAAAAACTAAATTACCTTTTCCTGCAATCAGTTAGGAAAGTGTTATAAAATTATTTTACAATGGAAGATTCTGTAAAATTATTCTGTTTAAAACCCACTAAGGAACTTTCTAGCATATCCTAATGTCTACTATCAAGAAGTGGAGCCGTAGATAACTGAAAGTTACCTTTGTGGGGGTAGGTTAAAAAAAATGACGCTTGTTGCTCATCGTCGGCCGCAGCGGTTTCTATACGATATTATATAGTGATGAAGTGTTAAAGTTCTGATGGATGTGACGTTTATTACTGGAATTGAATTGAATTGATGTTAGGCCTATTGAATCTACATCAATTAATGCTCACTGAATCAGTGCAGCCAGACTCCTCTTTGGGATTCTCTATACACTTTCGGATTTTCTATTGCTCCAACCCTGTATTGTTCCTTGCCATAATTTCACGCGGTTCTTTCATTTGTGCGATAAAAGGGGTAATATACTAATATGGTTTGGTATTTCAAAAAGACAAACAAAATTTATATGGATTTATATTTATTTACTTACATCATTTGAAAATAAAGATTGTCATAATTAGTTTTCTAAATTCGAAGAAAGTTTCCATCAGTGACATATTCTAGCTTACTAAAGAATTAGTGACATATTCTAGCTTATTAAAGATTATCATATGAAGTTTTCTAAATTCAAATAAGTTTACTTTTGTTTTTTACAATTCTAGAATTAAGTCGGAAAAGAATTTTATGAGCTAAATTTCACACAATTCAAGTAAACATTTTATCAATTAAAATTAATTAAAGCTTGTATGGTTAAGCTCACCAAAACGTTTACTAATTTAATATTAAAAGTCATTGACTTGATTTTTAAACGATAATTTGAATCATTTCTCTTAATATATTAAGAAAGTGCAACATTTACAATCATTTTTTTTTTATCTTTTTTATGTTTTATTGTATACAAGATCAAGAGTGAAAAAAGAAAGTTGAAAAATTAAAATTTGAAATATAATTAGTTGGCTCGTTGGGCACATAAGACAAGAAAGACTCAAACTTGTCACCAAAATAGGAACTTGTGATGTTTAAAGTTAAATAGAAAAAAAAATCTCTTCATAAACTTAGGGCCTGTTCGGTGGGCCATTGGAAATGGATATGGACGCGGGAATTGAACTAAAAAATACTGTTCATGTGGAAAAAAAAAATTCAGTTTAACTGAATTTTTCTTTTCCCGCAAAAACGATAGAGCGGCCGAACAGGACCTTAAGCTCATAACCTCATACTAACTTGGCCCTCATATTTGACATTGTTTAGAACTGACATATATATAATGAAAAGAACTATTTTTGTGTACACGGCCTACGCCTAAGTAGATCCAAAATCCTTGGTGTGGTCCAGGTCCATTTTTCTGGGCAAAAATCCAAACTTGTTAATATTTTACTGTACAATTGAGGTCACAAACAAAAAAATGCCATTCTATAGAGTTAGGTAAAATAATTTGACTTTCTACAACTACTCCAACCTTTTCCCCTTCTTTCAAATCTTGGCATCTTCTTTTGTAATCTAAATCCTCTATGTCATTTCTCATGCACCCTTCCGTGCCTCGAGTCACTGATGCTCCGTTTCCAGCCTAGGAAGGACATTTGAGCGAGCTAATCTATTGAAAGTTATTAAAAAATTGGTCACAGAAAAACCGGAGATTTCCATTCTCTCTCTTTTATTCTATATTTGGTTTATTTATGTAAATGGGAAATGATAATCACTGATCCCATGCTCATCTGCCTTTTTATAACAGAGGCTAAGAGGCCTGTTTTGTCTCTGTTTACCTTTCTGATTTCATCCAGCCTTTTTCGTTGGATTTAAGGACCCTCAGAAAATATTTGTCAGGTCGCTTTAATGATTGAACACCCAATTGCATTTGCTCTACAAGACTACAACTTTATTTATTGTTTCACCCAACCCTCTTTATTAAAAAAAATTGAATGATCTTTGAAGAGATGGATCAAATTGAATGCAAGAAGAATGTTTTTTTTTTTTTTTTTACTGACAAATTCAAAAGTTCCAAGAAAAAAAGAAAAAAGAAAAATTATATATCCTTGCAAAACAATTAAATAAATATTAGAAAAATTGAAGCTAAGCTACAACGGTATCTAATTAGCTTAGCATATACATACATTCTTTTTCTTTTTCTTTTTTTGAGGAAACAACATTCTTTTTCTTTTTGCAATTTGTTAAAGTAGTTTTTATTTTTGTAAAATTTTAAGCTTTATCCATTACGCAAGTGTACATCTCATCAAGTAGGTAATTTACTTGGAGTTCAATTCTGGTAGCCAGAGGCAGCTGTATTATATTTATATATATCTCCTGTATAAATTTATAATTTATATCCGCATTCAATACGCTTCAGACAGATTTTCTTTTTCCAACTGACGCACGTCTCCCTCCCTCCCCCTCTCTCTCTCTCTCTGGACTTTCTTTTTTTAAAGAAATCTTGGCAGTGGCCGCCGAGAACTCTCTCTCTTGAAAGCTCTCCTCATTCTCTTCTCCCCTCTCTGTCTTGACTTTTGCTGTAGACCTAAGAGTTCGCCAAGTCAAGAGTTAGAAAACACAAAAGGTTAATGTAGAAAAGCCATGTAAGAAGGGCCCATGGGCCGAAACAGGAATATTATTTTCATTTTAGTCCTCAAGTTTAAGTTTATATTACGAGTAGAACTAGGGTGCTCCTAGGAGACCAAGTCCTTTTGTATTCTTAACTCTAAAACTTATTTGATTAACTTCGAATGACGAATCCAAACCGTTGAAATTATTCTATCTTACGGGTGATGCGTCTACATGTGAAAATTTTAAAGTTTCGAATTAATTTAGTATAAAGTCAAGTGGTCAAAATTAGAAGGTTTCTAAATTACGAGAGATATCTGCACTTCGCCGTCTATACTTGTATTTTTTTTATATGTTTATATTTTGACAGTAAATGTATTTATATCTTACATAAATAAAATATGATCGTGTAGAAAAAGAAAATGCTGAATATTTTATATAATAGATATAAATATTTATGATTCAGATATAAACAGCTATGTGTCAAGTAAAAGTACTCTTTAATATATAGATAAGAAGTACAAAATAAGGGTTATTTCTCTACGATATTTACAAATAAGAAAAATTTCGTCAATATTGTATTTGGTTGACTTAATCAAGATTCCCACGTTAAAATAGACTTCATCAAGTTAGCAATATTCTCGGTAGCCTATAATCCAATATCGATCACCAAATTAATTCTCTTGCGAGCCAAAAAATTTCTTTAGCGTCGATACCAAGGAAATCTCCAATTCATTACCTAATGGAGAGTATAAAAAGCTAGGTTTGATTGATTGATGCTTGTTTGGTTTGGTCTAACTTAGCTTAACTATTGGGATTTATGCATGGAATTCTTGGAATAGGATTTTCCAGGTTGGCTATCACAAAGCAAAGCTTAAGGCATAGGCTATGTACATCATTGTGCTCCACAAATTAAGGGTGTATTCGGCTGCCACTGTTTTCGTGGGAAAAAAAAAATTCACTCAGAGTAAATTTTTTTTTTCCCACGGAAACAGTGTTTCGGCCATTCAAATTGGATCCGAATCCAAACTCATTCCCGTTCTTACTTGACAACCGAGCACGTCCTAAATGTGCGTCCATTCAACAATGTTAATGCTAAATTAATTATTACAAGTAGACAAACTAAAAGCATCATTTTATTTCATTTCTTTAAGAGGCTTCTATTTGAAGTTTGTTTGCTTTGAGAGTTTCAATCACAACATCACTACTCCAAAAAAAAAATTAAGATAAATTAAAACCTTCAAACACAGATAAAGTAGGTCGGTTCATTTTGTTCAACTTGTTGTGCCCAAGTTTTTTTGGGATCTATGATATGAAAATCTAGATAGACGCATCTTAGCAGAGGCAAGATAGATATCTTTTCTTATTGAAATAATGATCAGTTTTAAGATGTTTTGGCATCGCACAAAACAGACAAACCTTGGTAATTTAGGACTCTAAATATGAACATTTTAATGTTAGATACTAAAATAAACAAACGAATGATATTTTGATGGATAATTAATATTGTGAGGACGTTTTATTTAATATGCTCACTTTCTAGGCCAACCTTACAAACAAACAAAATTTAACCTCAGATCATTAGGACAAATTCATGATCCTAGAACAACCGAAGTGTGTTAATCCTTTTGTACAATTTAAGACCTACAAAACAAAATTATATATATATATTACTACAACTACAATGTTTTTATAATCTCACCGAGCTTTTTGGGGGTCTAATTCTCAAACTTGCCGGATCAACTTTACATGAATAATTCAAACCTTTTAAATCTATTTTCATGTGAAATTTAAATTTGGACCAGCTTTCAATGCAATGACATGATTTCATGTTCGAAATTCAGACGAAAATTCTCCTTTGAATATTAAATAATTGGGTGGCTTAACCTTCAATCTCTACTAAAAAAAATTCAAGGAGTCAATTTTATTTTAATAAGCTTGTTGCAAATTTTTTTAAGATTTGAATTTGTCGTTTGAACATATGAATTATGCTCTAGACACATGTTCACAATATGACTCAATCAACTTGTAATCAAACTTCCGAGCTATCCATCTAATCTTTCAGGTCATGTTTGATTGTGGAGTAAAGTTAATGAGGATTAAATTACTTACTCTATCTTACTCCTCATATTTTACATCTTGTTTGGTAGTTTATGTCATGAATTAAATTAAATCACATGAATGAGTAATTAAATCACATGAAGGAGTAAGATATTGGAAAATAAATCCATTTCTATGATAGTGGACCCTGCAGGTGGAGTAAGTGTGGAGTAAATTAATCCACTTGGAGAGGTGGAGTAACTTATTCCGGATTAGCTCATTTCTTACTCCATCTTACTCCTTTTATTTTACTCTTCGTTAGGCTCATTAAGCGTGGAGTAAGAGTAAATTTCACCTCTTACTCCACAACCAAACATAACCTAACTAAGTAACAACACACTAATAAATTTGGAACTAACAAATAATTAATGATTTTGAAGCTAACATATAGGTACGACTTCATTTTCATCTAATACAAATATTATATCAAAATATTAATATTTAAATTATAAAAAAATTATGTGAAGAATATGCATATAACTGGTGCATTATTCGTAAATACGCGAATAATTATAAAAAAAAAATCATTTATCGATTTGTTTGGATGCACGTTAAAAATAAGTACATAACAGTTCAGGAACCTTCCCACTGTGCTCAAGCTCAACAATAGAGTGTGCTACAATCGGAAATAAATAATAGGATATGTACAACTGTATATTGTAGGGAATTAAGTGAACGTAGGAAGTACTATTTGGGGCGCGGAATCTTGCCGCCCCATGAGCCGCTGCCTCCAGTCCCAAGTGGCAAATTCCTCACCTCTGTTGAAGAATTGAGAGAGAGAGAGAGATGAACCGAGAGTAGGCATATATTTTATAAGACGATATGGCGGTACACGTGACCTTGTTGGATCAGCATTTTTGAGAATTTTTATCTGTAGAAATTATTAGTAAAAATTTAGAATGAGAAATAGAAAGAGTATTTTAGTTGTTACATTCATAGAAAAATTGGAGATATTGATTTCGATCTAAAGTTTGAATCAGAATTATTGATAACAATTCAGAAAATGGAGATGCAACAGTGTCTTGAAAGAGAGAAGTAAAAATCATTTTTTTTATTGTTATTATTGATTCCTATTCAAACTTTGGATCAGAATTAATGTCTCCGATTTTTTTATGAACGTAACAACTAGGATACTTTTTTTATTTCTCTTTCTTATTTTTTTACTAATTTCTATAGATAAAAAAATTCTCAGCATTTCTACACTAATAACTGTCACTTCTAATATTTATACTTTTATATAGCTTTGACCGTTCATTTGAGTTTTTTTCTCTCTCTATCGATCGAGATTCTATCTCCGTTATGTAGATGACTATTGATTGCTAGCCGTCTCCAAGACTATAATAACCAAAAAATCTATTCATAGTAAATATAAATAAAAAACAATTAAAAATATAAAAGATTAGGTAGTATTTTTTAAAAGGAGAAGGCAGATATACAGTATGGCGTCCCACCCAGACGCCATACTATAGTCCCACCCAAAAAAAACGTAAGTGGGACGCCATACTATATCAAACACCCATTAAAAAAAAAGATACACTACTAGTAGAATTAGTCAGGGCTGCTACTCTATGGACTGTCTGGTTGGCCATAAATAATATTTGTTTTAATAACTCTATTATCTCTTTTATTAAGAGTATTGGTACTTCTATTATTGCTCTTGCATCTTATTAGTGTAAAGTTAGACCTGATGACATTTTCTTTAAATTAACACTAATCCTGCTTATCGATGTCATTTCTTTGAATCAGACAGACAACTTGATGTATCCGTCAGTTTCAAGTACCCCGAAAAGGGAAAGTTACCGGCTGGACTCAGAGGAAGATGCAACACTTAATTGATTCAGAAAAAAAATATGATCTTTCTGGACTATCTACGTAATATGGAAGATATTGCCGATCTCGATACTGCCCTAATTACCTTCTCTTCTGACTTTGAGTCTGTTGTTTTTTCTTCATATGAGAGTTGTGATGGTTCTACTTGTAATACTTAACTGTTACTGTTATGGTTGTTTGCCTATTTTGTCTATTTTGTGTTCCTTTCTAGCTATGCAGATTAGGTGACCTTAGTGATCCTTAAGATCGCCAATGGGAGTTGTATGTTTCAGTTGCCATTTTAGTCTTTTGTTTACAATGGTTATCATGTCATTGATTTTGTATGAACTATTAGTTTCTATATGAAATAGGTGAGCACTTCTCACTTTAACAAACAAACAAAAAAATTAGATGCCCGTATTTTTTTAGTATTGGATTGCTATTTTCTTCATAATACTCGTGTAAAAGATAAGTCAAGGCCAGAAAGAACAATATTAAATATATTTTTATTTCATTTTCATTATTTTGGAATACTTTTTATTTGATAGTCTTTTATATTGCAAAATTTTGTAAATTTGAATGCAAAATAAGAAAAACATTATAATATCTAGGTCAAGACAAGATCATTGGCGTCCCTTCTTTTTTTTTTCTTTAATGGTTGTTTGGGATAGTATAGCATCCCACTTTTTTTTTTTTTGGGAGGGGTGGAGGGGTGGGGGTGGGGGGGAGGCTGTGGTGTAATATGGGTCTGGATGGGACGTCATATCGTATATTTGCCTTCTCATTTTTTAAAATACAGTGTAACCATTTTCATTTTTCATTTTTTTTGTTCTATTTACTATGAATAAAAATTTCGGCTATAATAACTACGTAAGTTTATATACGAAATATGGATGTATATCAGTATATGTATATAATATATCTGGACGTATATTCTGAAAAAAAATTATAAAATGATGAATTAAATATAGTTTTTAGAGAATTTTAATCAAAAGAAAAACACAATAATATACTAGTATAATCTTAGATTAATTAAATAATTTCATACATCATAAATTTTATATGTTTAACTAGATGAAAATAAAAAAAATATATTTTTAAATATGCAATATATATTTTTTATTCATACAACGATGTGTTGCATAAACATATGTGGTCTATGTGGGATCATATTCTAAGACAAGAGGTGGATCTAGTGTATACCGGGGGCAACTGCCCTCCTTTATTTTGAAAAATAATTTTGATTTAATAGGTCCAAATTAATTTGTCTCCCTTTCTCTGAATATTAATTTTTCCCAAGGAAATTTTTGTTTTTTATAAAGTAAAACGATTTTGTTGTTATTTTTATTATGTAAGAGACTAATTGTGTTATTTTTTTATTTAGTATCCGATTAGTTAATGGACTTAAACCCGATAAACTATTTGAACCGATTAGTTAATGGGTTTGAAATTGATTCCTGTCCCACTCTGACAGAATTCTTAACATAATTAATATTATGATTAATAATTTTAGTCAGAAAAACTAACCGAGCTTGATATAATTAGAAATCCTCCATATATAATTATGTTAAGAAAAAGTTGTTCGATAAAACAAATTCTTTCTTGTGCTTTAGTAAATTAATTTGTTTTAGATTTGTATCATTGATCAGAAATCTATCTATTGAAATTTTCTATCTATTGAAATTTTGTAAGTCCTACCGTTTTAATTTCTATAATAAAGTGAAATGATAGCAAAAGGGGAAATGATATTGAGAAGAATTTATGGTTGTAATTGTTTTTGCATATAACCAATTGAAATTTGAAGTCATTATTAAAAACCTGAGCTGTTGATGTTCATCATGAGAGATGCTAGCTTGTATAACAAACATTATAAGTTTTGAGCAAAGTTTACGGTGATATGAATTTATCACATATCACCATAGCATCACTCTTATAGGTTTTTGAGTTTTGAATTGCAAACTCTAGTTGTGCGTGCATTAGGGTTGCTATTTAGCCGAGTTAGCTCGAGTTAATAGTAATTCAAATTCAACTCGGAAAGATAATGAGCTTACTTGACATGAATTGAGAAGGCAGAACTGAGTTGGCTCTCTAACTCAACTCAACTCGTGAGTAACTTAAGTTGACTCGTGACTCGTGAATCAACTCATGATCAGTGATACTAATTACCTAATAACAGTCTAGCACTTTTGAATTCTTAAGTGTAAATTGTTGACATATGTCATATAACATCATATGATGTGCGCAAAATAAAATAAAAACAATATATGAGCAAAATTATCAAAGAAACACAAGTAATTAGTCCACAACAAATTTTTTTTGGCAAAGTATCCGTAAACATTCATTTATAAAAGAGTCAACATGCATCCAATACCCCACAATTTCCATAACAGGAAGCAGCCGGGGCAGATTATGTAGGTACTCAACCGAGTCCAAGTTGTTAGTGAGTGAGATGAGTCCAATTCAAGCTCAATTCGTGAGTTAAACGAGTTATTCAAATGAAATCAAAGTAACTTGAGTTTTTAATAAACAATTGTTAACGAGTTTATTTTCGAGCTGAGTTCGAACGGCTCACGAGCCACAAACTTTTTGTCCAGCCATATATGCACTTTAGATTAACCGTCTTAATCAAATGATCAGTAACACTAGTAGGATTAAACGTCTTAATTTCAGGCATGCACTTTAGATCGACGGATCATATAACATGCATGAATTAAAAAGCTTCGTTTCGATTTATTTTTTATGTCACCTAAGAAAGCAAGAAAACCTTTTCAGAAAGAATTCAGAGTAGGTACGATGCCCATTGGACCTACTTTAGTTCGATGAGTGAAATGACCATTAATCGATTGCATCAAAGATCAGTGTTAAGAACATTAAAATTCGTGCATGACTGTTTCAATTTCCGTGCACTCTAATTTTAATGCTAATCGTACGGTGTTAGAGCTAATTGAACCTAAAAGTAGATCCGATGCCCATCAGACCTACTCATATCTCTTTCAGAAGCAATTGGAGCAGGGGCGGATCTCAGTGTATTGGAAAGGTGGCTAAGCCACCCCGATGATTTTAAAATTTAAGTTATGTATATTGAAATTTAATGAAATTTTATTTTTTTAGAACTTTCTATATAGTCCAACTCCCTCAATATTAGTCAAATGTTTGCTTGTAGTCTAGTGGTTAGTGCTCTACTTTATATTTGAGAGGTCTTGTGTTCAAATTCCACTCACCATATTTTGTATTTTATTTTTTAGCCCCCTTATCAAAAATTTCTAGTTCTGGCCCTGAATTGGAGTACCCAACCAAGTAGTACGCACTCAAGGCCGTAATTCATTTCTTTCCGCAGATTCAGTTTTGAGAAATTTGATACAACATCACAATGCATTTATCGTACCATGCTAATGGAGATTTTTATATTAATTTCCTTGTAAATTAACCGAACTTATTTTTGTAAAGTATAACTTAAATCGAAATTGATCCGATTCCCTACAAACCGCGGGCGGCGTTGATGCACGCACGTTTCCACCACGTTAGCAACCCCCCGCCCTTTGCAGCGGATGCATGTGTTCTTTTTAGTTAATTTCTCTCTGTAAGCAAGGCTCTGACAAAATAAGTAGAACCTTTATCTTTTATCAATCATTTTTTTTGCTAAGTCCGTAGGCGCACTTCTTAATCTTATTTTGAAAACCCATTTTTGTGTCCTTTTTGATAGTTGTGTGGTGTGCACCACCTGTCATATATATATTGACCTGGCAACTCATGATCAGTTATTCTGCGTTTTCGAATCAACGAATCCCTAGTCCGGATCCTCGCAAACCATGGTGTTGGAACTGTATTGCGTTGAATATTATATAGGAGCTTGGGATCCGACAAGTCACAAGTGTAATATACAAGTTCATAAATTAACATATATATTCACTGATCATACACCAGGTTGGTTAAGATTTATTTTATAGTACTCTTTGTTGACATTATTAGGCGATCAAGTTGTTTGATTTCACATGGACCTCTTTCTATGAGAGATTTTAATTTAATTGAGAGGGATATGAAAAAGAAATAAGACAGAAAACTTGACCTGCCAATAGTACTGGATTTGGTATCATGTCATTCGTCTTATGTATAATTAATATGTGATTATTTGGATGCCATAACATGGTGATCACATGGATTAAAATTGTATTAAATATATAAAAATTATTAGGTGCCTTTAGGAAAAGATATAAGTTAAGTAAATAAATATTATGGCTAATGATTAGATGGAGGGAGTTGAGAGAATTTGCGACCCACTCATTAACTACAGTTTCTTTGTTTGTTCCTTTGTTCCGTTCTCTTGATTTGCCTTTTTTTATGTTAATTATGAAACTAAAACAAACATATACCTAATTATGGGAGCATTTTTTATTTGTAGATTTTTTTAAGTAAAAGTTGGAAATCAAGCCACTCAATTATTTAATATTTATAACGGATTCTTGTATTCAGATTTCGAACATGCTTATTTTTAGAAATTGAATAATATATATATATATATTTTTATAAATAGATGGAACTGAATTGTTGTTTTGGTCTCATCGAAGGCAGGCTAATGGGACCGAACAAATAGTTCAGTCCCATGCATTGATTTTTACAATTCATTAACAACTACACAATGTCGAAAAATAATTTGACTAAGCCAATATTGGCTTCTCCCCAATGAAGACCCAGGGGTAGAGAGAAAAGAAGAGGGCCTATCGATTTCATAGCTCTATTGGACCAAATCAATAGTTCGTTCCTATCAACTTTTAAATTTTTAGTGGTGATCGAAGACACATTGCAACTTAAGAAAACTACTAGAATTGAATTATTGATTCAAATTCAGAAAATATTCCGATAAGTCTGAATCATTGATTCGGTCTTATCTATGGACAAAAAAAAAACAATCAATCTTGTTTATGGCAATTTGATTTTTTTTTTCTAAAACAAAAAAAAAAAGTTTGTCGTGGGAGGGGGACGGGTATATAAATGAATAGATCTTGAGAGGAGAAACTTTGTATAATTGGGTGCATGTGAGATTGTTGGCTTACCTCGATCTTATATTATATCTATACTACTAAATTAATACAACTCTTAACTAGTTTCATTTGATTGACCGTTGGAAGATACCTCGCCTCTCTCGACTGAGTAACTAACTCTTTTCTTTTGATTAAATTATGAATAGATCAATGCAACCTTGTACGAATTATACAGTTAATTCTATCTCTGATGTTGCAACTTGCATGGGAACAAAACTAAAAAAAGCCATTGATTTTCATATCTTACTCAACAAATCCATCTCGGTTCTTACGGTGTACAATGCAATCCTGGACTTAAATTGAGAATCTACATAGTTTATTAATATAACAGTTGAAGGTAAGAATAGATAAAAAAATATATAATTTAGGTAAACTTTTTTTTAACTAAGTTGTTCAGCATTGTAAAAGTAGTTTAAAACAAACGAAACGTAGAATATAAAATGAATTTATGGAAAGTCTGGAAATAAATATATTCACAGATGTATAGAGTTGAGCTATTGTATAAATTATTAAATATACTTATAGACTAGTATCGTCGCGTGCTTGTAAGTTGCAACAGGGACATATTATAAGAGAAAAAAGATATCTACAAAATGACATATTTTCATAAAAAAAATAGACCAGTAAAAAAATTATTATTCAACAATATCTATAAATAATGTTAAAATATATTGGTTCTTCCCATAAAATCAGTTAGTATAATAAAGTCTAATGAGAAATAATGTCGACTTAATGCAAATTGAAGATACCATAGTAGTAGCTATATTATACATCTTATTGTATATATCAAAGAGAAAACAAATATTCAATTGCTACAATTGAAAACATATAATAAAATTAGAAATGTTAAATTAGTATGGTCCATACCTTATTCTTCGCTCAAAACCTCCCGATAAACTATATTTTTGGTAGACACTCTGGAGACATCATGTTTTCTTTTTTCAGCTTATATACATATGTAATTATTTATTACATTATTAGTGAATACTTAGTATGACAGGATGATATAAACACTTGTATTTTAAGTATGAATACTTTAATGCTAAATTGTTGTGTCTTCAAATATAAATGAATATTTAACTGACTATGTTTTATTTGTTAAAATTTGTAGCATATGATCAGTGTGGAGCGGTTTTTTATTGCTTTCATAATTTTGATAGATGAGAGGAATGAATGCAAGTTTAAGATGGTGTAAATTTAGGGTTTCTAACTAATAGTTTCTTGTGATTGTTAACTGTTAATTGCATCGTGATTTGTAATTGGTATTTGCTTTGTGATTGGTAATTGATATGTTGTTGATTGATAACTATTCATTTGTTTTTTCAATGTTATATGGTGATGGTTGTTTTATAGTTTACTTATATATCACTACATAAGAATGTATGCTTAACTGCATGAGATGCATACTTAATGCATAATAATGAATACTTAATTGCATAACTATTTGTCATATCAAAGAAGATTGATACTTTGCATGTTAATATAAATACTTGACTATATAAAAATAAATACTACACATATTACCTCTATGTTGTCCTACACATATTCATAAATTTTCAAAATGGCATAAGAATGAATACTTCGCATGGTCCCTCTCCCTGTCACTTTCAAGGGATGTTAGCGGTCCCCCACTTATGCACGTTATTAATGTGCAGACCCTTTATTAATGTTTACTTAAATAACAAAGTTGAATACTTTTATTCAAAAAGTTAGAACTTTACACGGCAGTTGTGAATATTTTTCGTGTTAAATGTGAATACTAATAAATTTTATCTTTCAAGTGACGTTAGCGGTCCCCCCCCCGCCCCACTTATGTACGTTCTTAATATGAAGACCCTTTATTAATGTTTACTTAAATAACATAGGTGAATAGTTTCATTCAAAAAGGTAGAACTTCACAAGGCAGAGTGAATACTTTTCTTGTTAAAGGTGAATACTAATAAATTTGCGTTGACGTTTTGTGGTCTCCTACTTATTATCCGCAGTTGACACGTTTTCTTTCTATAGTTAACACGCTTTCTTTGTTTCTTAGCGACTTATGTGTATAGTCCCCTGCTTATTATCCACAGTTAACGTGGTTTTACTGTTATTTAAGATGAGAGACAAATCGGGGGATTGATTAGCGGGGATAGCTAGGCGGACCCCATATACTTGTAATACTCTTGATACATGAACTATTTATACTTACATGACGAGAATAAATACTTGCTCAATGAGGTATGAATACTTGTATGACGAGATATGAATGCTTGTGCAACGAATAACTCGAAAGTATGTCATCATGGATCTCATTTGAAAGATAAAATTATGTAGAAGACATTCGTGGTTTTAGATTTGCAAAATTTCTTATAGATAATCAGAAATATTGGTTAGATTTAACATAGAAAAAACATACCGCCTCTAAAAAGATGGGTGAGTGATGTGTCTGTTTTTTTTTTAAAATACTTGATATCTTAAGATGAATACATGGTGTATTATATATGAATACTTTCGCGCAATAGTTATAAAATCTTTTAAATATTAGGCAGTCTCCAAATATTAAGTGGTCCCCCAGGTAGTTAGTAGAGAAGGTTTAGGGGGGATAGCTAGGTGCTCCCTTAAATAAGTTATTAAATAAACAACGATGACAACAAATGCGGTGTATTATGTATATTAATTTGGAATAACACAGATTTTGAATAGAATATAATAGAATAGAAACATGTTTACTTAAATGAGACCATTAAATTACAAATAACATTCCTTAAATAATATAAAAAATAAACAAATTGAAGATATGACTCATCAATTATCAATCAATATAAAAATCCTTTAATGCATTTAAAAAATGAAAAGAAATTAGGCCCGATCTGAAAATCGAGTATCTGACAATCAAATAAGTGTGACGAGTACGTGTCTAAATATTTAGACTTCTACACATAAAAAACATCGTAAAGATGAATAGAATAATAAAAAAGACATACTATTTGACAAAAGAAATAATATTCAATCTAAAAATTTATCTTTAATAGTTAAATCAGATCATCTACATACTTTGTAAGAAAATACAAAAAATAGATATTTTTATGTTGAGCTACTGTACAAATTTGTATTTCGGACAAAATACAAATGACTGAAATTATATATTTTCGTGTTGAATGGTAGATCCAAGTCACTTAATGTGTTTTAAATATGAGAAAAATAATTTTCATGTCCCAACAAAAACATAATTTAAAATCATTTATATTTTAACTGAAATACAATTATTTGTACAGTGGTCTAAATCTATATATATCTACACTAAAAAAAATACAATAATTTGTTCTGCATTGGTCAAAAGCTTTACATTATTTGTTCAAATGGGAATGGCAACTCTATCTCGCCTTCATAAATTAATAATTAATTAATTGCCCCCATACCAACAAGTACAACTAAACAATAATTTAATTAAGTCCATAACGAGATGCCCTGGATAGGACAAGTGCAATAATTAATTAGTGGAATGATCAATAATTGAAAAGGATGATTGCATACAATCAATTAATTATGTGCTCGACGCCTTCACTAAAAACTTTCCTAGAGAAACACAGGAACCGACTCCGCTGCTTGCCAAATGGGCAAGCAGGGCCCTACTTTTCTAAATCTAATCATTGAATTTTTTTCATGCACGAATCTCAACACAGATGAATGGTTTGATTTGGAAAAGCAGGATCCTACTTGCCCATTTGGCAAGCAGCGGAGTTGGTTCTAGAAATACAAGGGTATAGAATATAGATAATGGCAAGTGAGAAACCATTCATAAAAAAAATTAAAATTATTGGGCTAAATTTAGCTATTACGTTGCATATTGAACTCAATGAAAAATATTAAATACATATGAGAAACTAATGAGGGTTATATGTAGAATTGTCAATGATCGGATTTGGGCCGGAATCTAGTATGATCTAAATGATAAATCTTTTTAAGATTTTATGATGAGGAAAGTTAGAATGTGCTAAAAAGTTTTGAAAGTGATCTATTTCATGAGTAATGCATATATATATGCAAAATTTTGACAATTTTGAACTCATTTAGTATGAAAATAGAGCAGTAAAAAAATGATGAAAAATGAATGAATTAAAATAACTTATAAAACTTCATTATTTTGCTTATGGTCTTTACACTAAATAAATTCAAAATTTTCAATTTTTTGCATGTACAAGCATCATTCGTAAAGTAGACTAGTTTCAACGGTTTGAATTCGTCATATAAAACCAATCTGATAGATTATAGAGTCATGCAGATAAAGCTCTCTCGGTGAGCATAACACACACTAACTTTGCTTATTTTATGATATCTACATGTGGATTCATATTCAATAAAAAATTATGACAGTAAATTTAGATAAAATTAGGTTCATATATCAAATGTTTTAGCTAAAATATTTACATAAGTGAAAAAATTATTGTATAAAGTACAAATTTAAAATAAATAATTTAATTATATTAATTCATATAATTTTTTTATTTAATTCGTTGAACATGCAAAATATTTAGCATATTGTGACAATTAGTATTCAAGTAAGATGGATTCTTATTCAAGTGCTGTCGAATATTATTTTTTTAAATCTAGATGATAATTTATTCATGCGAATTTAGGTCGGGTTATGAATATCTATTTACAGTCCTGCTTGTCATGAACCAATCAAGGTTTATATATAATTTTTTGATGGATGAGAAATTAGTATTTCACAAATGGCCCCACAAGGCATGACAAATTAAATTGATATTGAGTCCATTGATTGAGATAACCAATCTATTTTTTACATTCATTTATTCAATCATTTATAACAGAAAAGATACAATAAATATATATATATATATAGAGAGAGAGAGAGAGAGAGAGAGAGAGTGACTAATATGATTTCAGTAGCATATGGGCCGAAGTGCTTACGGTCCAAATTTAAAATTTCAAAATCCAAAAAGTCGATCTGAACCGTTAGATGTGTTCTCCATATTGAAAAGTGCTTGGAGACCAAATTTTACATTTTTTGGAATTTTTTTGCTATTTATTAAGCCACTTTGAAAATCGCTGATCCAACGGTGGCACTGTTGGGTTAAGCCACCGTTGGATCAGCGATTTTCAAAGTGGCTTAATAAATAGCAAAAAAATTCTAAAAAATGTAAAATTTAGCCTCCAAGCACTTTTCAATATGTAGAACATATCTAACGGTTCAGATTGACTTTTTGGATTTTGAAATTTCAAATTTAGACCATAAGCACTTCGGCCCATATGCTACTGAAATCATATTAGTCACTCTCTATATAAGAGTGACTAATATGATTTCAGTAGCATATGGGCCGAAGTGCTTACGGTCCAAATTTAAAAAATATGAACAGAAGAAGGGACATTTTGCATGCATGTACAGAGCTTAACCAACCAATTGATCAATATCCCATAATTGATCCAATGATTGGATGATCCATGAGAGAATAAAAAGATAATGAAAGAAAGATAGAGATGCACTCAATTGTTGGCAGTTGCTGCGCAGAAACAAGTCCTACTCACCATAAATTTTTCTTTTGATAAATATATTTTATATACACACATTAATTTATGTTCCTGTTTGGTCTTCTTATCTCTTTATTTCAAGTCCGTTAGTCTGTTTTCAGTTTTTTTTTTCTTTTGATCAGAAACCTACTTGTACTGTAGATATATAATATACGATGTATATGCATATGTTTGCATTATAAATGCAGCACAAAAGGGAGGATGGAAAAACTATGCATTATTATGTTTTTTGTGTGTTTCCTTGTTACCACATAGCGTATACTGTATTGTGGACTAGTGTACACACCTGGCTTCATCTGAACCTGTTATTTTTATTATTTATTTATTTTATTTTAAATGAAAGACATTACAGTGAATAGTGAAACACTTTGTGAACAGTATAAACGATCATAACTAAAAACAAATAATGAGTCTGACAATAATTTTAGAAATCAATACCACTCACAAGACACTTGATTCCTAACTACTCAAACACACAGACGCATACATAGAAGTTGGCTAATATCAAATCAGTTGTTTCTGAGATTCCGTGCAACCAAATTATTTTTCAATTTTCGAAGTCCAAAAAGTCGATTCAAATCGTTAGATATGATCTCTATATTAAAATGTGCTTGGATACCAAATTTTACATTTTTTTGGAATTTTTTTACTATTTATTAAGCCACTTTGAAAATCGTTGATCCAACGGTGACTTCTAGTTTTACTATTTGATTAAGCCACCGTTGTATCAGCATTTTTCAAAGTGGCTTAATAAATAGTAAAAAAGTCCAAAAAATGTAAAATTTGGTCTCCAGGCACATTTTAATATAGAGATCGCATCTAACGGTTTGGATTGATGTTTTGGACTTTTAAAATTGAAAAATGACTTGATTGTACGGGGCCTCAAGAACAACTGATTTGATATTAGCCATATATATAGAGAGAGTAAGGCTTGGGTGTTATAAATAGCATAAGGCAATCCGTGCTACAGCCTCAAAAACTTATCGTATAAACTTCAAACTTCGATTTAAGTAGCTGAATAAATTTTTACTATTTTTGGAAATTTTTACTATTTTTTAGGATTTACAAAATATTGCAAAAAATAGTCTAAAATATTGACAACTTTCTTTTATTTTTAAATCATTTTTTGCCATCTTTCATAAACCATAAAAAATAGTAAAAAAATTCTAAAAACAATAAAAATTGATATCTACAAGTTAATTATGCACCGCGTGTGTGTGTGTTTGCTCGCGCTCTTTTTTGTGAAGTTAGTCATTATCCTCAGGGGCGGAACCAAGGCAGGGGACAGCCTAGGCCCCGGCCCCCTCTTAACCCAGAAAATATACATAATTTTTTTTTGCTTATGGGCCCTTGACACCCCCTAAATTATTTATGGACCCTTGGCACCCCCTAAATTTTTTTGAATCACATCCTCTGCGGAGCTTTTACCTGCGGAGGTCGTGCGGTTCTTTTAATCTGGTCCATTCATTTTGATCGGATGGACCAAATAAGATTATGGCACGAATCTCAAAGCAAAATTAATACTGCCCCCTCCATCATCCCGGGCACTCACCTGCTGAGAGTAAATCTGGACCGTCCGATCAGCTCCGCACCGCAAATCTCCGTAGAGGATACTGGTCCAATTTTTTTTTTACTTATGTGTCCTAAATTATTTATAGCCCCCTCTAGTTTTCATTCCTGGTTCCGCCACTGATTATCCTTTGAATATACTTTAATTGAGAGGTTTCTTTGGTCCTATACTATTCTTGGGACATTGTATTTGGTACTAGTAGGTCAAATAGTTTTCATGTTAGATATAGTTTTATATCATTTTACAAGTTAGTCAGTACCCTTTGATATACATTAATTACTATTTTGTATTTTTTATTTCAAGATGAGAATTTATAATACATAAAGAGGATTTAATTTTATAATTTTTTTAGTTATATCACATCATCTATATTTTTATATGTGTGAGTTTTTATGTTCTTATTTATCTTGATAAGATGACTCGTGCGTCATGTTTCTCTTTTCTTATTTATTTTAAAATGTAATATAGTTCTTAAAGAACGAGTTCAATTATTTAGTGTTTGATACATCCGAATAGCACTAATTCAGCTATAGTAATATTATTCTAAATTGCAGTGTGGTTCATGCACCTTTTAATAATTAAAATAGTTCAGATTAGCTATTGTTCTGCAAACCTTAACCAATAAACCAAATCATGAAACAGTAAGAATTAGCATTCCGAATAACCCGATGATACAAAATTAACATTCTCGTACCATTCATATTAGTACTCTTTTATACTATTTTTACATATTAATCCGAATGATATTATTCTTACACTATATCTTTGACGATTGAAACGCATCTTTATTCTAAAAAAAAAAAAAGTTGTTAGACCTGATATGGCCGTTAATATTTTCATCACCTGTGGAAGTACGTTCACATATCATCGAATTTAGGACTCTAAATATTATATCAGGTTAACCAACCGTATATATTACAAGCCGTACCTTTTGATTTCTATATTCGCACTACGTAGGTACATAAAATTTACGATTTTTTTGTATGTGCATATTCCTGTATTAATTTTTGTCCTGCTAGTTAATTTAGATACATTGCCTTAACTCCACAATTCGGCTTCAGAAAGAGAAAAAAAAAATGCTCTGCAACTGAACAACAAAATTGTCAGTATACTCTCTACTCGATACAATTATACAGAAACAGTTTAATTGATTGATGCAGTCCTATATATGGGAAATTAAAGATATTCATATTAGCCAAAATTAAAAAACAGGTGTGAATTGATAAAGTGTTCGACCGCTCCACCTTCAAATATTCAAAAATTTGGAAAAGAAAAAACAGTTGCAAAAAATTATGCTTGATTATTAGTTTACAAATATTTATGGTTTGAAGGTATTAGCTTAAATTTAGATTCCATTTTTGTTTGGGTTAGTTAAATTGCAAAAGGCCCCTGTATTATCAAACAATTGCAAAAATTATTTCACATTTTGGGGAAACAAAAGCACTATTAAATTGCTCCTTTTCTGGAAACTTTGCATGGATATTCTTTAGTTCTAACTTTCTTCAGAAGTTTTTGTTATTATTCCCATTTTAGTCTCTATTTTGTTGTGTAATTTGCATGTAGTTTTTGAAAACCTGAATTTTAAGTTCTAATATTTTACAGATTTAAGGCCCATTCTTTTTGTAATGGTTCCTCCGAATAATTCCGTCGAAGTTTTGGGCTTGAGTGCGTATCGTTTGGACAATACGAGTTTAGTAGTGTTAAATTTACTTGAACCTTTGAGCTACATTGCTAGATATATTCTATAGAAAGATCCATCTTTCTCATCTTACGAATTAAAAGTACAAATACAAAACATTATAGAGATATAAAGTGAAAATTAAAATGGCATTCTTTGATATCATGGCATTTATTCAGACCAAGTCTTTGCTGTTCATCAGTTAGTTTGAATTATTTCTATTAATACTCTTATCCAAATGAACACTTATACCTGAGACAATATAAGAGTTTGCATCAAAGGGACTTTCATTATAGAAAACATCAGGAGCAATAATTAATTATTATTTTCTTCACAGTTTTCCACATTGACATGTAAACAACACTAAGTTTCGCTTCCACAAGTACTCAAAATATGCACGCCTATCTCTGTAAAACCTCCACAAAGGAAGAACGGGTCTGCCAGAAAATCCATATAGATGTTGTCATCTATAATAACGATCCTAAATGATCCTCAAAATTGAAAATACTTTTCTGTTATGCTTGAAAGCTGAAAGATAGGAGCTCTATACTGTTGCTGGGGCTGCAGAAAGTAGACTAACATACAGAAGAAAAAAGAAAAGAAAAACAATCAAGAGTTGAATAATTTACGGAAAGGCCCGTCTTTTTTGTCTTTAGCAGCCTCAGTCAATGCAAGGAAGCGCTTGAAGCCAGTGGTGGCAGCCCCACGGCCAAGTGCAGCAGCACGTGTCAGCACATCCTCTCGGGAGTAAGCAGAAAGGGGAGTCGTGAGAGCAGAAGTAAAAGCAGTAGCAGGAGCTGAAGATGCCGAAGAAATTGAAGCCGCTAAAGCAGAAGCAGGGGCAGAGGACGAAGCAGTGGTAGGTGCAGGTTGCAAAGCAACAGTGGGGGCCATACTGGGGTGTCTAATGTTGGTGGCAGTAGCGGAATGTTTGTTGAAATCCTCCAATATTGTTTGTTGATCAGTTTTCTTCAGGCCCTGCGCATCAAAAGTATCAGATGATCTTTAGAATTAAACAAAATCCATTACGAGTTCAATATTTGTTTTAGAGAGAGGGGGGTGGGGGGGCAGAAAGGGGCGACCTTGAGTTCGAGAATGCGCTGGAAATCAGAAAGGGTGCCTTCAGGAAGAAGAGCTCTGTATGTATTTGCAACTGAATCGACTGGCGACAAAATGACCTATCAAATATTTGTCATTTAAATATCTATTAAATCATCCAAGTATATCACAATTTTATTGAGGTTAAGTTTATCTTTTCCAGATTACCTTTAAAAGAGCTTCAGCTTTGCTCATTTCCCGACTCACAAATTTTGAATAGCTAGTTGCAACTGTGGTCTGTTTATAAACCCAAAAGTCCATCAATAATTGACTAAACAGTACTTTGTAAACAAGCACTCACTATCAAAGATTACATATCACAAAAATATAAAATACCTGCTTCCCTAAAGCTGGTATTTCCAATAGGATTGTCTTCACAGCCTGAGTGTCAAGCAGCATCTAAATTCAAGGAAAAAAATGTTAAGTTGTGCGCAAAAGTAAAAGCATTTTATACTCCTAATCAGCACAGAAATTACGTCTGATACTCGATAGAAAATAACAAAAAACCTGCTGTGCGCCAGTTTCTGATATGCTCTTGCATTTATATATGTTTTGAGAGAACCGAGGACCAAGTGAGGCTGCTAGCTGCCACATTGCATCATTTTCAAAATTAGTAAAAGGACAAAAGAAGGCTTATTTCTTTTCTGGATGTTAAGGCATACCTTGTCCAAGAAAAATTGGAAGTAGGTCGGAGAGAGAAGAGAACCAAGCACAGGAATGCTAGCTGACAGTATAGAATTTATGCCATTCACATATCTGCATTATTGGCATCATAATATTTTATGAAGCACGTCTCCGGAGTTGCAAAAGATTTTACTCAATAATAGAAAATAAGAAAGGAAAGGATGTGAAAGGCATACTCAGATTGGTCACCAACACTTTCCAGGCTAGCCCATGGGACCCGCGTCATTGCAAGCATTTCAGCATCAAATTTAGTCTCAACTCCATTCACAAGTGTTATTAGCGCTTTTGTTATAACTGCTGAAAACTCATCCTGCCAAAACCCATTGGCTTTCCAATTTAATCATTATTGGAAGAAAATGACAACCTCATATCCAAAATGAAAAAAAAAGAAGAAGATACCAATTCATACTTTTTAAAATATGCTGAAAGCTTTCACCTTAATCAAGCTCTAAAAACAAAAACAAAAAAGGAAGAGATGAAACATGTACTTGCCTGAACTTCAGACATGTCAACTTTATCAACAAATTGAGGATCAATCATATTTGAGACATTTTCACCTAGCTCCCCTGACTAACAAACATAAAAAATGAAGGTAATTAAATTATGCAATAGATGGTACTTAATTAGCAGGTATGGAGAGAATAATGATGTTAATATTACCGTCTTATGGCAGTATTCTACCGTATTCACGATGTAGCATATCATTCTCTCATCTCTGTCTGAGGTCTGCATTTAAAAAATTATCAAAATATCTTATACAACAGAAACAAATAAAAAAGAAGCACGAACAATAAAGTAGAAAAGGGACCTTGATTTGTCCATCAGTGCCAGTTGCAGCTGCAACTATGCCGGTACCACCTTTAGGCAATCTATTGTATAGTTTGTTTGCATATGCTTTCAGTATCCTCTGGAACACCTACTCAAGGCAAAAATACGCAACATATATATTCTCTGAGTTCTCTATATTTCTTTAAATTTACATCTAAATAAGTGTGCAACAAATAGTAACAGCACCTCCAACATTTTGAACAGGGTTTGGCTCTGGGTCAAAGCACTACACCTTTTCAAACTTCTGCGGATAATTAAAAACACCTGCATACTACTTGATAGGATATTTGTTTGACTTCCTTCATCTGTTTCCCATGTTTCTTCCTAATATTAGAAAAACAAATTATGAAAATCAATAACTTTCTCATTGTAATTACTTGTTGACCACAAACTAACTCATGCTGAAATAAACTTCCTTTTTTTTCGAAATCCACATAATAAATTGATATGGTAAACTCTATTTGTTGGCACATTACCTGTACAAGTTTTTCTAAACTCTCCATTAGGGTTTTCTCCTCTAGCTCGACATAGACCGTCATATGTGCCTCAAAACATGATGAGATGATGCCTCTAAAATTGAACTGCAATCATTCAGAACCCTTCTGTCTTAATGATCTCAAGAATTCTAACTTAAAATAAATAAATAGGCAATCTAAAAGACAGATTACTGACCCCTGCACCAGGAACTGCTAGATCTTTCTGCTTGTCTTTCACCTGCAATGATAAACTTCATGAGCAAGTTCTATAAAGTAGTTCCAAATAGTTTTCGTACATGATTATATTGCACATACCATTTGGGCTTTGGCATCAGGTTCAGTGGAGGCATCCTTTTTCTGATATCTATTTCGGATTTCGGCAATTCTTTTCCGGTCATTCCCTTCATCATCTTCCTCGATTTCTTCATCATCATTAGTTGATTCTTTGCTTCGAGATTTTTCAGTCCCAGCACCAAATTTTGAAGCCAGTTCCTCCTCAAATTCTAGGGTTCTCTGCAAAGCCTGATTAAGCAAAGAAAAAAGATTTTCACTATGAATTACAGAGATAGGGAGGGAAATGACAGATTTAATGTAATTTGTGAAAGAAAAGTACCAATAGCAAGGTGCCAACATCTGGCTTTTCTTTAAGGTTGTTCAGTATGTCAACAAGCTGTGTCCTGAAACAGTTTTATTAAGTAGTATTATAGAAGATGGGCTCGGGATATTAATTAGGTAGATGGAATAGCAAGTGGAAAAGAAACCTGGTAAGCTTGCAGAATTGAATGCAAAGCAGATAGTCAACATGCCAGGTCTGTGGAAATATCTTCCAAATTTCCTCATTTGTCTTTAGCCGCCTCCTTATCCATGCATACCTCCTCTCTGTCTTGTCCAACTTTGCTAGTTCTGTTTTTCATTGAAAATAAACAGTATGACTAACTAAAAATGGGGATTGAAGGGAAAAACACATCAAAAGGCCAAGAATAATAGTAAAGGAAGACCTGCTCCTTCAAAGATTTGACGATATGAAGTGAGTTCTTTATTACAGAAGTTCTTGACTAATTCTTCCCTGACAGAAGGCTCCAAAGCATCAACAACAAGGCACGCATCGGACAGTTGTTGTAGTAGATTTGGCTCTTCTGTTTCCTTTCCAGTTCCTAAGCTGAAACCATTTCTCAATCAAGTGAATATTTACTGTATCGTAAAACAGTCAATAAATTTAAATAATTGCATTATAATGTTAAAAAGCATTTAGCACACCTTGAAAAATCAGAAAAAACATGAGATTTAAGTATTTTCTTAATGTTCTTGAACTTGTCTCTTAGCTCTGTTATCTTTGGCACATCTCTGTATGCTTCAAAATGGCTGCATAGCTGATTTACTGCCTGCAGAATGTAAAATGATCATAGACAGAGAGATAGGCAAGAGAAAATTTCACCAGAATTCCTGCAAAAGCTACCCACTATTTGCACCAAAATCCGTGGTACTTGTAAAATACTGAGCATTAACTGGGAGTTACTAGAAAAGTATGGTGGCAACTTTGATGCTTATTAAAATGATCATAAAACAATATTAAGTTGTTAACACATCTAGCCCTCATCAGGAGTCACTAAATGACTTCCATTTCCTCTAGATTAAGTTCCTACTTCTAACTTCTTCTTTCCCTCTTATTATTTGTCCCATTTCACCAAACTCTAGTCCCAGTTATATACTTGATGAGAAGAAAATCGAAACAAAAAATATCTTTTTCCTGAAAAGACGTGCAGGTAGAGACAAAAAATACAACCACAAATGGTATCTAAAGCAAGAAAATCATAGAGACAAAAAATAGCTCATTAATATTCATTATTGTTGGTTTTTTCACTTTTGAAGAACCACATAAGCTTTTCAGCAAATAAGGATAATAGGGATAATATGCAAATTGAAAAAAAAGGAATAGAGCAAAAGAAAAAATAAGGTACCTCTAATTGGGCAGCCGCCTCTTTGTATTGTCTTTTTGCCGCCATTACTTGAAGTTGCTCCACTGCCGACACTGCATTCCCACACCACTACTTATCTCAGTAAAAAAT
This sequence comes from Carex arenaria, assembly GCA_964058825.1. Classification (NCBI taxonomy): domain Eukaryota; kingdom Viridiplantae; phylum Streptophyta; class Magnoliopsida; order Poales; family Cyperaceae; genus Carex; species Carex arenaria. Next base: position 229,977 of record CAXKVW010000023.1, on the reverse strand, counting down.
GTCAAAAATACAAGCATGTTCCACCAATTTTTTAATATGTACCGAGCATGGTCAGCCGGTGAAGAGCAGTGATGGTTGTTGTAATATGCTTCTTAGCACAATCCAATTTCTTAATATCACGACAAATCTCTTGCACCATTGTTTCGCTCTGTTCGGCCTTTGTCTTTATTTCCTTTATTTTCAGCATCAGTTCCTCAACAGCACCTGTTGCTGCTGCAAGTTCTTCCTTTGCTTTTGTTCCTGAATTGCTCTTTTTTACAACACAATTTAACACATTGATTCAATTTTGTTTTCATTTGGAAAAAACAACAACTCTCTAGCCATTCATTGGTTGCTTGAAAATGTTTCTTTTAATGGCGAACTAATATTACTAGGATTGTCAGTGTGAAAATTGCACAGAGTTATCTCACTTATAATTTTTGAATTTGAAAGAAAAATTTAGAATTTAATGGCGGAAATGATAGCCCAATTCGGAAGTAGAAAATAATTTACCTGCTGTCTGACAGCTGCAAGAATGCTAGCATCAACCCGGCGAATCTCACTCTGTATCTTTTGCATTAGTGGCTCTACTCCAGATAATGATGCTTCTGAAAATTCACAATTTTGTTCTGTATTCAGCTGACATGCATTCCATTATATCAAAGATGGACTGGATCTAAAGAAACCAATTCTCATTTCCTCTTCAGAATTGGAGCAAAAAGGAAATATGCAGTTTGGAAAAAATAAAAATGATTTAGAAAGAATAAGCTCTGCTGACGTGCACCTGTGGGAAACATCTGATTAATGTACTCCAGAGCACTTGATTTATCCATCTCTCTTCCTCAATTTCTCAATGGGAAAGTGAGATCAATTGGTGGGGCTGTGTACGCGCGCCGGAGGAAGGAGGGGAGCGGGGGCTGCTGCTGAGCTACGATTTGACCAGGTTACCGGAAAACGCCCAGACGCTGAGACTCCCGATTTGGTACGAACGGTCCCGGTACGGTGAAACCGGCGATCCGACTAAGAAATGAGATTTCACAGATTTGGACTTTGAACACTTGGTTTCACTTGCATCTTCAGATTGAGAGCAAGAAATTTGTTCTCATTTTTTTCCATTTGAGATCTTGGCAGTTGCATTTTGCTTTTTTTTTTTTTTTTTTTTTTTTTTTTTACAAGGAATACAATAGAGTTCCAAAGAAATTGGGCCTGCTTGATAAGTCTTCTATGGGCCGGAATAGGGTAATAGGTAAATTCTAATACATGCTAACGCTGTCGTCCAAGCCCAATAAGGAAAACCGGCCCAGATTGAAGCTCAACACATTACACATCCTTCTTTGGTTAGGGTTTTTGGTTTGGACAGCCTCTCCACTGCCTTTCCCCTCCGCCTCGATACGAAAGCACGGCTGAGGTACGAATAGAAGAATTCACTAGAGAAGATATGGCGACGGTGATAGCGACGTCCGAGGAGGATCCGGTTCTGGCGGTGGTGCGTTTCTCCTCCGAGCTTGCTTGGGCCGACGCTGGCCCCGAGGTGTTTCCCTTTCCTTCTCATTCCATATTCCTATTACTGGATTTTCTATCATTTCCACAAAATATATATGAATTGCAGCGATATGAAGTTAGCTCGTTGTCAATTTACGTGGACCCTTGAGAGTGTCAGAAATCTATGGCACCTGTTTGTTTTATTTATTTGTTGTTATTTGTAGAATTTTAGTGGCTTTGTTTAGATTTTTTTAGTAATGTATTGTGGGTGTTGTATGGATCACTTAGGTAGCAGAACCGCAAGTGAATCGGCTATGCTTGGAAGCACAAGATTTTCTAGTGACGGAGAGGTACCTGGATCTGGTGTCTCTTATCCTCACCTCTGCTGATCTTATTCTATCCAGAGTCTCAGATAAAGGTACGAAATTGGTTGCATCCATGCTTCATTCAAGTTAGCCTTGTACTAAGACCCTAAAATTGAAATGGAAAAATTAAACAAATGCAGATTTTGAGTGCATAATCACGGTGATATGCAGCTTGGTCACAAAGGCTGGTACCCCTGATGAGGCACTTGAGATGGCCAAGCTTATTTCCTCCAAACTTGCCCAACACCCAGAAGACAAGCCTCAGCTGCGCCTTAAGATGTATGATCACTTGTGTTACTCTCTATCTTATCGCTTTTTGATGGCATGATGATTGATTATGCAGTGCTATTGCAGGCTGTTCACATTGTACAATATGTTAGAGAACCCATACAGCCGGTTCATTGTCTACATCAAAGCCCTTGAACTGGCGGTGGCCGGTAAAGTGACCGAAAGCATCATTCCTTCTTTTAAGAAGATTGATGCCTTTTTGAGCGAATGGAACATTGGCAAGGTTGACCAGCGAGCTCTTTTTCATTCCATCTCTAACATCCTCAAGGACAACAAGAGGTCCTCTCTCTCTCTCTCCCCCGGTCTTCTTTTTTGTATTTTTTAGTACCTTTTGTATTTTCTTACTAATTGTTGGTTGGTTGTAGCATGGGGAAAGAATCATTCACATTCTTGAGCAAGTACTTGGCAACATTTTCGGGTACGGATGAAGATGCAGTTGCTGTCAATGAGGTGAAAGAGGATGCTGTGCGTGCTATTGTTGAGTTTATTAAAACTCCAGACCTGTTTCGGGTATCATATTCTACCTTCTTTCTTGCAAGAGAATTATATAAAAAATAGTTAAAAACTAGTAATTTGATAGCATGCTATGATTTCTGCGGCAGTGTGATTTCTTGGAGATGCCAGCAGTGACACAGCTGGAGAAAGATGGGAAGCATGCGTCGATTTACCAACTGTTGAAGATATTCCTGACGCAGAGGTTGAATTCCTACATGGAATTCCACTCTACCAACTCTGCCGTTCTTCAGAACTATGGTCTTGTGCATGATGAATGTGTCAGCAAAATGAGGCTTATTACTCTGATCGACCTTGCTTCTCATGCCTGCCCTGCTCCAATTCCTTATTCTCTTATCAGAGATTCACTCCAGGTGAGTGTACTATTGCTTTTTTTCTTTTCTGTTTTCTTTTCTAAAGGTTAATAGAAGAATTTTGCAATGTGTACCCTGTTTTCTTGTGGTAGTTGCATATAACACTCATCCTTTGTACAGACACCAAAAATAGCTTGGGCCTTGTAAAAATTATCTTTAGATTAGTATGATGTATATAGTATTATTTGTCAAATTTTGACAAAATTTGCCCTTTTGATATATACCTCTGCTTCTTCAAGTCCAAATTAACTTGAATTCAAGCAAAGATGATTTACATGTTAGATTCTGATTCTAGTACTGGTTGAGGAGCAATTTTTTCGAGTCAAGATGACAATGTCAGGATGATTTAGTCAAATTTGTCATTGTGGACTTTGTTTTATCAATCTATTGTTTTCTGCAAATAGCTTAGAACATGTCAGATGTTTCTGCAATATGGAATATTTTAATATTAGGACCCTTGATAAAAATTTATGCTGAAAGCAACGATTCATTTGTTATGCTAAATAGATTAGTGACAAGGAGGTGGAGTATTGGATAGTTAAAGCAATTACTTTAAAGTTGCTAGACTGCAAGATGGATCAGATGAGTCAGACTGTTATTGTCAGGTATTATCACTAATCATCATAAACTTGTCCAAATTGTACTGACAAGAATATGCTACTAATTCAAAATGTAAATAAATGATTGATTGTTGTATATCTTGCAGCCGACACACAGATAGAGTTTTTGGGCTTCCTCAGTGGAATAACCTCCGTTCCAAGCTCTCACTTTGGAAGGTAATTACTTTACTATCTTCTTTTATTTTCTTTTTAGTTGTTTTTTTTTTAACCGTAGGGTTACAGATGTCAACAGGTCAAAAGATTAGATAACATTTTTATATTGTTTACAGGGAAATATTGCGAGTGCAATAAGCACAATACAAGCAAACAAAATATCAGAAGAGGCTGTACAGCCTTCTGCTGCTCAAGGCCTGGCAATGCGCTCTTAATTAGTTTCTGCTTGATCTTTAGCTGAAAATCAAGGCTCCACATCAATTTTCCCCAATATATCACCAGTGTCTTCTGTGAGAAACATTGTCCAGTTTTGTCGAGGTTCATTGCATTATATTATGTTTGCATTTTCAAGAGTAAAGAGACGTGGTTTGAGCTTTTAGAAAGAGGCCTCAGCACTGTTGTCTTATTTAAAATTTTAACCCTTTTGACCTTTACGTACTTGAAAGATAAGATTGTAGTTAAATTCTTGTATTTGCTAGTGCACTTCCGAATTCCTTGTTGTTTTCATCTTTGCTTAGTATTGTTAGTTTTCAATTTGTTTGAATCGGGCTAAAGTTATGTGACAATTGTGTGTACATGGGAGATGGGATTAATTTATAGTTTATATGTATTGTTGGTAACCGGATCTACCTTTGAAAGGACTCGGAAAGTAACCAGATCCATTTTTTAACTTAAATTTTGAAGGCATGAAAGTATTCATGTTCCATTCATCCTGCCTATAGTATGACTGTATAAGCTTATATCATAATCAATCAAAATCGAAATGTACATATTAGCTTCCAAAAGCTTAGTTTTTTAATTAATATTTGCCAAAGCTTGAAAGACAAATCTAAATCGAGAGCAAGCTTGATTGGAACAAAATAAATTGGGCAGGATTGACAAACGCAGTTAAGATCTTGGAAGAACATAATTACCCCAACTGTGAAGACCTTCGTTTATCTAGCATTCAAATGAAGGATTCTGGCTAATGTACTTCTAAAAAGGAAAATAGCAGATGACGCAAAATGTGTCGTCTTCAGGATACCAACTAGAAATAGGTTACCATCTTTTGTTTGAATGCCAAAATGCAACAGATGCATGGGCGAAGGTGGCTACTATTCTGGGAGGCAACATTATGAGACAAAAAGAGATTCTGTGCAAGAAACATAAATGGAATCATGGAAAGTAACAAAGAATATAGGGCGCATGTCACACAGGGAATGGAGTGCTAGATTCATAGCGGTTTGTTGGCTACTGTGGAAGGAGAGAAACACAGACATTTCGAATACAAAGATGAATGCAGAGATAACCCAAAAATGGTGCAGCAGGGAGAGCTATGGCTTTAATTTTGTAGTAAATAGTTGTGCGGCCTGTATTCTACTTATTATCTAGATGTAGGGTTGTCAGTAGCTGCATGGTGTATTTGTTTGTTTTAATTTCTATGTAACCCTTGGTAGCCACTACTAGGGGTGTCAACAGGTACGATAAGAATCGGGTATAGATATTTTCATATTCATACCCGTTACAAATTATTTTTATCTGTACCCTACTCTTACCCGCTACAAATTATCTTGCTATTACCCTGCCCTTATCCGTTATAGTTGTCGGATAATGAAAAGGTAGCGAGTAAATAACGGATAATACAAATAATAAGAGTATGGATCCATTTACACTATTTTATGGTGACACATATTGACACCATATTTTTGTAAGTCGTTTTTGAGATTTGAAAGTTCAAATAGTTGATCCGGACCGTTCAACATGATCTCCGTATTAAAATGTGTTGGTGATCAAATTTTACATTTTTTGGAATCATTTTAGTATTTATTTAGAATTTTTTTAAATCTGTGTCTTTCAATGGTCTATAATTGTCTTAAAAGAGCAATTTTGTTCACATCTTAATAAATACTAAACAAATTCCAAAAAATGTAAAATTTGGTCTCCAAGCACATTTTAATATAAAAATCATGTTAAACGGTTTGGATCGATTGTTTAAACTTTGAAATCGCAAAAATAACGTATAAATGTATGGTGTCAAAATGTGTCATCATAAAATGATGTAATTAGATCCCTCCTCATATAATAATCATTTTTATTATTTACTAAATAAAATATTAAAACATATTGATTTTACAAATATATATCTGTTTTAAAGGTCTAAACTTTATTGGGATTTGTTGGCATTATTTACATATTTTAATAGTTAATTAAGTGTAAAATAACTATCAATAGTAGTTAGAAAATGGATATTCATTGCTCGTTAATATATATATATATATATATATATATATATATATATATATATTTTAAATTACCTGATCGGGTAACGAGTACAGAACAGGCTTTACCTGTATCCTTATCCGTTTAGATAATGAAAAAAATCTTTATCCGTACCCATACCCGATAAATTTATGAAAAACAAATCTTACTCATACCTGTCTTAACAAATACAATATAGGTCGAGTAAACAGATAAAAAGGCGGCATTGACACCCCTAACCACTACCAAGTTTTTAGAAGAAAAGAAAAAAGACAATCACAATTAAGATCGGTTGATTGTTGGATTGCACAAAATTCTCATTGCTGCTGTGCACCAATCTAATGGCTTCAAGCAACGAACAGATTGGTTCTGCAATGTGCTAACGTTCAGTTTTCAATAAAAAAGATTTGCTTCTAAGACAACTTGGCTAATCTAAAATCGCTGCTATTTTAATGAAGGCGGCAACAGAGAGATGATGACGGAAAAAAAAATGGAAAGAAAATTCATTTCAATCTGAAAAGAGAATGGGAAACAAAGAATGGAAAAAACAAATGAATATATTTATTTGCTTGTCACAAAGAATAATTTGATCGACATAATCATAGCATGGCTCGGTCTTGCATCTTGGCTCCTTCCTTGCATCAGATTTACCAGCGCCTCACCTGGACACTTCTCACAAGCTGGTAATAACACATGGACAGCCAGTCAGATAACAAGTACAATAGAAAACATAAAGAGAGAAGAGCAAGAAAAAATGAAAAAAAAAAAAAACAAAGCAACTACGATTGAAGGAGTTACCTTCTAGCCGTGTGAATCTACTCCAAGGTATATCATGGCTACGTACAAAGCCAAAAGCGATTAGGGTTACAGCTCCAGAGGCACAATGGGACGAAGGTTGTCGCTGAGATGCCAATCTTTAGGGTAAACCACGTCCCTGTAGTCTAAGTGGAGATGCCAATTCAGTATTTTTGCACAATCTGACGGTAACCCTTCCATCTGTGTTTCATCCTCAACTAATTGCTGTATAAATGTTGTCTCCTGCCATTTTTTTTTTCCAAAACACGAGATATTTTACTTTACACTAAATGAAGGCTGCAGAATTTCCACTTGTTCTTTACTAAAAAAAACATAAAAGAATATGCATTTGTAGCAAAACATAGCATTAGTAATAGGGCAATGAAGTATTTTACAGTACCTGAAAACCCTCCTTCACTGAATCCAGCTGCCGGATTGTGTTCCATGCAAGGTGGACCCGCTTGTCAGGGTCCCACAACATAGTTGAATTAAATGCAAAACCAGACATGTCCACATGAAATCTCCTTAATCTCTTGCTTTTTTCATTTGTGTGCCAACCTAAGATCTTACCATCCTTGCAAACTGGACCTTCCAGTATCGCCTTGCTCTTGTCATGTGTCAGCATTGCAACCGGCCATGTACCGAAACCCCTAAAATTATTCATTATGATTTAGGCTAAAACATAAACCTCACTTTAACCAAAACTTGGTACTATTTCTTTCAAATTTGTCAATAAACTGACACAGGTCCTAAGCAAATCAATAGTATCGAGATTCCCAAATTTACTGATACAGGTCCTAAGCAAATCAATAGTAACAAGATACCCAAATTTACTGATACAGGTCCTGAGCAAAATCAATAGAAACAAGATTCCCAAATAATACCCACAGTATACCCATTTTATTCTTTTTCAGCACCTTCCCAAATTATTCCCAAAATTTACCAAATTGTACAGACAACATTATTTAAAATATCATTGATGAAATTTTTGAAACTTTTTTTAATGATTTTACAAAAATATCAACAGTTCACATATTATTCGCATTATAAAACAACGAAATATTCCCCAATTATACCATATGATACCAGATTCGTTAAATTTTAGATTTTGCCATATTATTTCCAAGTCATAAACTTGTCACAATGCTACTTGGCTGCCTGAATCTGCCGGTACCACACTTAGAATTTAACAATTGCTAGAAAACATATTTCAGAATAGGACTAGAAAAAATAAAATCATACCTAATATCCCTCAAACGATCAAACAACTCAAGCGAATAGATATTATCATCATCAGCAAAGTACACGATCCCTTCAATCCTATGATACTCTATGAGATCCAATGCTTTGTTCCTCTGATGCACTCCTCTATCCTTACTCTCACCTGAGGTGTGCTTACAGGAGATGTGCCTGTACATTACTCCAGACCGTCTCAGTATGGATGCGGTCTCTGTAGAGGTTTTTGAACCCATTTCGACTACGATCCATAGCAGAGGCGGCGGCACCAGACGCAGAGTCTGGGCCAACCGGTGCAGGAAGTAGGCTTGTGCTGCACGGTTGTACGTAGGAGTCACCACAATTATTAGCTTGTGGTCTGGTGCATGATTAAATTGCTTCATGGCTGACTGATCGAATCGGTCATCGGACGGAATAACAGGTTCCGGGTCGGGTTGGGGTTGGTGTTTGTAAGGGGAGGAAAAAAGCGTGAGGCCAAGCACGAAGCCGGAGGCAAAGAAAAAGAGCAAGAGGCGGAGAAGCAAAGGCGGGTGGTATGGGATGGAACCTGCGGTGAGTCCCCTTGCTCTGAGAGGGGAAGAAGGGGAAGAGACTGATCTATGATGATGGTGTGAATTGGGAATGGAAGCGCGACGCACGGAGACGGTGGCCATGGCATCAGATCTCAAGTCAGAGACGCTCCCAACTCCGCTCTCTGTCTCAGAGAGAATGGAGCTGGTGATGTGAAATTGAGGGGTCGAAGCTCTGATCGAGGCGATGATGGAGCGAAACCGTGGCGGAGAGAGGAATAGAGGGAGCAATTGAGTAGGAGGTAGGAGTTGTGTAAGAAAGGAGGAGATGTCTCCATCTCTGAGAAATTGAAAACGCCCTTTTGTTTTGACTTGGCTTTCATTTACCTTAATCTCACCTCACTGGCCAAAAAAAAGTGGCCACATACTCGTTCTTTCTACCATTAATGAAATCTCATTGTTTATTTTATTATTTATGAGTTAAAATTAATTGATTGATGAAATTTCCTATTAAACAGAGACGAGGAGGAATTTTTAGGTAAGAATGTAAGATATAATTCCGCTTTTTTTATTAATACCAAAAAAAATATTAAATATACCCTCCATCTAATTTTTTTTTAAAACTGGGCAGTCCACCATTCAGAGCAAACCGCCTAAATATTGGGCGGTCTCCTCCCACTATCAAACCGTCCAGTATTTAGACGGTTTGGTATGATTTTTTTTTATAAAGCATGAACCCCCTCTCTAAACCCTAACCGTCATACCAATCAACATCCCGAACCCCCGCGCCCCCCTTTGCTAGGGTGTTCATCGGTTCGGTTCGAATCCGAACCCCCCCCCCTTGCTAGGGTGTTCATCAGCTCGGTTCGGTTCGAATCGAACCGAACTAGGCAAACCAAAGTTATAATTCGGTTTCAAAAATAGAACTGAACCGAACCGAATTAGCATTGCAACCGAACCGAACTGAACCAAAGTTTTATTTTGGTTTGTTCGGTTTTATTGGTTGAAACCAACATATATCAATTTTTATTTAAAACAATTGTTTTGTAATAAATCGAAGTATATTAAGAAATAAATCGGGATATTAAGAAATAAACCGAGGTATTTAAAGCAATTGATTAGAAAATAAACCAAGATATTAAGAAATAAACCGGGGCGGTCTAGGCCAAATTCATAATATACAAAAGTTTGGTCGGTTCGGTTATTTCGGTTTTGAAAATTTCGAACCGAACCGAAGTTATAATTCGGTTTTAAAAAGCAAACCGAACCGAACCATTAAACTGAAAAAACTGAACTGTTTGAACCGATCTAATTCGGTTCGGTCCAAAACCGATTAAACCAGACCCAATGAACACCCCTATCCTCTGCCACCTCCGCCAAACCGTTGCTGCCACCTCCGATCACCCCGCCACCCCCTCCGCCGCACACCTCTTGCACTCTCTGTCACCCCTCTACCAAAATATTAAATAGTTGAGTCTCTACCAAAATATTAAATAGTTGAGTGGCTTGACCTCCAACCTTTACTCAAAAAAAAGAAACAAAAATGTTCGAAGACGTAGAATACGCATTGAGATATGGTTATTTATGCATGCATTTGGAAAATTTAGTGAAAACTTAAAGAAAAAAATGGTATCCAAAATCGGGATAGTGAAAAGAATTGCGCTTCATATTTTAATATTTTATTAAAGCAATGAGGTCATCTATTGATTTACATGCAGACTAGAAGCAACAAAAAAAAAGAGTAATTATAATATCTTGTTTAACCGTCTTCTATTTTGTCTTCCATCAAAATAGATCAATTCTCTAGCTATAATTACTAGTTTTAACTAGTTTTTTGTCCCTCCAAACTAATTATTTTCATTTACTGTAGTCCCCATGTCTCCAACCAAATTCAATTCATTTAAAAAAAAAAAAATCTAAGATCTAACTCATTAAAAATTTAATAAATATGCTGGAGCAAAAAAATGAAGGCACATGATCTGCTAGAGGATAAATACTTGTGCAAAAAAATAAATACTTGCATGACAGGATGAATACTTGTGCTGTTGTGCAACCGACAATTCGAAAGTATGTCATCGTGGATCTCATTTGAAAGAAAAAAAAATTATGTATAATATGTTTGTGGTTTTAGATTTGCATAATTCCTTATAGATCGTCAGAAATAAAAGTTATATCGAACGGAGAAAAAACAAATCACCTCCTAAAACATGTAAAAGATGGGTGAGTAATGTGTCTAGTTTTTTTTTTTAAATACTTGATATCTTAGAATGAATACTTGATATATTACAGATGAATACTTAATGTATTATACATGAATATTTGCGTGCGACAACTGTAAAATATTTCAAATATTAGGCGGCTCCCAAATATTAAGTGGTCCCTCAGTTAGTTAGTAGCTACTCAGGTGGTTATTGACTAGGAGACAAAATGGGGGATTGATTAGCGGGACAGATAGGCGGATCCTAAAGATGAATACTTGCTCGATAAGGTATGAATACTTGCATGACGAGGATGAATACTCGTGCAACCGACAACTTGAAAGTATGTTATCATGGATCTCATTTGAAAGAGAAAATTATGTAGAAGACCCTCGTGGTTTTAGATTTGCAAAATTCCTTACAGGTCGTTAGAAATATTGGTTAGATTGAACGGAGAAAAAACAAACCACCTCTAAAAATGTGTAAAATATGGGTGAGTGATGTGTCTAGTTTTTTTTAAATACTTGATATCTTAGGATGAATACTTGATTCATTACAGATAAATACTTGATGTATTATAAATGAATATTTGCACGCGGCAATTGTAAAATCTTTCAAATATTAGACGGTCTTCAAATATTAAGTAGTTCTCTAGTTATTTTTCAATTACTAGGATCTCTGGCTGGAATTTTTTTTTCTCTCTACTTCACTTCTGTAAGAGCCAAGCTTAATTAACATAGCTACCTACAAGCTTCAAAGTTGCAAAAAAAAATATATATATAGTTACTGATCGGAAGAAAAAATGGAAGATTGTTAGAGAGGCATGCTCTAAAAAAAATGCATGTTCAAAGGCAGTATCAATTTAATAACGCGTAAATGTACTTTCTTTTACAGTCCGAAAATTGCGCCGAGGGGAAGAAGTATTGTAGCTAGACCTGTTTTCTGCTCCGAATTATATTTGATCTCAGTTTTAAGAAAATGGGGTCCCCATTTTGTACCAGTCGTGTAGAACCAGAAAATGGAACATGTACACCGTATAATAATAGAAATAGTCAGAGACACGAGGGAACACGTGCTGCGTGGGCAAGACAAATTCTTCAACACAGTTTCAAACCACTGTGTTAATGATCCCTCAACCACCAATCTTCACGAAGGTCACGAGTAATTGAAAAAATCATATAAATACAATTCGAAGGGGGTTTATTGTTTGAGTACGAATCTCGAAGGAAGCCCTACCTAGATTAAAGAAATTGTATTTATTGCGAGGGTACCAATATCAATTGGGTATTATTGAGGGTTCCTAAGGAAGAGTTCTGCATAGAAGGATTAATTTATTTGTGGACTGTAATTTTAAATTGAAAATAGACTTCCAAATTTAAGCATGCAGTTAGTAGAGTGCGCAATATTTTAAAGACAACAAATCAATGACAGCAAGTAATTTAATATCTTCCCAATAAATGAGACTTGTCTTATTTGCAATAACAGAAATTTCTAACTCATTTACGCCACCCAAACAGTAAGGCTTGCAGAGTTCGTATCTTTTGAGATATCTCAAATTTTCAGTTTATCTGAAGTCATGCTAATTTTTTTTCGATGCCTGTTCAAAATGCAAGAATCCAATATTATTGTGCTTTAAATTCGTGTAAAAATATTTTAACTGTTCGGATTTTTCACATATCAATATATCAGCAGATGCGAATTCGGCTCCAGCAGGGGTTTCTTTTCCAACGACCCCAGTTGCAACCATTCAATCAGGCCATACTAAAAATAAATGCAACTCAGTATTCAGTAATGCATGGGTATACATGCTTCCAACCAATGTTGTAAAATGCGGTTTTGTTCATGCATGCGGAAGGCCACTGCATACCGCATATGCGGAATTTCATGCGGACTCATATATGCGGATTTTAAACTATATATTAATTTATTTCCGCTCAAAACATGCAATATATTCCCATTAAAATCATTCAAACAATAAATTCGCACATATGCGGACCAATATGCAGACATATACGGCTCAATCGCACATATGCAGACCAATATGCGGAAATATGCGGCCCAATATGCGGCCGCATATGCAAAACTGCATATTTGAGACCGCATGTAAATTTTTATGCGGAATTGGACTGCATACGCATATGCGGCCGCATATGCGGTCCATGCGGCCGCATTTTACAACACTGCTTCCAACCAAGCCTTTCATGCTATTAATTTGTCATTTATTTTAAGCAAAAAAAAATTGTCATCTATCAATTAGATATATAGATATGAACCTGCCTGAGCGGAAATGCCTCTATGCCTCTATAAATTGAATTCAGAGTAGGTCCGATGCCCATTGGATCTACTTTAGTTCGATGGATGAAATGACCATTTGATTGCATCAAGATCCGTGCTAAGTACATTAAAATCTATACAGGTCTGTTTTAATTTCCGTACGCACCAATCTTAATACTAATTGTACATCGGACCTACTCCTATCTCCTATAAATTAACTTGCCACCGAAATTTGTGGGCCAATGGTCCGCATTTATTCCGATTGATTAGATTCAGTCTGAATAGAATTCAGATCCAGTGAAGTAACTCAATTTTTGGATTTTTGATTGGGACCGTCTAATTTGAATCCACGACAATCTATCCAGAAATAGAGTGCACACATTTTGAGAGACGAATTCGGATCTTGAGTGACAGATTTGAATTAGACAGTCCCGATTCAAAATTCAAAAATTGAGTTATTTTAGTAGATCCGGACCCAGGGATGCATTGGTGTATAGTGTACTGCACACTAAGTTGCCGGAGAGTAGATGAGGATATATGTTTACAGGTTATATATTTATTTTTAATGTTTAAATTATAAATCAAAACTATTTAAACTAATTTTCTTTTTGAGAACTTTGTTTATATATAACAATTTTAAAAAATAAATTTATTTAATATTAATTAAAGAAATAAAAAGTGAAGATTTTCGTGAACATATTAATTAACATGTATTATTTTTCTAAAATAAATTCGTTTGAAAAAAATCTAAAAAAGAAGTTAGTAAAAAACAAAATTTAGGCTCCAACTATATTTTAATATGAACATCATGTTAAATTGTTCGAATCAATTGTTTGAATTTTAAAAACAATTATATAACTTATAAGCATATATCATGTCATCCTGATATGTTAATATAAATAACTTAGCCGAATTTTAATTATAATCTGTTCCCATGTGTTGGAAATACACGCAAGTCTATTATTCAAGAAGATAAGAATGGATGTCTGATTTGAAATTCTAGAAGCCAATTGCGACATTTGACTTGTTCAATTCTTCCTTTATTAAGCTAATTGTGTCCATGGAAAAGTCAAGCATCTCATAAATATATCTGATCAAATTTAAGATCTACAATAGAGCACATATAGATTCAAAAATACCTTTTTTCTACTACAAATATCCCCTGTAAATTCTTGAGATCAAAACGAAGAAGATCCCAACAGGTAAATACGGGTACTGTTATCCACACATTTAAATTTTTTTTAATTTGATGGACAAATTTATCCTCTCATACTATTAGTTTCCTCATAAAATTAAATTACATGACACTTATTCATTCAGCCCCCTCTATCTTAATTTTCTAGTTCCACCTCTGATCAAGATAATGCACTAAGTAAATATTAAAAATTTCTCCACGACAAAACAATCAACTAAACTAAAAGAAACAAATTAAGTCATCTGTAAAAACAAACAAAAAATTCATAATCAAATAACAATTGTTTTTTTAATTTCCTTTCATTTAATTTCAAGGAAATTAAAGAGAAAAAAGAAAATTAATCTTTAGTTTCTACTCTAACGGGTGATTTTATAATTACTAATTTTATGGGAGAACATGCTTAAAGGAAATACAAATAAGTTTGAATTTGTCTCTTATGTATTAAAAACAAATGTGGACAGGTAAGAATTTTCTTACCATAGTGAGTTGTTTTTTTTCAAAAGATTCCAAGAAAATAGTTGCTAACTAAAGAAGCAAAATCAATTGAAATATGGAAAATAAATGAGGATAAACCCGTAATCTATTAATTATATTTTTTAAATTGTGTTGTGTTGATAACAACAATTTAAGTGTCAAATTGTCAGCATCAGCATCCATTAAATACCCCGGTTTTTTTATTAATCGAAATTAAATTAAATAAATATCGAAAAAGAGGAACGATACCGGGGTTTTTCCAAATCTAATAAGGACGTGTTAATAATTAACGTCCCTAGGGACGGAGCAAAGAAATACGTCCCTCTTAATCATAATCCATGCGTCTTAATTGGAACGATTGTAGAAAAAAAAAAACTGTAACGGACGGTGTTGATTTGAACGTCCTTCACGGATGGTTAGAAAATAAACGTCCCTCAGGGACGGTTAGGTCTACAACGTCCTTCACGGACGCCTTAATCACGACAGAATTTTGATTTCTGTGAAATTATTTTATATCTTGATTTTCGGGAGGTTTATATATCATAGTAGTTATTTGGTTTAAAGATCTCTTAGTTTCAATTTTTCTCAAACTTTGACCGAGATGCATCAAACAAAGATTATATTTTATTTAGTGGTAATTTTTCATCGATAACCCTAACTCTTTATTCGCCGATAACCCTAAAATTATTTTTATTATAAAAATGCATATTATTTTTACAAAACAGCAACCGGATTTGATTTGCATCTATTTAATTATTTGAGAGTAACTTTTTCACCAATAACCTTAGGAAATAATTCACCGATAACCTTAGGAAATAATTCACCTGAAATTAATTTTATTACAAAGATTTATACTATAGAAACTATCAATGATTTAATCAGATCCCTCCTGGAAATAAATTCTATTATGAATGTATAATTGCATAGTAACAATTATATTATATATCATAGTGGTTAAATATATTATTCAGAAGTAGGAAGTAACATAGAGGCAGGAGCGAACTACCCCACGACAACAGATACGGGTTTCCTGGACATTGTCAAATTGTTACTTACCATTTTGTATGCATTTTATTTATTTATTTACTTATAGAATTGTGCATGTTGAATCGAACAACCCATCTCGGGGTGTGACACAACATTAACCCGTGCATGTGCTCTCAGGTTGTACTCACTTTCGGAATGTTCCGGAACAACCCATCTCGGGATATTCCGAAAGTGAGTACAACCTGAAAGCACATGCACGGGTTAATGTTGTGTCACACCCCGAGATGGGTTGTTCGATTCAACATGCACAATTCCATAAGTAAATAAATAAATAAAATGCATACAAAATGGTAATTAACAATTTGACAATGTCCAGGAAACCCGTATCTGTTGTCGTGGGATAGTTCGCTCCTGCCTCTATGTTACTTCCTACTTCTGAATAATATATTTAACTACTATGATATATAATATAATTGTTACTATGCAATTATACATTCATAATAGAATTTATTTCCAGGAGGGATCTGATTAAATCATTGATAGTTTCTATAGTATAAATCTTTGTAATAAAATTAATTTCAGGTGAATTATTTCCTAAGGTTATCGGTGAATTATTTCCTAAGGTTATTGGTGAAAAAGTTACTCTCAAATAATTAAATAGATGCAAATCAAATCCGGTTGCTGTTTTGTAAAAATAATATGCATTTTTATAATAAAAATAATTTTAGGGTTATCGGCGAATAAAGACTTAGGGTTATCGATGAAAAATTACCACTAAATAAAATATAATCTTTGTTTGATGCATCTCGGTCAAAGTTTGAGAAAAATTGAAACTAAGAGATCTTTAAACCAAATAACTACTATGATATATAAACCTCCCGAAAATCAAGATATAAAATAATTTCACAGAAATCAAAATTCTGTCGTGATTAAGGCGTCCGTGAAGGACGTTGTAGACCTAACCGTCCCTGAGGGACGTTTATTTTCTAACCGTCCGTGAAGGACGTTCAAATCAACACCGTCTGTTACAGTTTATTTTTTTCGATATTTATTTAATTTAATTTCGATTAATAAAAAAACCGGTTAACACCGTCTGTCCCAATTAAGGCGCATGGATTATGATTAAGAGGGACGTATTTCTTTGCTCCGTTCCTAGGGACGTTAATTATTAACACGTTCTTATTAGATTTGGAAAAAATCCGGTATCGTTTCTCTTTTTCGATATTTATTTAATTTAATTTCGATTAATAAAAAAACCGGTTAAATACCAATGCGCGAAAAAGTTTATAATATCTTGTTAGTTCTGTCTATAGGATGGGACGGGCATTAATTGCGGGAGCCAACCCATTACCCGCTCCAGTTTGGGTGCGTATCCTCTGAGATATCTCAATTTTTGCGTGACCGACGTGTCCGGTGCCTATTGGGGGAAGTAGGGGCAGTATTATTTGAGCTTTGAGATTCGTGCAGAACGTATTTGAACGATTGGGATATTCCAAAAAGTCACGCAAAGTTTCAGATATCTCAGAGGTTGCAAATTCCTCCAGTTTAGATTTGCAGTATTGGAAGCCGACATTTTTATTAATATCGAACATTAAATGAAAAATAATAAATATACCTGCTTAGATAGATATTTATAAAAATACTCAGACTGGTAAAAAAATCTCCGGTTCTAATTTTATTCTCAACCAGTCATTTTTTAGTCGAACTTTTCAAATAATGAAACATTTTAACCCTGCTTATTTATAAAATATTAGCATCCAATATTTACTATTTTTTCTGTGATTTGAGAAACTCATCTTATTTTTATTTTTAGGGGATGGCAAGATAAAAAATAACAAAATAATGCCAAAACAATCGTATATTATATTCAATATTAGACTTGTTTTATCTGTAAAGATTGGACGAACATTGTAAAAATTAAATATACAATAAATATAATTCAACTTGAAATTTGAAGTACTGCATATGTACCTATAAGGTATGTTTAGTTGTAAAACAATAATAGCTAGAATAGTCAAATTAAAAATAGCTGTCGATTTGTCTTATTAGAATAGTCAAATCTCAAAATTCTTAGAAATAATCTATTCTAATAAAACAAAAAATTTGGATTTCTTATTCTAGCTATTCTAATTCAATCAAACACCGAATAAGCTATTTCGAATGGTATAACCCCAAAAATAGCCTACTCTCAACCCAACCAAACATACCATAATTGCATAAGATGTTGAAATTTATTTTGGCAAGAAATAATTGAATAACAACACATATAGGGGCTTATGTGCAAACTCTTTAATTGAATAATATATGTGACGACATTTTTATACCTGTTAACGGGTACAATACGGGTTGTGTGGAGATATTTTTATACCCATACTCGTTATGATAATGAAAAAAAATGTTTACTTTTACCCGTCTTTTCCAATATGGTATGGATAGGGTAAATAGATAATAAAGTGCCGTTAACATCTCAATTTGTGCTTTCGATAAAATATTAAAAAAAAAGAAAAATAATAATGAATACAACTAATTTGTATTGTGAAAATTTAGTAAAATGCAAATCTTTTATTGTATCATGTATTATCTTCATACAAATATATATCTATATACATAATTTTATTTTTAAAAATTATCATATATGATAACGGATAAGATAATAAAAAAAAATCGTTACCCTTATTCATACCGGTAAGTTAACAAAATAAAAATCTCATTCTTATCTGTTTTTTTTTTCAAATATAAATCAGATAAATAGATAAAAAAAAAAGTATAATTAACACCTCTAACAATTACATTTAAAATAAGATGCGCACTATTACAAACACGAACTGCAAGATCCTGATCTGACGACCACTTAACTGAAAAAAAAATGAGAAAAGAAAGAAATATTGTACTTTGGTGATCATCAACCAAACAACCGTAATTGAACGGCACAGAGAGTAAAAAACACTAAAGACAACCTCCTTGACCCAAGTTTTTTTATCATAACATTAAAAACAATTCAACATTTAAATTCATGAAATAAACACAACCGAACATGATCTAAGTTTCCCTGTGGCGACAGAAGGTAATGAAAAAACAAACCAATCCATAAATACCCATTTGGAACCAAGAATTACGTCAGGACAGCAATAGCTGCAGAGTTGAAGCCGTGGATTTTAGATAATGCGAGGTTTGAAATAAATGGAATTCGACCGTTGACCATTTTAGCAGAACATGAACTGTTGCACTTGCCATTATTGTTCCCTTTAATTAAGCAATTCCCATCGCAATCCTTCAATAGAAAAATCCAACTGTAAAAGAAAATTATGTCCATGACAAAGTTTTAAGATTTTCATACTATTTTATGTCTTTTCAATAGAATAATACAACAGACTTGACTGGAAATGAAAGGAGACCAGACCTCGTATATAAAACAATAACAAATGGATGCAGAGAGGATGATACACACGCCTCAACAGCTTGAATCAGTCATTGTATATCCTCAGCTTGAGTTGAATTAATCATTTAATAATACATGCCAATTAACAACAAATCTTTTTTTTTTTTTTAAGAATCAACTCTAGCTCTAGTGACAAATACAATATTCTTATGTGAAAAATTACAAATTTGAAATTCGAAAGGACTAATTCTTAATGGACTTTTTGGAAATTGTTTATAGCAAAATTTTATGATGTTGTCAACAGATAATATACAGTATCATCAATAATTATTATAACACACTTAATTAGACATCTAGACAAACCCCTAGTTAATAGAATCAATATCACCGACAGTTGCATATAGATCTTATTTTATTTATTAAATAAATGCAAAGAATAAAACAATAGAAAGTAAACAAAGTCCAAAACTCCAAACCTAATCATTTGATTAATTTAAAAGACTTGTTTGTCATGACAGTAACAAAGTATCAGGTCAAGAAGAAATTTTACATTTATATAATAGTGTTTGTGATATCTGGGCGATTGTTTTTCCACAAAAGAGATGTCATGAAATAGTATGAATTGGATATTGAATGTATATTTAACTATTATAAATCTAGTTACAGTTGCATGGTGGCATGGATATTGGTACAAGTATCGCATCGGATACGGTACGGATACGGAAATATGGTAGTACAAAATCTCAGATACGGTACGGATACGGCAATATGGTAGTACAAAATCTCGGATACGGATATACCCCTAAATACAGTCTGGATACCATGCAATGAGATTAGATAATTAAGTTTGCAAATTCTTTGAAAGTTTGATTAGCAATGTCAAAGACTCACTCGTGTCTTTTCATTTCATTTGAAATCTCTGTTAAGGCGATATGTTAGGTGGTCCGGGTGACGAATTTGTATCCAGTGTAGTACTGCAAAAAGGAATCTTTTAGAATGATTTTCTTTTTAATGAATCTGGACCGTTCTTTTAACTTGGCACGAATCTCAAAGTCCAATAATAGTGTCTCCTATTTTCTCCCGAATCTCAAACCGGTTGAGATTTAATCTCAAACCGTAAAGTGACGTGCATCCTCTGTGGTAATAGAGATGATACGGATCCCCGGATGACCGGGTCTCTGCCATTTTGAAAGATAAAAATTGAAGGGAGACGAGAACTACCGAGTAAAAATCTTGATCTTATTTAACGATTTTGTATTATTTAATTTCTAACCTTTAAATGGATCCCTTACTCCGTTTTTTCCTTGTAAACGAGGTGTACGCCAAGGTGACCCTTTATCTCCATTTATGTTTATCCTAGCTTCCGATTGTTTATGTAAAATTTTCAATAAGGCTCGACATTCAGCAGTGATCAAAGGGTTGGGTCCACCATGTTTTCAAGGGTCGGCATTGACTAATGGTCACTATGCCGACGATACTATTTTATTCTTAGAGGCTACCCCTTTAAACATCATGCATACTTGGTGGGCTATGCAATCTTTTGAGGCAGTGTCCGGGATTAGAATTAATATGCAAAAGACTGAATTAATACCTATCAATATCACTACTGCTAATGCCTATGAATTAGCTTCCATTTTTCAATGTTCTGTTGGGAAATTCCCACTTAAGTACTTAGGTATACCACTCTTAGACTCAAAATTATCTGTTGCTGATTGGGGGTTCTTATTAGATAAAGTCTCTAAAAAACTGCAAAACTGGAAGGGACGTTTGTTATCATTAGGGGGTAGACTTACCTTGTTAAATTCGGTTTTAAGTGCTGTGCCGCTTTATACTTTATCTCTATATCGAATTCCTAAAACAATTCTAGCTCAAATAGATAAACTTCGAAGATCTTTTTTATGGCAAGGGGCTGAAGCCCATAGGAAAAAATATCACTTGGTTAATTGGGCACTTGCTTGTTTACCTAAACAGAATGGGGGATTAGGCATATTAGATTTAGATCTTATGAATATCTCACTTTTGTTGAAATGGTGGTGGAAGCTTAAAGATAACTCTTACTCTAGTCTTTGGAAAACAGTGGTTCTGTATAAATACTATTCTGGTCCGAATATACTTCGATGGTCCCCATGGTGGAAGGAAATACAAAAATTAGATTATATTGGGCAAATGAGTGTCTGGTACCAACTTGGTTTAGAAAGTCCAGTTTCATTCTGGAATGATATTTGGGTGGACCAGTGTACCTTAGCTATTAGTTATCCTCAACTTTATGCCTTATGCCTCCAACCTCATATATCTGTACATGAAGTACTTAGCTCCCAAGGTGCTGTAGTTCAATTTAGGAGACACTTGTCAGGGGTCTTGGCGGCTGAATGGAGTGAAATTTTGAGATTGATTAGTATAACAGCCTTTACTCATGCACATGATCGCATATCTTGGAAATGGGATTCTTCTAATCATTTTACTGTACATTCTTTATATGCTTTTCTTGCTTTTCGTGGAGTCCAAAGGGATAAGTATGCTATATGGTGGAAACTACCTATACCTCCGAAAATTAGGGTTTTTATGTGGCTCTTATCTAATAAAAGAATTCTTACTAAACAACGACTCATTAAAAAGGGTTGGATAGGATCTAATCAATGCCATTTTTGTGGGGCTGCCGAATCTGTTAACCACTTATTTGTAAATTGTGCTTTTGTCAAAACTATTTGGTTTTGGATGGGGTCTTTCCAAGAGGTTTTTATGAATTGGCACTCTTTTGATGATGTTCTCGAGTATGTCCATTCCTTACCTTCTAAAAAACGTCAAGCTGCTCTCATAATAATAAGTGCAATTTGTTGGTCGCTTTGGAAACATAGAAATGACATTTGTTTTACAGGGGTTACACCTAAATCGAACCGTTCTATGATCTTTCTAATTTTGTCTTTAATTCAATATTGGTCAGGAAATATCAAGGAAACAGTGGTGCAAGAGATGGTGATGTGGACTCCTAATGAGATTGAAGACATTCCGCTGCGGGAATGGGCTGATGCAAATGCTCTTGTGGTGCTGGATGGGGATACTGCTGCAGCTACTTAGTAGATATTATGCTTTTCACTGGCTTTTAGTTTCGGTCCTGTTCTGTTCTGTAATAACTTGCTTCCTAGCAACTAGTTTTGCAGATGGGCTGCATTTTATCTGTTGGGATGATAGTCTATAGACTAATTTCTGGGGTTTAGGTTAACAAAGGCACAGGAGATTATTCTGATGTCTGTTGAGAGTTTTAGAGAGATTTTTGGCGTTGGTTTCTGTGTAATTATGACTATCTTTTTGCTAATGCAAATGGGCATTTATGCCTCTTTTAAAAAAAAAAAAAATTTTCTAACCTTTAAAATTTTGAAAGAATTTAATGTATCTCAACAAAATATCAAGTTTTCAACACAGATAAAAAGTTAGATTTTGAACGGTATATCTTCCCCGAAGCATTAATAGAAAACTAATCCAAATCATCCAGCGATAGTCTGAGGTTACATCAATAGAATGAATCCTGGACGTCAATTGAAATGCTCCGAGATCCTCTTCTATCCAATCTCCCCTAAACCCTTCCATAATTGCAGAGGACAAGACCAAAATAAGTCTCACCAGCTTTAATGGACTAATAAAGTAGGATTGAAATCTGCTGCGATCCAAAAAAAAAAAAGATGAACAGTAACTCTAAAATCCTGCCTTTTCAAATCTGACCGTCCAATAATTTCGTGTACGTATCTCAAAGCAGCTGATTTTTCCTTGCACGAATCTCGAAACAATTCAATAGTTGGATTTGGAAAAGCAGGAATCACAGGTCACTGTTCATGAGCGAGAATCGCAGCAGATGCGGATCCAATAAAGTAATAATGGTCCTCTTAACTTTAACTGACCACCTAGTACATTGATTCACAACTTCCTCGTCTATACTCTATTATCATTTCGCTTTCAAGTAATACCCAGAGCGAAAGAAGCGAAGTGGAGAAGAAGAAAAGAAATGGGAAAGATGAAGCTGATGCCACCGGTGGAGGAGGTCGACCTCTCGTCCGTCAAGTACCAGCCCCAGAAGATCACCTGTACACTTTTCTCTCCCTCTCGAATTTCTCTCCTTTTCTTTTTGGGCAAGTTTGAACTCTTAATCTAATTTTGAGTATAAATGATGAACGAACAGCGCCACACCTGACTGGATTTTTGCTGAAGCTTTTTGTGTGGCTAATGGAGTCGCCTGTCTTAGGTCCCCTCATCATCTCTACCCTCAAGAACCAAAATAAGATGACTCAGGTCTTCTCCTTTTTTTACATTTTATTATTGATTAACTTTATAATTAGTTATTAGCACATGACAATTCTTTGCTTTCCAATTTGTGTACCTCATATTTGGTTTAGTCCTTCAAATAGCTATGCTTTCTAATGCTTTGGTACCAAATTTAACAAAAATGAGATACATCAACAAACTGTAAGAAGGGAGAGGGGAGAAAGAGGGACATTCATCTTGCTCCCGATTTAAAAGTGATTGGGGAGAATTCTCTATTCATTTCTTCAAAATTTGTTTCCTCTCAATTTGGTTCCCATTCCTTTGCTCTTTCTTCTCTTCCTAATTCGGGAGCAGATCCGAATTGACAAGTTCGACAATTAGACTGTCTTTTGGTGGTTCAGAACTTAAATTGTTCGAACTCTTGGACATTCTACAGTACCTAGTGTATCTCATAACAAATTATAATTTTTTTTACTTTTTTTAATTCTTTCTTTATTTGACTTTTGCAGTTGCTCCGTCACACGGTGATCCCTGAACGACCAATGTACCGTCCAGAGTTTCCACCCCAAGGTAACCTATCAACTGCTAATATTATATTTGTAATTTTATATTAGAGAATATCTTATTAGGAATTTAATAGCTGACCATGAAAATAACTTTATTTTCTCAGGAAAAAAATATATAGGAAAAATTAATGTCATAGTTTCTGCAAAGGGACTTTCTGTTTTATTTATTTTAGTGATAAAATGGCAGAACCTGAAAATGAGGTGACGATTGTGGATGAAGAGAGAGATCCAATTGACCGGCTTCACACGGCCACACATTGTCTCCCTAACTATGACCCTTCCATTCGTCATAACAAAGAGAGCCCTCCATTTCTCTACTGGAAGATACGAGATTATGCGCATGCATACCGATCTAATGTTACCACCCCTTCTGTTGTATGTTATCTCCATGTTTTTTACTTATAATAGTTTCAAGGAGCATAATTAACAGCTGGATGAACATGCAGTTACCACAATTCTGGCAACTGTTTTGTACAATGGTTCATTGTGTACAACCCTTGTTGTAAAAGTACAAGCAAAAGTCAACTTTGTTGGTGGCATGATTGTTAAAAGTTTTTCTGTATATATGTCCTTTTTATGATGGCATGCAATCTAAATATTTTCAATTATGAAGGTAGCCGAGCAACTTATATCAGCAATAAAAGAGTGGAACACTGCTAAACCATCCATGCCAATGTTGATACACTTCAATCCTGAAGATGTCAGAAAGCAAGCAGAGGTTTCCACTTCAAGATTTGTTGAAGGTACTTATAACATTAATTGCTTATGAAATCGTAGACATGTGCATCTAAATAACTTGCTTCCAGATTCAGTAACAGGATTTAACGGAAAACATTACTGATTAGACCATCTTATGCACAGGGAAATCGATATCCATACTGGATGGAATTTTCATAGCAATCAAGGATGATGTTGACTGCTATCCTTTTCCAAGCAGAAGTAAGCCTCATCCTTCTTTCATATATGTTATTTTTATGCGAATACAGTCAACTGGTACCGAAACTTTTGTTTGGAATGATCTTTCAGGTGGTACCTCATGGTTTGATCAGGTACGAGCAGTGGATAAGGATGCAGTGTGTGTGGCTCGATTGAGGCGATGTGGTGCGATATTAATAGGGAAAGCTAACATGCATGAGCTGGGACTTGGAGTTACTGGAAACAATCCTAACCACGGGTATTAAAATTTGACAGCTTTGACCCCTTCAAAATTTCTGTACTCTTCACTTCTTCTGACTTGTACTCACTGTTTTGGTTTCTTATATTTGTTTAAACTGCAAATGAATACAGAACAGCTAGAAACCCACATGCATTAGACAGGTATACTGGGGGTTCATCGTCGGGTCCCGCCTCAATTGTTGCATCTGGCTTGTGTCCTGCTGCCATTGGTACTGATGGGGGTGGTTCAGTCAGGATTCCATCATCCCTTTGTGGTATAGTTGGCCTTAAGACCACTTATGGGCGCACCGATATGACTGGGTACATTCAGCTTTATTTTGTTTCTTCATTTTCATCTATATATGTATTTGATAGGTTTTTGCCATAGCTGACTCTTTGTACCATATCAGCAACTAGGACGCAATATTCTCTGTGTTTACTTGCAATTACCACAACTGTTAAACCAAAAGATAATACTATGAGACTGTGACATTATTGCTCCAAAGTTTCTCTTCTCAACTCAAAAATAGCTTTCTGATCTGTTTGTTTAAACACCGACACCGACACATAAATCATCTTAGCCGTTTTTTTTTTCCACTTAATTTGTATTTATGTAAAACGGAGGCTCTTTAGTAGGGGTCAAACCATTCCCATTAAGTGGAACTTACCTTTACAATAACATTAGTATTATAGCTTGGTTTTATTTTGCAGTATCTGAAAAACTTGCATTTTATTTCCATCAAATGGAATTCGGTTTAATTTTGAAAAGAACCCTTCGCTATTATGCACCTATCTGACTCTTGTAATTATTGAAATGGCAGTGTTTTGTGTGACGGCGGGACAGTTGAAGTTGTTTCTCCCCTGGCAGCTTCTGTTGAGGATGCTATGCTTATGTATCTACTTTTTCTTCTTTATCCTAATTTCTGCACGTCACAAATACTTGTTGTTTTATTTATGAACACTATGTCCGTCTACATGTAAATGTTTAGATACTCAGCTATAGCAGGCTCCTCTCCTTCTGATAAAATCAGTCTGAGACCTGTAAGTAATCCTCTTTCATTTTACGTACTTCTATATAACTATACTGTATTACTGGAGACAATGCAATAAAGCGTGATGAAGTCCCCTCATTTCTTTCCGTTTATGTCTCTGATTAATAGTCGTCTTATTTGTTTCTAAAGATATCATAACTATAATTTCAGAACTTACAATCTTTTCTATGTTACTTCAGTCACCTCTTTGTTTGCCGAACTTGTCATCTTCTGATAATTTAACCACACTGCAATCTTTGAAACTCGGAAAATACTCTGAGGTGCCCATTTTTAATATAAGTTCATTTTATTTTTCTATCTACATAGACACACTTTATCTGATTTTCTTTTTTAATTTACAGTGGTTCCATGATGTATCAAATACTGAGATCTCAACTAAATGCGAGGATACCCTGCAGCTACTTTGTAGTACCTTTGGTAGTCAGGTAAACACCTAGTCTTTTACCACTTACTCTTTTCCTTTCTTTCTTTCTCTCTTTTCCTGTGTATTGCTTTATGAAATTACATGGAGTTACAATTATTATCGTCTTCTCTAACAAGGCGGTCCTTTTTTCCTTCTTTATTATTTTAGATAGAGGAGATAGTTTTACCAGAGTTAGAAGAGATGCGGACAGCACATGTTGTTTCAATTGGGGCTGAATCACTTTTCCCCCTCAATCCTTATTATTTGGAGGGGTAAGATTTCTGACCTTTGCTGTGCAAATTCCATTTGCACATCAGCAATCTATTTCATATAACTAGAAAAGGAAGTTCATTCTATTGGAAATTACTCCTAGGATAAAACAAACTATTGAAAAAGGAAAATCTAAAAAGAAAAAGACAAGGCAGAAAAGATACAAGTTAATGTGATGAAATACAGACACATCAGAAGTTATACTATAGGATATATGACTTTGTAATTTGTACCGTGATGTTGCAATTGTCGGGTTAAGCATAATGATACAAGTTAATGTGATGATTTCTTACTTTATTTTTTCCCTGAAGCTTAAATATTAGACTCACGTCTTTGGATAGAACTTATGATATATTTTTGAATTTGCTTTTTTTGGGTTATTGACTGTAAAGGAGGCGATCTGATTTTACACTAGATACACGAACAAGTTTGGCACTTTTCAGTTCCTTCTCTGCTTCAGACTATGTTGCATGCCAGCGTATAAGGTCCTCGCCCCCCTCTCTCTCCGAACCATGATATATGGTTTAAATAGACTGAATGAACATATGGTCCCTTTTACCGGTTCTTCTGTTACTTTTTTATGTTCTTTACTTGATGGTGGTTTCCCCATGGAAATTACAGGAGGAGAATAATGTATTATTTTATGGAAGCATTTAAGAAGGTTGATATCATTGTGACCCCTACCACAGGGTACCCTTTCTTCGGTTTGTCTAGACGTTATAATAAGTTCAGATAGATTGTTTTTTCTCGGTCTTACTTTCCTCTTTGTTCTTCCAGAATAACCGCACCACAAATATCACCAAGTGCTCTGAAAGTAGGCGAGTCTGATTATGATGTATCAGGTGAGAGCTACATCACCTTTTTAAAACCTAACCTACCAGAAGATCAAGAAATTCAAATTTTGGCTTGAACCAGCCAATTAATTAACCTGTTGTCCCTGGAAAGGATTGAAAATGCCAAATTATTAGGTTTGGTTGGCCTTTGGTTACACATCACAACTTATTATAGAATTTTCTTGAGAAAATGAGAGTAACAAGTTACCCTAATTTTCTACAATTAAAAATACTTATTATGTCTATGTTAATAAAATTGAAAAGTTCATTGGTACATTTTTCTAATATAATTTATATTTTTGGAGCTTATAACATGAGCATATTGGAGGATTCCCTTTTGAACGTGCTGCTCTACGATGATTTTCTTAACTAATTTATTAATAATTCTGAGCAAAATTTAATTGTCCTTCGGTGGTTTGCTTTGTATTCACATAGGCTATCTGATGCGATTTGTGCAACCTGGAAACCTTCTTGGTCTCCCTGCTATATCTGTTCCAGTAAGTTAATAACACTGCAAGATAAGATGGCTTCACCAGTATTGGATTTGTAAACTACAGAATTTTATTGCAAACCATCAAATTATATTTTTGCAGATCGGGCATGATAAGGATGGACTCCCAATAGGACTCCAACTGATAGGCCGGCCCTGGGGTGAGGCTAGCTTGCTCAGGGCTGCTTTTGCACTTGAGGTAAACATCTTTAATTTTAGTAAATTCTTATTCCCTCGCCACAAACTAATTGGCAGTTGGTAACACAAGGGAAAAAAAAAGACAACCAAAAGATTGTTAATATCATTGGCAAGTCTGTACATAAATCCTAGTAGGTCCTCACAACTAGCATGCTGTACATAAATCCTTGGCACAGTATATTGTATTAGTTGGTCATTGTTCTAATTTTTAGGTTGGTTTGTTGAGTATTGAAATGTTTTACTTCTGCAGGAACTTTGTATGAAATTTCGCAACAGGCCTTCTGGCGTATTTTTCAATGTGCTACAGACTTCGTGAGAGTTATGTAAAATACGAGTGCTTCCCAATGAAACCTTCAAAGAAGAAAAGAGAATAAGGCCTGGTATCCTTGATTGAATTATGCCGCTCTCCTTTTATATATTCAAAAGTTACAACTATATTACTTTAAAAATATATGTTGTTTTTGTATTTATTGTTTTTGCTATTTGTTTTTAAAAATAACAAGAGCTTATATGACAACGCTTGCACGTAATTACATGCATACAGACTTTTAAAAAATGTGTTAAACTTGTGATTAATCCTACTATAAATTAAAGTTGTGATTAAACCTATAAATTAGTTTTTGGACTCCCTGACGTTAAGTACTGTAAAAATCCATTTTAATGGGTTATTAGTTGCCGTATAATCTAAATCATGGATTATACATTGAAATTGATCGGATGGACCACAATTGATAGTCCATGCGTCTGATTTGATAAGAAATCTTACTGTATTTCTTAATTGCTAGTTCACTGCATTGTACTGTTAACATTTATGTTATATTATGTTACAATCGTTTTTTGATTAAATATTATGTTATAGTTGATCATTTATTATTATTAAGTATATAATTAACTAGGAAAATAGATAATAACTAGCTTTTGGTTTAGTGACAAAAGCACATGGCCTCCATGATCTCCTGTCATGGGTTTGAACTCTGGATGAGTTGTTGTAATAAAAAAAAGGTATGAAATTTGGAGTCTTGATCTTCATCTTTCTTTTGAAAAAAAAAATAGATCTTATAAAATTCTGGTATCAAGGTCTAACTGCTGAAGGACCACCCTGTTGTTAAGGGCTGTTAAAAGTTTTTTAAAAGCTCACATGGATATAAAGGACTGATCATAGATAGAAGAGAAAACACATTGCTATTCTTATAATAGAGAGGTAAAACAAATGAGAATAAAACAATGATATCAAAGGTACATAACCAAGGTGTCATCTACTAAAGTAATACATGAAAATAACAATGGGAAATGAAACTTTCATAAATTATTTATGTGTTGATGAATGAAGACAATGAATTGTCAATTAAAACTAAACGTACTGTAGTATATTTTAACTGAAAGGTCTGAAATATAGTCCTTTATTTCTGGGCCAGCAGATGAAATCTCCAACCGGGGTATATTAAACTGAAGTATTGTCAGTTTATCACTGAGACTGATCACTGGGCTTGTCAAGTCCTGGCGGGGTCTTTCCAGGGTGGTTTGTAGCTGAGGCAGCCATTCCTATCATGCTGTCATAACATTTCCCACGATTAGTGTATCTACAATTGAATATTTCTAATGCTGCAAGCTGGCTGTGTGTCTGTGTGTGTGTGTGTGTGTGAGAGAGAGAGAGAGAGAGAGAGAGAGAGAGAGAGAGAGAGAGAGAGGAGGGAGGTTACCTTCTGTCGACCAAGACCATGGACCGGAGCTCACAGTTGGCAAAGCTGCATAAATCCATACATTAGATGTCGAAATTTTTACACCTTTTTCGGTGTGTGTTGGTGCGTTTGTGGGGGGGGGGGGGGGGGTTGTGAGAGAGAGAGTAAACATACTGCTTAGTGATCTCCTCTTGAATGACAGGATGGCAGTCATTCCCAAAGTTGCTAAGCATTTGATACAAGAACCCACTATGGCTCACTATTGCTATTTCTTTCTCTTCTCGCGTCCACAACCTTCATTGAACAATAACGAAAAAAGGGGGAAAAATTCGAAGGTTTTATCTACCTATTCATTGCCAGTCAATTGAAATATATAATTTTGCTTGATGTAGTTGTGTTCGCTTACAGTAACAAAGTAACATCTGATATATGATATATCTGTGCTAAAATATCAATTTGCAGAGAATTGGAACTTCAAAGTTAATAACTAAACAAATACAGATCAAACTCAAGAAATAAACCGTACCAGTGAATAAACTTTGCACCTCTGACAGTGATTTCTTCATTTGTCTCTCTCACATCAGGTTTCCACAGTACATCTTCATCATTCTCAATCTGTGGTAACAAAATATTTAAGAAAATAAGATAATTTTTTCTTTATCATTATCATTCTCAAAGTTTGGCTAAGCACATAGCATGGTACCATCCCAGACTAAAATAAAATACTAAAAGCGAATGAATGAAAGGGAGTAAGAGGACTTGCCAAAGAGAAATCAATTGCAGGAAAAACAGGGTGATACTCAGTTATACTTCTCCTCTTGTCACATGGGTGCTCTCCCTAAAATTTAATTTTACAACATAAACGACAAGGATATATAACTGTATTAGTCAAATTTACTATGCAATATTGGACAGTAATGAATCAAATGATTAAAATAAAGAAATAAAAAAGATTTGGCTATACCAAATGCTCTCTACAGGATTCAACAGCAAGAAAAGGAGGGGCACCCAGGCTAGATACAGCAGGCCGACCACTATTAAATGCATTTTGTATCATGAGCGGTGATGCATTTATTCCATCAGTAAATCCCTCTCCACCAAAAACCCCAACTGCTGTTTGCATTGTCCTGTCATTATTTACCCCCATTAATTATGTTTACCCACATACTACTTGGAAGAGATGAAGAACTTAAATATGTATGAATAAACAGGTGCAAGTACCTTAGCAAAGGGGAAGTGATGACCAGCTCGATCTTTTTTACAAGCCCAGTTCTTTGTACATGCATTCTCAAATTATCCACCTAGACCAATGCCATTCAAATTTATATAGTGCAAATGACAGATATGCGCATCCAAGTAGTCTCAAACTGAATTGATATACATAAACAGAAAGAAACCTGGCTCCAGCCGAGATCAGTGAGATGTGCATCCAAGTAATCATTAGACAGATATGCACTGTAATCCTTCTCTCCCGCCACATTGTGGATCCCTTGAGCATGCCTCACCTTGACGTTTTTTGTTTAAATTTCAATTAGTGTACTACATGTGTGGTCTGGAGTTAACTATGCTATACATGTATGTTAAGAGCAAAAAGATGAGAATTAACTTACCAGATGCAGGGTTTTACAACGATGCAGAGGGTACATGCCAGTGCTGGTTGTGCCTTCCATCTCTACACAAAATTAGAATAAACTGCTGCGTTCAAAGAATAAATGAACAACATAATATCTTATACCAATTGCACTCTCCTAGTCCCAGTAATATTTATGATCTACTTCATAATTTGTTAATATAATCTTGATGCTACTTGTTGCACATGTATGGCTCGTTTCGATTAGTTTTGGAATATGATGCCAGTATGCGGTGGGGGATCAACTGAAAATGGATTTGATGGATAATTGTGACAATCAAATGAATTCGGATTAAAATACCTACCCTAAATTATTTTCCTAAATAAGTTATCAGTAACACATCCTGCCCCAAGCTTTTGATACAGCAGAGACTCGATTCGATCTCATAAGTCATAACAGAAAGATTTTTTGTTGGGGGACAAAACAGGCGATGGAAACCAGAAAATTAACAATTATGGATTACAGCAACGGAAGCACTTGAATTATTTCACGCGGCGACACGCTTAGATGATAGCAACTTCGAAGAGGGAACACAGGTAAATAAGAGGGATCGAATGAGATGTGAGAACCTACCTGAGTAGGAGGAGGAACAGCGAATAGAGGAGCGATGGCGAATTGATCGAAACGAAACGGCGGAAAAATAATTTTGGATTAATGGAGAGGAACAGGAGGGAGTACTAATAAATTGCATTGCAAAAGACGAATCGAAAATCGTGCAGCTTTCCTCGTTATGCGAATAAATAAAGAGGACACTTGGTTGGTTGCCCGCTGACTGGTGCTGGGCTTTCCCTTCATTAATTAGTTTATTTATTTTATTATTTTATAATTTACATTTTCTGACAGGTCCGGTGGCTTTTCGCACCTCTCCACTTATAATTTACATCTTTTCAAAGAAGGCTTGCGTTCGGAGCATATTCTCCGGAGAATATGATATTCCCTGCACGAATCATAAAAAGACTCCGTACATTACAAGCGTGAATTGGATTGTTCCGAATTCTGATCGGATAGTCCGGAGCTAAACTCAAACAATTAATGTACTCCAATTTATTTCTTAATATCTCGATTTATCTCTTAATACTTCAACTTACTTCTTAATATACTTCAGTTTATTACAAAATAATTGTTTTAAATAAAAAATTAATATATTTCGATTTGAACCGAACAAACTGAAATAAAACTTTGGTTCGGTTCTATTTTTGAAACCGAATTATAACTTCGGTTTGACTAGTTCGGTTCGGTTTGAACGGAACCGAACCGATAAACATCCCTACCGACGAGATAAGATTGAGAAAAGACGAATTTAATTCGAGGTCGGGTTTTTGAACCCAAAAAATACGTTGAAATGAAAATTATTGGAATAAAAAGATGGATTGAATTAGAAAATTATTGAGCTATCCGAACGGAGTAGAAGAAATTAAAAATCTAATCCAATCTATATAATTCCCATGAATTATATGACAGCGAAACATGTCTAAATATTCTGTTACCTCGGAGGATATGGACTCTCCCTGGATATTTTTTTTAATTTTTGAGGAAACTTTTCCTGGATTCGCTGCTCTGTTGCAAAATTCAAAAGTAACAACCTTATGCTCTCCATTATCCAATGCACTGGAGATGCGTCGTAACTTGTAAACACATTTCTGGGATATATATAGAGTGAGAGATGAGCGAGTTGCGAAGTAAAAATCTTGTTTTACTTCACGTGTATATTTTTGTTTTTAAAGATTAAATAGTCGATTCGAACCGCTTAACAAGATATTTATATTGAAATATACTTGGAAACTAAATTTTATATTTTTTGAAACTTTTTTTTACTATTTTTTAATATAGGTAGAAAACTCGGGACATGAGGCTGGAAGATGTCTCCAGGACATGAGGCAGTGGCTCCGATACTGCTGAGAAGATGGAAGGTTACTTTACTTTTGGCAATTAAGTATTTCTAATTTCTATTTGTTTTCAGTCAGGTTACTGTTACTGTTGTATTGTTCATGTTTTCTGGTGTAGGTGAGACTGAGTATAAACTCGGGTTGTAATGATACGTTTATATTTATTTATAATACACTTGTCAGCCACGGACAAGATTTCAAAAAAAAAAAATATATAGGTAGAAAACTCTTGTTTTTGAATGGTTTAGAACCATTAAAAATAGTGATTTTGAAAGATTTAAAGAAAATAGTAAAAAAATTCCTAAAAAATGTAAAATTTGATATCCAAGCACATTTCAATATAAATATCTTGTTGAGCAGTTTGGATCGACTATTTGGCCTTTGAAAACAGAGATATGAGCATAAAGTATATAATTTAAATAACCACGCCCATAAAAAAAATAAGTACAACAAAATTATTTTGATTATAATACAGTAATTGGTTTTAATTAAAATCTGACCTTTAATCTCTGGCTCCAACTTTTAAGTTGTTTAGAGTAAAGATGTCTTTTTTCTTTTTCTTTTTTCCTGACTCCGTTATAATACTAATGACTAAAAGGTAAACTTAATTTCCCGATAGTCTAATAAGCAACAAGGGTCTGAATTTTTTTAGCTTCTTGCCTTTTTACTTTGTTTTTCCAATTAATTTCATTGTATTTTTCTTTAGCTGAGTCTCACATTTTAACATATAACAAAGCAGCAATTTGCTTTACCAAAGATCAGAATTTTTTTTCTCAGTCCTTAAACTTTTCTTTATTAATTTATTACAATTCCTCTCATTTTTTCCTCTTGGTTTTACTATTTAACATAATAAACCAACGACTTGCTTTACTAAAGGATGATAAACAATTCTTATCCATAATTTTTTTTCTGATAATTTCAATGTAATTTCTCTTCTTCTTTTTTCACTGAGTTCACATTTTAGCATAACAAAACAGTGACTTGCTTCTAACGATCGAGATAAATATACTGATAAATGTATGTTATGAGAATGATTTGAGATATTTGAAAATGCGTTAAATGCTTAAAGTGCATGAAATTTTAGCAAAATAATTTTATCTTGAAGGAAGCTAGAATTTTTTTGGCTCTCTACATAATTATTACTATTTACTTTCATTGAAAATGTAGGGCCTAACGAGAAAAGAGAAATTGCAATGAATTTTATAGAAAAAAGTTTAAAGGTGAATTTTTGTTTTCCAGCCTTTTGATATAGTGAGTTGCTATTTTATTATACTGAAATTTGGGAACACACAAAAAAAAACACTGCAATGAAATTGATAGGAAAAAGGGAGAAAAAGAAGGGCGAGAAAAAAATTCACGTCATCTTAAGCTGTCGATAAAAATAAGTCAATCTGTTGGCTAGATTATTAGTATAAATTTTTTGTAGGTCAAAATTATTTATAAAAACTCTCATTTCTGACGTCTTTGCAAGGTAACTGCTTGAGAACTTACAATGATGCGTGTTGCTTTATAGTAAAGGAAATTATTCACAAAATTAAGTATCAGTTCTGCTATGGGTACGTACATCATGTTGTACGTGTCGGTCACATGATGTAACTTGCGTACTGTGACGTGTCTCTCTTTAATTGTAAATAACAAGTCACATAAACTGACCCAATTACGTCACCCATAAAATTAAAGTTTTTCAACATTATTTCTTTATTTTAATTTGTTTTGTAATATTTCATAGTTTTAGCATTTTTTTTTATCAACTAACTTAAAATAAAAATAATTAAGCCAGTCACATCATGTGTGATCACTGTCTAACCACACGTGACTATTTATGTTATGTGATTCTCCTCTACTATTTTAATTACGTCACATCATGTGAAAAAAAAAAATTAAACACGACATATATATTTATTTATTACATCAGCCAATGATATTCCTTCACTACTGCTTTCTTATTTCAAACCACAGTTGTCTTAAATTGTTACTAACAAGACTCCAAAATGAAGCCCATGACAAATTTACAAAGTCGAAAAAGCAATTACAGGCTGCATAACTAAAGAAGAAACGTCTAATCTTTGTGCCTTTTGGTCGTGTAGAATGGGAAACGAAATATAAGAAATTAGTGTTATTACCGCCCGACGATGTACTCATAGAGCATTTCATATAAATATATTACAATATTTAAGAATAGGATTATAATGAAATATTATGTTAAATTTTATGGATACTAATGCAGAAAAAGAGAAAAAAAAAAAAAAAAACATAAGCAATAGTCATCCGCATAATTAACAACTTTATTTGACAAAAATAATAGGGAACATTGATCGATACCCATTTAGAATACTTACATCCGTCTGTGTACGCAGCGCAGGTTATATGGCCATACGGATCTCCTCTTCCTCTTCCTCCTCCCCCTCCTTGAAGTGCGCAGCTCTCTCTCTCTCTCTCTCTCTCTCAACATTTTTTTAGGATGCAGATATCATTTCTGATGTTACTTAATAATTATATTTTCTTTTTCAATTATGGTGTATTGCATTAAAATTCACTTATTTTCTTTTTCAGAAAAGATGGTTAATATCCCAACTTCCGTTTGATTAAAAGTTCAAATTATCAAGTAAACAATATACATCACGAATTCAAGTAACCCAGGTTACATTACTTGCAACACCAGCACAGTTCCAACAGACCTACAATTCCCAGAACCTTCTAGCTGTTACAAACATATGATTAGAGAACTTCGCAAAGAAATCTGGCACCAGGAAGCTGATACTCGGAACTCCAAAACAAATGATTGAATGATATATTGACTACGACCTACACAAGTACCTATCAAAACCAAATTCTCAGGAACAGCACCAGTAACCATACAGATCAAAAGGTACATATGAAAGGTACATAACAAGGTCAGCTCCATATGAAAGGTACATAAACAAGGTGTCATCTACTAAAAGAGACATCAAAATCACAATTGGAAATGATATTGTCATAAATTACTGATGTATCGGTGAATGAAGACAAGGAATTTTGTCAATAAAGATTTGATATTAAACGTACTATAGTACATTTTAACTGAGGACAGAAATGTAGTCCTTTATTTCATAACCAGTGGATGAAATGGACAATTGCGGCATACTAACTTGAAATCTTATCGGTATATTGCTGAGACTGGTCACTGTGCTTGTCAAGTCCTGGCGGCAAGTTTGTACTAGAGGCAGCCATTCCTGATATGCTGTCATAATATTTGAGATAATTAATGCATCTATACTTGAATCTCTCTGATGCTGCAAGCTGTGTTTCTATAAGGGAGGGGGGGAGGGTGGGGGGGCGTTTACCTTCTATCGACCAAAACCATGGACCGGAGCTCACAGTTGGCAAAGCTGCAGAAATCCAAACATTATGTTAAAAGCTCACAGTTGTTCCCTTATTTTTGGTGTGCACGTGTGTGGGCAGGTGGTTGGGGGGGGGGGGGGGGGGGGGGGGTGAGTGAGAGAGACTAAATGTACATCTTGGAGATCTCCTGTTGAATGACAGGATGGCAGTCCTGCCCAAAGTTGCTCAGCATATAATATAAGAACCCACTATGGCTCACTATTGCTATTTCTTTCTCTTCTCGTGTCCACAACCTTAATTGAACAATAACAAAATTCAATGGTTTTATCTACCTATTCAACGACAGTCAATTGAAATATAAAATTTTGCATGATGTAATTGTGCTCGCTTATCGTTATAAAGTAACATCTGATATATATCTACTAAAATATCAGTTTGCAGATAATTGAAACTTCAAAGGTAACAACTAAAAAGAATACAAATCAAACTGAAGACATAAATCGTACCAGTTAATAAACTTTACACCTCTGGCAGTGACCTCTTCAATTTTCTCTTCTACACCAGGCTTCCACAGTACATCTTCATCATTCTCAATCTGTGGTACAAAGTTTTTTTTAAAAAAAATAAAGATATTTTCTACTTTATCACCGTCATTCTCAAAGTTTTGCTAAGCACATAGCATGATACCATAGCAGACCAAAATATAATTATAAGTGAATGAGTGAAATGGAGTAAGAGGACTTGCCAAAGAGAAATCAATTGCAGGAAAAACAGGGTGATACTCGGTTATACTTCTCCTCTTGTCAAATGAGTACTCTCCCTAAAATTTTATTTTACAATATAAACAAAAAGAAAATAACTGTCTTAGTCAAAATTACTATGAAATCTTGGGCAGTAATGGATCAAAAGATAAAAAAGGGAAAAAAAAAACAAATAGTTGCCTATACCATATGCTCTCTGCAGGATTCAACAGCAAGAAAAGGAGGGGCACCCAGGCTAGATACAGCAGGTCGACCGCTATTAAAAGCATTTTGTACCATGAGCAGTGGTGCATTTATTCCATCAGTACCCTCTCCACCAAAAACACGAACTGCCGTTTGCATTGTCCTGTCATTAGTTATCCTGTTATGGTTACCCACGTATTATTTGGAAGAGGTGAAGAATTTAAAATGTATGGCTAAACAAGTGCAAGTACCTTAGCAAAGGAGAAGTGATGACCAGATCGATCTTTTTTACAAGCCCAGTTCTTCGTATATACATTCTCAAATTGTCAACCTAGACCAATGTCATTCAAATTTATATAGATGCAAATGCCAGTTAGAAATGATAAAGTAAAGTCAAACTGAATTTACATACAAAAAAAGAGAAAGAAACCTGGTTCCAGCCGAGATCAGTGAGATGCGCATCAAAGTATTCATTAGACATATATTCATTGAAGTCCTTCTCTCCTGCCACATTGTGGATCCCTTGTGCATGCCTCACCTTAGACATTTTTTATTTCAATTTCAATTAGTGTACTATATGTGTGATCTTGAGTTAACTATCCTATACATGTATGTTAAGAGCAAAAAGATGAGAATTAACTTACCAGATGTAGGGTTTTACAACGATGCAGAGGGTACAAACCAGTGCTGGTTGTGCCTTCCATCTTTACACAAAATCAGAAGACTACCTTTAAAGAATAAATTGAACAAAATAATATTCGATACCAATTGCACTCTCCTAGTTATAGTGATACTTATATGATATATTTCATATATCTGTTGTCATATATTTGATGCTAATTGTTGCATATGTATGGCCTGTTTCAATTAGTTTTGGAATATGATGCCATTATGGGGGAGGGGGATGAATTAAACAACCATAACAATGAATAGTGATTTGTGAGCGTAAAAAGGGGAAGAAGAACACCTTCTCTTCAAAGTCAAAGTTTGCTAGTAACATGGAAGCAACTCAGATCAAAATTGTGTTAGGCTCTATCTCATTTAAATTGGAAATGGATTTGGTGGATGAGTGTATATATGCAGAAACTTAACTCCATCACATCAGACAGAAATAAATAGAAGCTTAAACACTCTGATATTAATAAAATTCTGGTGAAATAATTGTATCAATCAAATCAATTCTAGTTGAAATAACTAATAACTAGATTCGATCTCATAACAGAAATATTTATGTTGGCCACAAAACAGGTGATGGAAATGAGAAATTTAATAACAATGTACTAGAGCAACGAAAGCACTTGTTTGGTTCACTCGGCGACCCGCTCAGATGATAGCAACATGTGAACGGAGGTAAATAAGAAGATCGAATGAGATGTGAATAACCTATCTGAGAAGGAGGAGGAACAGCGAATAAAGGAGGGGCAGTGGCGAATTGATGGAACGAAATGGAGCAGTGATAAATAGAAGCTTAAACACTCTGATAATAAGAAAATTCCGGTGAAATAATTGTTACAATCAAATCACATCTGATTGAAATAACTACCTGAGTAGGAGGAGGAACAACGAATAGAGGAAAAATAGCGATTGATTAATCGAAAGGAACGGGATGGAGTAGTGACCACTAGCATGGCAAAAGGCGGACTAAAAATCGAGCAGCTCCGCTCATTTCAGTGAGTCCGAACTCCGAACGATTATCCTCCGAATCTGCATCCTCTGCAATGTACCGTCAAATCATAATTTTCGGACCGTGCGATCAGAATTCGGATTAAACCGTCCCACGTCTATAATTCACACATCTTTACTATTAGTGCGGATTAAAATCCAACGGTCCAGATTTTAACTCAAAATTTGAGTTAACTCACGCGATACGAATTCGACATAAATCCGAGTCTCTGACCTGCCGACTTTTTTATTAATAGAAAAACAAAATTATCGGGAAAGAGGATTGTCCGGAAGAGTGAGTCTATGGTACTATGCATATCACGGGTTGATCCGTAATACGATTCAATATTTCTATTTTCAAAATCTTAATGGTCGATCCGAACCATTGAACATGATTTCCATATGAATATGTACTTGCAGACCGAATTTTATATTTTTTGAAATTTTTTTACTATTTTTTAAGGTAGGTAGAAAATCACTTGATCTGAAAATTCTGGACCATCCAAAAACAGTGATTTTCTACATACCTTAAAAAATAGTAAAAAAATTCCAAAAAATATAAAATTCGGTCTAAAAATACATATTCATATGGAAATCATGTTGAACGGTTCGGATCGACCATTACGATTTTGAAAAAGAAAATATTGAACCGTATTACGGACTAAATCATGATATGCATAGTACCATAGACTCACTCTTGTCCGGAATATCTACTCCGGATTTTTTTATAAAATGATATAATGTGAAAACGTCCCTATTTCGCAATAATTTTTTTAATTATTGTCTCTGTTAATTTAAAATCGACTCTGACCTAAGGATGTCAACGGGTAAAGTAAGAGTTGGACGAAAGCATTTTCATATTCGTACCTGATACAAATTGTTCTTATTTATACTTTATTCTTACTCATATTTTATTCTTACTTGTTATAGTTGTCAGATAACAAAACGATAGTGGATAAATAACGGGTAATCCCAATAGGATCTGACTAATTGTATCCAAGAGTTTGTACCTACTTTTTATTCAAACCAACTGTCATTTGATTGGCGCTAATACTGTAAAATTTAAATCCTATATTATAAAAAACAATAGCAAATTATATAAAATATGCAATCAATTTTTTTAAAAATAGCACATCTTGCAACTTCCAAACTCTTTGTACTTGCTGTACTTTTTACTTTCACTCTTGTTGTACTTTGACAGTTAACTGTACTTAGTGTACTTTAAAGACTGTCAACTTGAATACTTTTTTTCTTCTAAAAGTTTTTAATTTTTTTAGAAGTTTTTTTATCCTTCTTGAAGTTTGCAATATTATTTTTTTTCGATTTTTTCTTTGTTTTTTAATTTTTCACTTTTTTATTTTTTTTGCAAATAATATGTAAAAATAACAGATTCAAACTATATAAAATTAATTTTGTAAAAAATAATTATGTAAACCCTAAAAATAACGATACAATCTATAGAAAAATGAATACTGTAAAAATTAACTATGTAAACTGTAAAAATAATGATGAAAATTACAAGACATCAAAACTATCAAACATATTATAACAAACATAACTTTGTCCAAACAAAAACATATTCGTTATGATAAACTAAGTACAAACAAAAACTTTGTCCAACAAACACAATTGTTCCACGAACATACTTATAACATTAAAATAAGACAAATCTTACCGTTAAAACTACAAATATTAACATTAAAATTGTAAAAGTTGTAGTTGTAAACTACAAATCTTACAATTTAAATTTTAAAATATGAATATTGTACAATTTGATGATGTAAACTATAAAAAATGATTTGAAAACTATAAAACTTAAATATTATGAAATATATGATGAAAACTACAAAATTTAAAGATAAAAAAATGTAAAACTAAAGAATTCATGATGTAAACTAAAAAAAAAAATACTATATAAATTGAAATTGTAAGCTAAAGAAATTCAACATAAATATTGTATCATGCAAATTCTAACTACAAAATCTGAATATTATAAAAGTTTAGTTGTAAATTACAAATCTTACTCCCTGTATGTTGATGTTATCTTTGTTCATTTAAGACAACAATCGCGAGGTGTCTCGTAGAAAATGTCGAATATAAGGGCAACCTTAAGCTGCTAAAATTGTTGAAATAGCAACAACAAAAAGTGAAAATGGATAGAAAACTACGAGCTTTAATTATTGGCGCCTGGTATATGTTGAGCCAGTTTCAATTAGCCAAAACCAACACACACACACACAGTATTGGTTGTTAAAATTTTATATGAAGTTGTGGCAACCACAACCACTGACCTCTCAAGTGTGAGATAGGAGTAGGTCCGAATGTCCGATGGACATCGGACCTACTTTTAGGTTCAATTAGCTCTAGAACTGTACGATTAGAATTAAGATTAGTGAGCACGGAAATTGAAACATATTTGTACGGATTTTAATGTACTTAGCACGGATATTGATGCAATCGAATGGTCATTTCACCCATCGAACCAAAGTAGGTCCGATGGGCATCAGACCTACTCTGAGGCCCATCGGACCTACTCTGAATTCCTCAAGTGTCACATTGAAGTTACTATTACAAAGGGCCTTCAGAGTAAAAATGTGAAAAATTATACAAAAGATCTAAACAATTACTAGAATAGACTATGTAAATCATTAGTTAAGATAAGGTATGGAACCGGTAACAGTTTTTTTTATACCTTGTTAAAAAAGTTATTTTCTATTGTATATCTCGCAAATACATTATGCGAAAATTTAGGCATCTTGGATATTTTAATTAGGATTCAGATAAGCATACAAGGTTTAGTCCTAATTAATGGTCCTTCAAACATAATATCGTGTCCAGGGGAGGAACATCATATATGGGAAAGGGTGCTAAACACCCCCCATAAATTGAATTTTTGTATTTTTATCCTTTGAAGTATTTAATTTTTGCAAAATTTATTACTAGTAGCCTCTCTCATAAATTGAAATTACATGACACTTATTCATCCAGCTCCCCAATTTCAATTTTCTAGTTCCGCCCTTGATCGTGTCTATTGTTTGCGAGACTTTGTATTATTAGAGCGAACGTTTCTTAGGATGTTGCTTTGGTCATTTGGTTTTCATGGAGTTTTTTTAATGACAATTGTAAACCAAAGACAAACATAAATTTTTGGAATGTTAACTTTTCAATGAATCATATTTCTCTACAAGGAAAAAAGAGGCTCTCGTTTTGGTGCTATATATTGTTTCTTGATCTAAATATAATGATGAATGTTGCTGAATGTATATTGTTGCACATATAGAAAATAGATGAAAAATGATTTATTGGGCCAACTTCTATTTCCTTATTTGAATTAATCATGTTAAATAAATATTGAAGGACACATGTTAGCTCGTCAGATAAATCAAGATTCTATGATTCAAATTCTTTTTATTAAATCTAATTTGATGGTCTTTAAAATTAGAGGGGGTCACTTAACAATTCTATATTTTGACAATCATGAAAATCTTTAAAAATAAAGTATAAATTTAAAATCCAACATTACAGGCATATATATTATTCGATGATCATGTCTATTAAAATATGATGAGAATTGGTACATGTTTTACTATAATCAAGTGACTTGAAATTTTAACAATCTAAATTTGCTATCTTTAATGCATCATCAAACAATATGCAAATTGCATTAAATTTGATTGTTAGGCTGACTAGATGTCCAATAACATAACTATAATTTTTTACTTATTAATTTTTAATTATATTTTATTATTTAAAATTCATTGTCCAGATTGTCAAAATTAAATAATTGACAAGTATCCTCCTTTTAAATTTAAGATCACAAATATTCTAAATGAGCTCGAACATTGTACTAACTTCATATACATTTCGGTGCTCTAATTATTGAGTGATTTTTGTATGCATGGCTAAGACATTACCGTCTATGTGGAAGATCGTATGTTAAAAAATGTGCCCATCCTGAAGGTGAGTTTTTAGACTTTAATGTGGAAATGTGGAAGATGGTATGTACAAAAATGTGTCCATATCATTGTTGTTGTTGTTGTTGTTGTTGTTGTTGTTGTTGTTGGATGCTTAATGTTTATTTGATTTGATAATTATGTCATGTCATCAAGATTTCTAGAATCAATTG
This sequence comes from Carex arenaria, assembly GCA_964058825.1. Taxonomy (NCBI): domain Eukaryota; kingdom Viridiplantae; phylum Streptophyta; class Magnoliopsida; order Poales; family Cyperaceae; genus Carex; species Carex arenaria. Next base: position 186,469 of record CAXKVW010000023.1, on the reverse strand, counting down.
ATTAGGTTGTATAAGTAATTTTATTATAAATCATATTTATAGATGAGTATTTTGTTATTAAAAATTGGGGTTTAGTCATATTAGGGTTCAGCAACAACGAATTAAACCTCCTTAAGATTTAATATGCTTTCTTTAACTTCTTTAGTCACTTAATCATGCCGAACACTAGTTTCTTAGCACAGACTTAGATCACCTCTTTTAGTCTCATTTTGCCAGGATCTTAATCATCTGTCCAGACCTTAAGACACTTTTACACCTTTCTTTAACTTCCTTAACTTTCATTCACAGATTAAGACAATCGAACATCAGTTCCTTAGTACTCCTTAAGCTCTTCATTCTCCACTCTTAATTACTTATTGCCGAACGACCCCATTGAGATTGGGATCAAGCCATCTAATCATCTTAATATTTACAAGGGATCCATCCGGTTTTCGAAGTGGCTATTATTGTCGTCTTAGTTTTTTCCTCCCTTCTTCAATGCAAAGAGAAATAAACACTAACAATACATTCACATAATCTTGAGAAAGCACACAATAAACAATCTGCCTCCTCCATGTATTAAGGCCACCTGCCCAAACCTAACTTTGTAGTTAACTTACATATGCCATCTTTTACACAACAAGAAAAAAAAATGAGGAAAAATAAATCACTCTTTAAAGAAGCATTAAGCTTGTGATATAACTATATTTTCCAAATTACCAGTACCACGCGGTTCATCACGTGGCAGTTGTGTTGGGAGCGTGTTGTTCTGTACTGGACGACGGGTCCTGGCATGTGGGACCCTCCTAGACCTAGCCCTCCATCTCAGTATCTCGACTATTATGGAGTTTGCACTCATAGCAACTCCAAATCCAGCAAAAGTTGCAAGTATTATAGATATAACTGCTTGCATATGCAGCTGCAAATCCAGCATAAATTTAACCCACATGAGAAATATTATTTGCATATAATTTAATTATTTACTATATCAAGTCCCAATAGGATATTCTTCTGTTAAATCATATTTCTTCAGCCACTAAGAAAAGCTGATCAATTTATTTGAATTTTCATTTGCATTACCAAAATTTTCTTTTAACAGGGGATCTTACAGTTGAAACAAAGTGAGATGTAATTTTCCATATAAGATGCTACACAGTCTCAACCTTTTCAAATATATATTATAAAAAATTAAAAATTCATAGATTGTTGAAAGGTGAAAAGGTATACTCACATAGGAGTAGAACAGATGAGCAAAGAAAACAACAAGCAGAAATTGGATGCCTGAATAAATCCACATGTACTGTCTCATCGCTGCATCACATATCATTTCCTTCAGAAGTTGCATTTATAACTTAACAATTTGATTTTTCAGATCTTGGATGCAAACTTATACAAACCTATGGTAGTAGAAGTAAGTGCAGCAAAAAGGCCGAGAATGCAAGAGAAAGGCAATGATATGGCCAGTGCAGCTGTACCAAAGTCAACTACCTGACATAACAACAAATTACACTAATTAAAACAACTTCGATACTTATGATTTTGGCTGTTACAATTAAGAACATGAATAAGGAACATGAGAAGAAAGGGAGTGAAAGGATATATGTATGTACCATTAGTTGCTCCAAGAAGCAGAAATATGCAAGCATGTTCACTATTACCAGTATGGGCATCGCCTGAAATGTACTGAAAAATAAAAATGCACCAAAAAAACAATATTACACAAAGAATTGCACTGCACAACAAGTTAAATGACAAAAGAAACCATGGTAACATGCTGTATAAATTTATTATACTCACTTATATTGATAATATATGTCCCGGCCGGCAGCTCGTGTATTTGCACTACCAGCAGAGGTATTCTGAACACGAAGTAAAGTTACAGGCAAGTTTTTGACCTCCTGCTTGCACACTTCACAATCCCTGTTTCCCTTGATGCTGAACCATTTTATAGCACATTCCTTATGGACTAAGGCCATTTCACCCTTACAGAGGCACTCTAATCTTAGGGTTGTATCATTCCCTTCTGATAACTCTCCCAAACAAATACGGCACACTGCCTCTTCCTCTGGTATATCCTCTCCGTTATCTCCATCCTCATTCTCTGACGCAAAAACAAGATAAATTAAGAACAAAATGAACCAAAATTTACTGCCAAAGAATAATTTTGCAAAAGAATTCACTCAGATCAAGATAATGTTTAGACGAGTACCAGTTTCCACTGATACAATTTCTGGAGTAGGGCCACTTGTATCGGTTACTCGTGGTGTAGAGGGAATAACTCGAAATACAACACCTAATGAGTCCATTCTCTTCAAACTGTTTGCATTGGCTAATTTACCATTTAAAGGAACTGACTTTGACCGCCATATTTTTCGCTGTACATCTTTTTTCTGTCAATTTCAAAAAAGACAAATTACAATTTGATTGCATATCTGTTTCATTTTTCTTTTTTGAAAAAGAAAAATTACTACTTACTGCACTAGAAATGTCTTCTGCTGTAATAGCTTCTTGCAAAGTCTTCTCTGGCAAGTTCACTTCTGCGTCAACCGGAAGTGAAGTTGCTCTTCTCACTGAAGGACTGAGTATCTTAGTCAAAGACAGCGACCTTATAATAGAACTTCTTTCCCTACTTCCCTGAGATGACCCATCTGTACCTGGGAAGTCATTTCTCCCATCAGATATAGCATCACCAGTTGCGAACTTGAAACTCGTAGCTGATAAGAGCTTCTTAATGGAGCTCCTGGATCTTTGGACTTTGGTAGAAGCAGGGCGAGGTGGAAGCCCAGTTCCTCCTCTGGTAGAAGAAGAGCTGGTAGGTGGTGTAAGTGCATTTGCTCTTGCAGGGTTTGGGGTTACACCTCTTGGAGGTATGTCAATGGAAAGATGTGGCCTTTTCCCCTGACTTTTCTGTCTAATATCGCAATTTGCCTCGCTTGAATTACTGTCAGCCTGCAGTGTGAATGATTGACAACCATAATGAATTAATTGAAATTTGAAAAAAAATTTGAGTAAAATTGAAATTTGAAAATTTACTATACAATTCTTGGGTCTGGACAAGGCCTGGAGGAAATTGAGTATTATTGCACTTTTCCTATTAAGTTGTAATATTTAGGTTTGTTTCTGTAGTTATTTTTGTTGCTAATTGGTTTTGTATTACTTTCAGAACTTTAGGTGCTATTTGTTGTTAGTTTGTTAGTTTAGGCAGTAAGATGGTACCAGATATTTGGTAGTATCTGTCATGAACTATGTTAAGTTTCAGTGGAAACTGGTGGGGTCTACCCCCCACTTTTCTCAACAAAAAAAAAAAAAAAAACTATACAACAAATTATAAGCTGATGACGGATTTTGGGAAAACTTCAAACTTGAGCTAGCATTAGTAAACTTTGTCCTTCAAACCTATTTTATCTCAAGTCTTCTAGAGGACGAGTCAGAGTATACGAATAAATAATAACCTTTACTTTTACTTTTTTCCTTACTTCATGGAACTCATGTTTAATTAGATTAATTAAATAGTCAAGGCTGATGTTACTGATACTAGCCCGTCAGAAATTCCTGACCAACCAACACCTACAAAAGTTGTGATAAATACTGGTCTTGCATATTAACTAATCCAAACTAACAAAATTCTTCTTTATCAGCTCAAGGTAGTATCCTGATAGGTACTAGTGAAGGTTTACCAAAGTAAAATTCGTTTCGGCGAGTTTGACCTTGAAGTTTAATCAACCCAATTTGTCAAAGAGAAACTCCAGCAAGTGAAATTAAATCAAAAGAGGTCAATTCGCAATCATAAACTGAGAAATTCAGGAGAGAGGTCACAGAAAAGGCGAGAAAACATAGCACAAAACCAAAATAAAGACAGGAGAAGCTCACATGTGGATTGAGAAGTACCTTGTCTTGAGAATCTGGTTCCATGGTATAGAATCAGTCAAGGAAGAAAGGAAGAAGCAAGTTGAAGTGGAGGCAATAAGCAACAACAGAAAGAGCAACAAAAATAGAGCCTCAGAGGGGAAAAGAGGCAAGTGCCTTCCAGCGCTGAAGCACTTAATTCTATTATCGTCTTCTTCGTCTCTCTCTCAGTAAATAGGAAAGGAATGGGACGGTGGAGATAGGAGAGCAGCAATAATGGGGTTAATTTGGTGAGTGCAGATGTGTGAGAGAGAGATACTGATTGATGTTACAGGTTACACATAACCCACCTTCCTCTCGCTTTTGTAAGCTTAACTGATGAGTATCTCTCCGCCTCTCCGGGTATATATATATCATATAAATTAAGTTAATAATTAATTAATTACTGATGATACGCCATTACGCCACGCGTCCTGTACTTACTTCCCCGGAAATGAACCACCTATTTGTGGGCCCCGGTTCGTAATTTTGTTTTTATCCCGCAATTACGTGATTCTGTCTCTCTTTCGTTTGCCTAAATCTTACCTAGGTCCACCAACCACCATGGCGCAACACTCCTTGGGTAAATATTTTAACAGATTAGTTTAGACTTCTGCAGTGCACAAACCAAATGAAATCTATTTTGATTCTATAGTTCGTGCGCTGTATATAGCCAAGACTAATCTGTTTCTTTACCCAATTCCTTGCCTACCCGCGCTTTTTGCATTTTGCGACCTTGGCCCTCCACTATCGCGCAATTCTACTACCGTACAATTATTGATGGCTTTTTAAAAAAAAAATATTTGTTTTCCTGTTTTGTAGTTCTTGCTTGCCTAAATCATACTTGGGTCCACCTCCACCATGGCGCAAATCCTTGCCTACCCATGTTTTCCTCTTTTTTTCACTTTATTATTTTTTCCCTCCACTATCAAGTTTTGAAATCTTTAAAAATCAATGGCACGTTTGATTTCAGAAATATAAGTTAAGTTGGAGACAGGGTTTAACTTGATTGGATAGTCATCCAATGAAAATATTGTTTAAATTGCCAGTTATTAAAAATATGATTTCGCTGCAATGTAGTTTAGCAATTGGTGATTTAACTATTTTTTAATTTTGAGAAATTTTAAATAACATTATCATAAGACAATTCCTTTTCTGGCACAGCCATATCGTAAAACAATTCATTTTTCAGATATATTTTTTATTTGCTTATAGAAAATTAGAGAAATTTAGCTACGAATCTCGATAAAATGTACCACAATAAATAAATAGGAACAAATTCTACGGTGAATTACGTCAGAACTAGTACTTTGCCGACGTACAATCAATTTATTAGTAGCATACAAACGACATAAACACTATTTATGTTAAAAAATTATGTCATTAAAAGAATGAATCTCTTTCTCCAATTGACAGACCTCCTTTTGCATTCATTCAACAAAATGGTTCAATATTCTTCCTTATAAGGAATTTACGTTTCAATTCTTTAACGCGTATATCTTGATAGTCATTAAATTAAAAAAAATATTAAAAATCGAACTATAAGTATAAATAGTAAATATTATATGCATATTCAATTTCGAGATACATTAAAAAATATACTTAATTAACATACTCTTATATAAATATTATTCGAATCTTAAAAGGTACATCCGTACATGCACAAAATATATCTGAAAGGTTCTATATTTTTCTTAGATTAATAAAAGAGAAGTTTAATATAATACTCTTCTTTTTTAAAATATAGAACAAAATATCTCCACTTTCCAAAAGTTTAACAAAATACTCTTGCGGACCCCCACTTTTCCCCTCTTCCCCTCCCTCCCATTCCTCCCTTTTTACTCCTATATATTCTTTGTTTAAGTAAAAAAAAAAATTATTGTTTAGAATTTAATTACCATACACAAACTAAAATAATTATTAAAATATACACACAACATGCTTTCCATTCTTTCGAAAATATTTTTTAAGCAAGCAATATACTTTTGTTGAGTACAAAAAGTCAAAACAAACAGATAAAACGAAAAACATGACATTTTTATCGTTAGTTATTTTTTAAACTACCTATTTTAATTAGAGTCGCGCTATTTTCTTTTCATACTTTCACATAACTCAGCATTTATAATCTACTAAATATTTATTATTATTATTATTATTATTATTATTATTATTATTACTATTATTTTAAAAAATGATGTCCCACCAACTCCAATATCAAACAATGTTTAGTTTTGTGGAGGCTTAAAATGTCCTTGTTTTTCTAAGTGTTTATCAAACCTTTCTTTTTTTAAATTAAAAAAATATTATATGAACTTTGAACAACATACAACATAAAATTCACAGACATAATTTTATATCATCTTCTGTATACTTATTTAAATTTTTTACTAACATCTCCACTGCAATTTTGGCAAGCACAGAAATATACTAAGATTGAAAACATATTCTGACCGTCTGTGAATTAATAAACTCAAAATTCCATAGTTTTTTTATGGATAACATGGATAAAAATGATACATGTTTTTTTTATTGATTTAGTTGTTAATTATCCGGAAAATTTTCTAATATCGAGCATTTAAAATCACATTTGTGTGTGTGTGTGTGAATATATATATAGAGAGAGGGGTTGACTAGGGTGCTTCATAGAGTAAAACACGTTTGTACTCAACGCTGTATTTTAATTTCTAAAGTTCAAATAGCCGATTCGAACCTTCCTACATGTTCTCCATATTGAGATGTGCTTGGAGACCAAAATTTATATTTTTTTTTTTGGAATTTGTTTACTATTTATTAAGCTACTTTGAAAATTGCTGATCCACTGTAAACAGTGAAAAACAGTACAAATTTATGGACCATCGGATCAACGATTTTCAAAGTGGCTTAATAAATAATAAAAAACTCCAAAAAATGTAAAATTTGGTCTCCAAGCACATTTCAATATGGAGATTATGTTGAGCGATTTGGATCAATTGTTTGAATTTTCAAAATGTAAATATAGTGTCATGGAGTAAAAACTTGTTTTACTCCATGAAACACCGTAGCCCAACTCTCTCTCTCTCTATATATATATAGGATTTTGTTAAAATATATTTTACTTAAACAAAGAATAAATAGGAGTTGAATGAGAGGAGTGGGAGGGAGGAGAAGAGAGGAGAAAAGTGGAGCTTACAAAAGAATTTTGTTAAGAATTTTAAAAGAGATATTTTTTTCTATGTTTTGAAAAAAATATATATTATATAAAATTTTCCCATTAATAAAATCCAATTGAAAGATCTTACAACACGTTTAAATATAAATTTTATGTCAAAAAATTTGGCCGAATGAATACCGAGTATTTTACCAATTCAGAGAGATTTCATGGCCCCTCCTTTATTCCCCCAACTAAATTCATATTTTGTTTGGAAATTCACATCAAAATCACCAAAAGTGCGGTCTTATCCAACCTGCTGGGATTCATATCCTTTTAAGATATAAACGATAGTGACTTAGAAATCTATTTTCAAATTCGTGCCGAATTCTCATATATATGTAGTGATGCAGCATATATAGTGCGTGCATAACTGTCAAGGGTAGAAATCCGATCTTTAATAAGTAGGTTTGCATATATGAAAATAACATTAATTCGAAAATAATAGTGTTATTCATATTTGTACACAAATTTAACATTTTTTTTCGAAATAGTATTTGATTAATCTATTGGCACTATTTAAATTAATATTATTTAAACAGATTAACTTAAATAATATTTGCAATATTTTAAATAATAAAAATAATACTTTGCTCATAATTTTCTAATTAATATTTTTTTCGTATTATTTTTATATGCTGACACGAGTAACACTCAGAGGAGGATTCTATTGGAGATGATGAGGGTCACTTGGCCTCTATTTTTTTTCTTTTCAAAATTCAGTTACTAAGAATGTATTTATTATATATTTTAGCACGAAATGCTATGGGTATTTTAAAATTGACCCCATGCTTTTGTTAAAAAATTTATATAGTTGACCTCCATTTTTTTAAGAGAAAAAACTAACTATTTAATGTGTTTAATATGGAGACTTGTATTATTTTCTCTCAAAAAAGATGAGAACTCAGGTACATCTTCACGTGAAACTCTCTCTCTCTCACTCTCAATTTCTCTCTTCAGCTGACCTACCCCTTCAATGTTGGATTTCTATTGAAACTTTTTTTTGGGTAAATTTGCTAGATGTCACTAAACTTTGTCATTTGTCATGAATTGGTCACTTAAGTTTGATTTTTAGTCACTCAACTTTGTCATTTGTCCCAATCAAGCCACTATATACTTTTTCATCCAAAATCATAACGTAATATTTTCATTTCGTCCAAAATATTAACATAGTATACTCGTTCCGTCTAAAACTACTTATGGAATGAGCATATTCCGTCCAAAATACTAACACAATAAGCATATTCTGTTAGCACTTATTATTTTTGGAGGGAATGAGTATATTTTGTTAATATTTTGGACGGAATGAGCATATTCTGTTAAGATTTTGGAAGGAAAATATAGAGTCACTTGATTGGGACAAATGACAAAGTTGAGTGATTAAAAATGAACAAATCAAGCTTAACTGACCAATTCGTGACAAATAAAGTTCAGTGTCCTCCAATGAAATTTAATTTTTTTTTAGTATGTGTTTGACTCCTATTCCTATTAGTTAAAATTCTGCCTCCGCTTCTGATAGCTCTACTAGAACATTATTTTTTAAGAGATCCATGTACACTTCCCAAACATCCCTAGTCCATGTAGGTACACGTGGTTCGTTGTAAAATGATTTTACACATTTATTATTATGTAAAAAGACACTTATTTATTATGAAATGATTTACATCATTTCTTCGAGAAAAAAACACAATTATCGATAACCGCTATACATTTGAGTAATTAAAATTAACTTACAAACTTATTCTTAAATCATGTTGGAAAAATTAAGATTCTTATTGAGATTCTTGATGGTGTTGGCAAAATTAAAATTTACGGAATAGACTGATGGAATTATGTTGAGATTCATATTAAATTATATTAAATTTTCTTTCATAAGATCCAATCATTAAGACTGCCATGAAATTTTTCTAGCCACGTCGAGCATAAGCGCCCGTAATTTTGTTTCTTTCTTCTTTATAAGAGATTCAATGTACGAGTATCTTTTAGCGGGAAGGAGACGGGCATTAAAATGTGTTAGCTGACGCAGCAAGTACTAATCTTGTGTTACGGAAAAGTTGGAATTTGATTCTCTATGCACACTTTGGTACTGACCTATTGTGGTGCGTACCATTCGATCATGAAATTTTCGATTCCAAATTGATAACGATTCGCAAACATCTCATTGAAGAAAATAGAATGTTACTATACCGATTTCCAACTCCTCAAAATATCAAGGGTTGTCGTAGGATTTTTGTCCAAAGAATTTTGAACAAAAACTTATTGAAGTCGGAAATAAACCATTTGATTTTCGTGAAAATTTGTGCAAATGGTTTAGACAGTTTAAATTGATTTAGTTCTACATATTTTTCGCATGAATCTCAATGTAGATCAAACAGTTTGGACAAAGAAATCGGAGGCGGTATGATGAAAATAAGACCAAATTTGATACAAAATTAAGTCAAAGTTGTCTAATATATTTCAAGAATCGTGTGAATATTCAGACTCTTTTTCCAATCGATGCAAAATACCCACGGGTTTCTTATCAAATAAAAAAAAGCTCCGTCTCGTCTCCCCCTTCCTTTGCTTTCGTCATCGAGAAAAAAACAAAGAGGGAAAGAAACAAAAAGCACAATAATTTATTGTTCAAAGATCGAATTCGATTCCACTTTCTCTTTCAAAAAATGCGATCCTAATTTCAAAAGCAAGGACTACGTTTCTCTCTCTTCTTTCAACACTCGGTAATTTGCGATCGATTTGTGAACAAAAAATTTGGAGGGGGAAGGGAAGGGAACTGGAGGGATCCAGTTCGCGACGGGTGGAGATGGACAAGCGGAGGCGGAGGCGGAGGCGAAGGCGACGATAAGAGAGGGATTGTCTGCATTAAAATTAAATTTTAATTTTTTATATAGTTTTTCAATAGTAGCCTAGTAGGCTAAAAGCCTATTAATAGAGACCATTAACTAATGCGACAAGTCTTATAATAAATTCTGATGTATACCATAAATATTTATATACCGACTTTGAGGTTTTTCATGCAAAAATGATATTTTTGTTTACTTCTTCTAATATAATAATCTGAACGGATTCCTATTTTTCGCGGCGTAATAGATTGTAAGTTCAAAATTTAGCGTCAACAACGGAGATGAGATAGTAGAACTATAATCTCATTTCCTCTCAAAAAAAAATAATCTGAGCTGATCCAACGGCTGTCATTTGGCAAAGAATGACTAGGTATTTGATATTTAAAACTAGGAGGGAGGAAATAAATTCTGAACACATAAGATTAATTATAAGAACATAGTAGACACTAGACAGTGATCGTTTATAATATTTTAGTAGATAATGATTATGTCAGCAGATCCGTTGGATATACGCGTGGCATCCAGAATTGCATCGACATTATCATCTAATAACCCTAGTCAGCAACCGCCAGGTTTTTCAAAGAAAAAAAGAAACATTATCATCTAATAAAGAGGTTGGCCGGTTTAGTAGGCACATAATTTTGATTACTTCAAATATATCGGATATATTTGTGCATACATTAATCAACACGCAAAATTGACCGCCAATTTCAGGCATGGAAGTATTTACCGGATGTGGCTAGTTTTAGAAGGGACAATTTTATAAAAATATCAAGTTAATATTCTTTTTCTTGTTACGAAGTAAAAATAAACAAACATATTTGGGACATCCCTGTACTAGGGCTGCAAACGAACCAAACCAAACCGAACCTGCTAAGGTTCGAATTCGAGTTCGTGAAAGTTCGAATCAAACTGGTTCGAAATGAGAACCCAGTTTCGAACTTAAGACTTAGGTTCGAATTTGATTCGGTGAAATTCGAACTAATTCGATTTGGTTCGTCGAACCGGCTGAGAAAGCGGAGGAGCGGAGGATGGAGGTGGCCGGAGTGGAGGAAGGAAACTGAAGAGACGGAGAGAAAGAAGAGAAAAGAAGAGACGGAGGGAGGAGAGAAAGGAGAGACAGATAGAGGAGAGAAAGAAGAGACGGAGAGGAGAGAATAAAAAAATAATTCTGAGGTTCGAAAAGAGATAAGGAGAAAGAGAGAGGAGAGATATTCGAACTTCTCAGGTTCGCGAACTTTTACAAACTGAATCTGTCCAGCTTCGGATTTGGTTCGAAATTATTTCGAACCGAACTGGTTTGAATAATTTCGAATCGAATTTAATTTCGAATCGAATTTTTTTCGAACTTTTCCGAATCAAATTACGAACTACGAATTTTTTGTGCACCCCTACCCTGTACTATTTCCTGTAATATATCACTACTGCTATGTACTTCTAAACTAAGTTTAATGAAAGCGCCTATGGGCATTCCACCCAAAAAAAAAAAAAGAACTCTTCCTACTTTTTTTCAAGGTCAGGCACAAATTACACAACACCTGCCAAAACAATCATACTGTACCAAATCCTGATATGCATCGATCGTAATGCAAATGCAACCAGACCAGAAATAGCAAGAATAAGAACAATGGTGCGTTCTACTAGTAAACTGTAGTCTTAAATCTAAAATAACATTACAGACATTACAAAATCGGAAAGGCTGACAGATGAGCCTGTTTATCCTCTCATCACAATTGAAAACAAAATTCAAATAACCACTAGTTCACACGATAAACTACATTACAGGGAAAAAAATAGTGGACGGCCTACATTGAAATATTTTGAATAAATTGAAACATGGCCAAAAATCAAATAGTCATCGCTGAAAAAGCATGACCATCTCACAGTGGATGGTGTGAGGAAAGAGATCCACAGCCATAGACCTAACAGGCCGGAAATGCTGAGAATTGGGCATGGATTTGGTCCTGTGCCTAGCCAGACCTGCACTGCTCATATTACGCCACCCTCTGTTCCCTTTATTCTTCTCTGGTTTATCTGTTGTTGGTGTGCAAAGCTCTATTGCATTTGCTACCAAAGAATCCGGGTTACAGGAAATATACCTATACAAAAAAAAAATGTTTGGTTTTTCAAAATGTGGCCACTTCAAGAAGAGAAAAAAAATTGCAAGTAGATTTCCGGAAAAATTAATGCAGGTTCTTACACAAGACGGCGGATCCCTGGATGAGTTCTGAGAGCTTTAATTACCTGAAAAATATCATTCAATGAGTTCCAAATTTTCAATATATCCTAGATAAGGATTCAAATGCCTCCACTTATTAAATTCTTAATAATATAGCTGTAAGAATTCATATGACAAAAAAAACTTCGAAATATGGTACATGTTAGTTCCTACATGCACATAAAAATTATGACATTTTGCCTGTTTTGACGGGGAACCAAAAACTTAAAAAATCAATGTTTAGAAGCTCTTAATGCCAAACAAAACAAAGCAAAATGTCACAAGTTTTTATATTTGCATGGAAAAAGTGATATAAATCACATCCAATGTTTTCATTTTTGATATTTCAATTTGAGATTTTAGTAATTACAATTTCAAAAATGGAGGCGCAATGGGAACACCAAATTGAAGAAAGCAGAACTCCGCTCCGCTCCCAATATCTCATTTTCATTGCTTAAGAAAATGATATAAAAAACTAATACAAAATAAAAGTGAATGCATATTCATCTACACAAATTGTGGATAAAACTAATAAAATTATACTTTACCTCCGTTCATTACAATGAGTTACAAGTATATTAAAAATTTATTATGGATTGCTAAAAATTGCTATGTAATACAATGGACAATAGTTTCACATGCTTGGATTAATTAGAACTTGAACTAAAAATCCACTTTCAATAAAACATTAAAATTTAGGCTGATACCAAAGAAAGGCTTTGTAATACCTCATTTGCTAGGTGCTTATGTCAGAGCTAGTTGAAATGGATCAAATGCTACTTAGAAACGATCTCTATTACTTTCTATGAAGGGACCGTGATAGAATCAAGCAACACAACGGTGCCATGAACCCACCCCCCATACAATATATCACTCAGCTACTCAATATAAGTTGCAGGATTTACAAAACATATGCAATGCTTAAGTGTTAAAACAAAAATAATTAGATCTTAAAGCCCAATTCTGGTCTAAATTTACATTTCCCCCAAACTAGTACTTTTTGTCAAATAAAAAAACTTAAAGAAAACCATTGCAAAACCAAAAAAGAAAAACTTACTGTAGGATGAAGGCCAACACGGGGCGGGTCAACTATAGCCACCACATTTTTGAATTGATGCCCTTTCTCATTACTTTCAGATGAACAAGCTACTGAGGGTCCCACATCAGTCCCACTGGAATCCTCCATTCTTTCGGAATTATCAGTGATGTCATTTTCCTGCTCTTTGTTCTCTTCCCCATGGTTAGCTTCTAACTGAGTGATGGTATTATCTTTTGAATCTGCAGAAACAATTGCACTTTTCTTTGAATTACCATTGCTATTTAGAATGGCCTTAGGTGAGGCATCAGTAGGTGAGCCGAGATACTCCTTTAGCAGAGAACCCATCACATCCTCAGCCTGTGTCATTGTCAATCATGAATTTACAAAAAAAAAAAGTTCAAATTAGCAAAAATGATCAACTAACATTTGCTAAGATTTAGGAACAAACTTTGTCAAATTTAATTTTAGCATTAAGAAAATAACTGTTCCTTTTTTTCTAGAAGACAAAGATAGAATTTCTATGACTAATTAGGTACGACCTGAGTATTATTAATAATATCTGTCAGATTTAACAGTAATTGTGACATTGCATAGTTAATGTAGAATTATCAACATGGCAATACCACTGGTACTTTTGTTTATCCAATTAATCGTATTAGCATTCCATATAAATGAATAACCAAATCTACAACTGTATTTCGAGAAAAAGTAGGGATATAATCATATAAAAATAAATAAAAAGAACCTTTGAACAAATGAACTTGCAATTTGTTATGCCATTTATAACAGCATTTTTCTGTGCGTCAGACACTGCCGATTCATTCATCTCTATACCAACCACCTATGAAAAATTCAAAGTAGAGAAGAGGGAATTACAGTAGTAAAATTTAAGTAAATAAATGATCTCATCTTTGACATGAGAAAGATATATGCTTAAGCTAAATAAAAAATAAAAAATAATGAAAAATGTAGTGGCAAACCATTCCAACACGGTGAGCAAGAGTTAATCCGATGGTTCCAGTCCCACAGCAAACATCAAACAACAATGTATCTTCATTTAGTTCGGCCCAATCACCGGCCAGTTTATACAGCCTTTCTGCTGCTAGTGTATTTACCTGTGCAATTTCATTATTAAGCCACAATATTTTTATACAAGTAAAATAGAAAACAAAAGAAAGGATCAAGTAAAATTTGTAAAGCAGAAGAGCTGCCCTCACTTGAAAAAATGCAGTTGGTGAAATGGAGAAACAGAGGTTTAATATATAATCATGGATCCTGGCTTTATCGATTGAGAGACAATCTGAACCATCTGTTCCAGTACCATCTACCAATAAAGGGATCAAAGGGCAGTCAGCAGGGGCAGCATTTGATATTCCAGTGTGATCCTGCCATATTAAAAGAGGGAGTTGCCTCGTAAAATACAAAGGAATTGTTGTGAACATCATCATTGTGCAATTGTTGCAAATAATACTGAACATTCTCACAAGAGTAACTGACAACTGACTTTTTCTAAGATACTTGCAAACAAATAACACCCAACTTTTTTGCATATTGCAAGCGAGACACAATTTTATCGAGAACCTTGCAAATAACACCCAACTATAAATTAATATCAATAAAAGGTGCATTCCATTAAGTTGGCAAAATTGGCCAATTCGTTAAATCTAAATTAAGTTAGAAGGCAGTGATATGATGGAGCCAGAAAAAGAATTCAGGGGACAGTTCAGTACAACATATTGCTTAAGAATAGGTCCAGTTTCAGAATTATGGACCTTATGCAAAAATTGTAAAAAGTTGACTTCGCACAATACTAAAAACCTTTATACAGATAAAAGGGGCAAAACATGCATACCTGGATTACAATAGTTGTAAGAGGTAATGGTGGTGAAGCAATACTTGCCCCCTGAGAAATAGCTGTCCTCAATTTCTCAAATTCACCTTTCATTACCTGTTCATCAACCCCAGTTGAGCAAACCTGCATTTTTTATGTTATATAAGAGTAGCTTCATTTTCATCAATCTGAACATCTAAGTTTCCTTCCATATGTGCAACATATTCTTATAGGGTGGCTGTACAAAAAGTTCTCTATATATAGTTTCTGTCTGCATTACAGAAAATGACTCACCTGTATCATAAGCATCACTTCTTTGATCTGCATCTCACATTCTGCCTTAGTATCCTGATCTGGATTCCTTCCTTCTCGAACCTATCATCACAATTCCAACATATATAAGAAAAAAGATTGTCCATAATAGATTGTCAAGAAAGTTCTTTGATCATTAGATAAAAAGTGTCAATAAATGAATGGTCTTTAAAAGATTGGCATTTTTTGAGCTGGACTGTCCCAGATGGGTTGATGCAATGGGTCAAAGGCCAGGGTTTCTTAATTAATTGGCAGGAAAGTCCAGATGACCTGTTTATCCTTTCCTTCAGTTTTATCCTCCATACATAAAGTATGTTATGTTAAACTACAAATAGCCCATCAGAAACACATCAATATGTCAAAAGCCAATGTTTAATCAGCACTAACAAAGTTAACAGGTTGACCAACATAACAAAACCCACTTGCAGGTTGGTTAGGGTGCAGTATATTCAAAGCAGCTAGCAGGCTTTGAATTGGGGATGACGCACAAGTATCAAAGTATCATGCAACTTCTATTTCCAGCCCTGAACTTTGAATTACTAGCTCCCTTAGTCACTTGGTCCTTGTGGTGATATATCTATTTTAGCCGTACATCATCCGCAAAAATTTAGCAACACTAAATCTGTTTACCATGAACCTGAATGAGCATTTCACGAATAGGCTAAAAGAAAGGCAAACACATGCATCTTTTATCAAAATGTTTATTGAAATTCTTTTAATAATACTCAACTTCTATTATTGAAGTAAAGGGAGAGAGGAAATACAGTAAATTGACGCCAAAATCCAGTGTTGTTGATTCTGTTCCAGATGGGCAATTGTGAGGAGCACAAAAAATCTTGGAAAACCTTTACATATGAGCATGCTATATTTGATACATTTGGGCAATCTATCGGTTCCTCTACTGCAGTCACACCTTCCCTACACTCTCAAATTAGTAAATTATGAAGTTAGTGGCTAGAATGCCGGATGATGCAATCAAGAAAACAACAACAGAAAAGATAAGTAATAAACAACCTGAAATTCCCAAGCATGAAGCCAACAGTTATTTTGCCATCCACAGAATAGCCAACTGAAAACTCACACTTGTTTCTGTATCCATTGGTTAGAGGTGACTCCAATATACCTTCTAGCTTGCACGGAAGTCCACCTAAATAAGCAGTTCCTCTTAAATTATATCACATAATCCAGAGAGATTCAAAAGAATTTTGAAAAACAAGAAAATTGTATGAATGCTTATATGCATATAAATAAAAGGGGTCAGATATTCACCTATCTCTCTAGCTTCCAAAATCCAATCGGGAAGTGGAAGAGCATCTGGGCAGGCCTTCCTTGCATTTCTTGTCTAAAATTACCGAAATAAAGCAAAGTTAGGCAAGAGAACAGAAAAATAGGCTATACAACAAGTCATAAAGAATCATTTCTTTTCAACATTTTGATCTCTATTTCCTAGAATTCCAGAGTCCACTTATTAGTCCCTGAACATCATCCACATACAACTCAACCCAACATTTTTAACAGAAAAATATAAATGAGAATCTGAGTAATCTCTGTAGCTTCAGTTTATTAGTATTTCATTCCTCATTTTCTTTTGATGGGAAATAACGGCTTGGTTAAAAATTGTACAACTTGGGACCTAGGGGGTTAGGAAGGGATCACAGAAACTTCAGAAATGAAACAGAAAGTGAGAAACATAATTTTATGTTAGGCCATTTGTGTACTGTACGAAAACTAATGCAGCACAAGTTCCAAAATTAAAAGGAAATGAAAATAGAAAATAAAGAAAAAAAATCTTACAAGTCGTTTGAGTGTTTGTGTAAGGGTGTTCTTCTTGTGCTCTAGTTGATCAGAATACGACATATGTGCAAGTGGTGTGACCGCCTCACGCACATTTTTTTTCCTTGATGAATTCATGCCCTCAACTAAGTTACCATCACCTTCATTACTATCATCATTACCTCCCTCTTCAGCTTTGTGCTTCTTCTCAAAGGATCTTTTAATGGCATCTCTCAATTTTATTGTCTTACCCCCAGACGAGCTCTCTCTCAATGCCTTTATCAATAAAGGAGGATGAATTGCTACAAAGTTAGTGATGAAGAAGCCTAAAAAGTATTGAACCAACGGGGAAGAAATGGTTATTAAAGTTTAATATAAATGCAGTACCGCCATAGCACTCTTGACTTGTTCAACATTTTCGAAGTTGACAAAACCAACTTCCATTCCTTTCTTTTTCTTTGCTGTCTTGTATGAGATACCCTGTAATTCATATTACAACTAAGATTTCAGCTTCCAACACATATTTATATGTCAAGGCGTTAAAAGTATATACATGTAGATATCTTAACAAAAAATCTAAGAATAAAAAGAAGAAAGAGATTTTGCATAGTTCTAAAAATGTACTTTTTCCTCCAGGAATTTCTTCAGTGCATCATTGGCCCACTTTCTAGGCAACCCAACAAGGCACTTATCCAAAGAGCACTCATCTAATGCCAACTGTTCTTCATCTTCTATTTCCTCTTCTTTCTGTTTTTCATTAGCTTTAGCTTTCTCCATTTCCTTTGCCTTATTAGACGTAGGGTCCCATGTCTTATCAGGTCGGGGTCGCAGCTCGGCTTCTCCATGTGCGTAGCGACACGTGGCACCATGACTGCATCGAGCACCATCAGACGGGCGCCTGTAGTAGGAACACAAGCTAGTCTTCCACAGCGGACTGCTACTCGAATTGGAACTTAAATTCTGTTTCTTATTCTCTGAATTTAAGGTTCGTTCCGCTTCTTCTTCCTCTCTCTTACGCTTTTCCGAATTGATCACCGCCGTTGGTTCGGGATCGGAAGGTTGGATTTGTTCGCTGGGAGGAACAGGGTCAGGATCCATCGGTTGGTTGGTATTGGTGGTTGAATTTTGAACGGAGTCGGGGTGTCGTGGTTCATTGTCTGGGTTTTGTGTCGGTTCTCCGGAGTTGTGTTCTTCTATCGGGACTTTGACGGTGTCGCTAGGGGCCGTTGATTGGAGATCGGACGGACGGGTTTCTTCGCGTGGAGCCGCCGGCGTTGTCTCCATTGGAGGATTGAAGGAGGCTTTACTGGGACGAGTCGACTAAAGGTACAAAGAGAGGCCTTAAACCCTTTCGGTGTTGGTTATTTCTCTGAACCTCTAAAAAAACCAATCTCGCTTGCTTCTTCTTACCCTATATTTTTGGGGTGAACGAGCAGGATCAATATCCTCCCAGGTACCGTAGAGGATGGACCTCACTTTACGGTTTGAGATTCGGGGGAACAGGGGGCAGTTTTATTGGGCTTTGAGATTCGTGCCTATCTAAAAATAACGGTCAGGATCCATTAATCGTAAAAGATTCCCTTTTCAGGTAATGCACTGGATATGAATTCGAATGACCAAACCTGTCTCCCACGAACGAACTCACATTAAATCAAGTCAGGTACTGACCTGACCTGGTAGAATGAGATTGAAGGAATTTCATGTATATTTCTTAAAAAACTTTGAAATTACGCATTTCTTTTTAAAGTTGGTAATATTATAATTATCTTTGAATCTTAAAACTCACAAATTTATTTATGTTAATGTCTTTTATATAAAAACTCATTTTATTGTTTATAAAAAAAAAAAAATTATGATTATTCATGGTTGACTTGATTATCATTTATTCTGCTTAAAATATTTTGTTTATTTATTTTTATTTCTAGTGTTGTTCAATCAACGATGTCTTTATTGTTAGTTAACTTGTAAGATTATATAAAATGTTATTGCGTGAATATTATTATGTTTAAATTTTTATTAGAAACTCCATTGACGTTATTTTTTGTTGGTTTTGTTTTGTTTTTTGTTAGTAATATAACTATTCATGTTTTTATATAAAATATCAATATATGATCTTCTTTTTTTCAATGAAACTCGTCAAATTTGTAACATCCGATCCGAGTATCCGACCGTCTAAAAATAAATACGGATTTAAAATTACGATGGTTGGTTACGTTTCTGGGGCCATCTATTTCCACTGTGCAGCCGAACAGGCATGAGAGAATGAGTGTAATAATCGGTGTACAATGAATTGCTTCTGCTATTGAGCTGTCTTGCGGGCCTTGTAAGCCTAATCAACATATCTTATGATCCATCTGTGAAAATTACGAGATCAACTGAACATATGAATGCATTATCTGTAGTTTATAGCCCACTGAAATATGAATTCGCATCCTACCAGGTACCTGGAGATTGGGTCCGGATCCCCTAAATTAACTCAATCTTTGGGTTTTGGATCAAGATTGTCCGATTCAAATCTGTCGCTCAGAATTATCTCGGAATTCGAATTCATTCTCCGAATATGTGCGCTCCAGATCCGAATGGATTGTTCGGATTCGAATCAGACGGTCCTGATTAAAAACCCAAAGATTGGGTTACTTCACTAGATCTGAATTCCTGGAGATAGGAGTAGGTCCGATGCTTTTCGGTTCAATTAGCTCTAACAACGTACGATTAGCATAAAGATCAGTGCGCACATAAATTGAAACAGACCTGCACGGATTTTAATTTACTTAACACGGATCTTGATGCAATCGAATGGTCATTTTATCCATCAAACCAAAGTAGGTCCCATAGGCATCAGACCTACTCTAAATTCAGGTACTTGATGGGAGATAGGAGTAGGTCCGATGGGCATCGGACCTAGTTTTAGGTTCAATTAGCTCTAACACCGTACGATTATCATTGAGATTTGTGCACACGGCAACTGAAAATTACTTGCACGGATTTTAATGAGTTCATACGAATCTTAATACAGATCTGATGGTCATTTCATCCATCGAAAAAGGTAGATCCGATGGGCATCGGACCTACTCTCATTTGACTTGATAGATACTGACATACTGTTTGGATCAGAACCTTTCTTTAACCTGGCACGCGTTTTAAAGGAGACTCTAACATCTTAATATGATTCTCGTATTGTGTTTTCTTTTTGGATTGTCTTTTTTTTTTTTTTTTTTTCTTTTTGTGGATTCATTCATGACCCGTAGGCCTTACAAAGTTTCATTCCTAGTCCTCTCTTCTAGTTCATGAATAGAAATACTCTGTTCCTTTACATTTCTATCCCATCCCCTAATTCTTCCTAAATTAGCTAACACGTGCGCCAATTCTAAATTGGGCGAGTTTCTGCTACAGTGTTGAGTTATAAGTCTCCCGCTTCCTTGATTTTTGATCTGCCAGGCTGCCCATATTTCTCTGAAAGCTCTCCAATCGTGGATCAACGGCTGTTTGTGGGCAAGAGAATCTATTAGCTCTAAGCTGTCAGAGTTAACAGTGCCCCGCCGTTGGCCTTGTGATGAGAGGAAAAACAATTAGGTCCTATTCGGTTGCCTATGTGTCCGGGAAGAGTGAATTTTTTTTCTCACATGCACAGTATTTAGGTCATTCAAATTGAATTCAAACTCAAGCTAATTTTCATTTTCACCTGGCAACCAAACAAGCTCTTAAAGAGCGTGAAATTGTCTTGAAATAAGTGCGGAATGAAATTGAATAGAAAAGTTAAAAAAAAAAAAACTGAATTGGGATAAATTTATGAGTCAGATTTTTTTTAGTTTTAGTCTCTATCTGTTACATTTACGTTTTATACGAGAGATGGAATAGTAAAATAATGATCTTCTTTTTTTCTGGATTGAAGTAGGTTCAATTGTATTCTTCTAGTATTTTAGCCTTGCGAAACCCAAACGGTATGTCGGTGTATTACAATATAAATAAAAAAGATATTCTTTCATTAGTTGTATTTTCCAGACAACGTCGAATTAGAAGGTACACCTATTAATATCTTCTGAAAAATAGTAGTAGCGGAATTATATTGAATCAGAGGTACTGTCTACTTTTTATTTTAGAAACTAAAATTATGTATAATCAGACTTGCTTATTTCTAGAGAAAATTTTACAGTCCAATGATTATTTTTTTTGAATTTTGTGTTGGTGTTTAAATTTTTAAAACTGATGTTTATATCGCTAAATTATGTGTTTATACTAATGAGGTTTGACAAATTTCATAAAAAATCTAGGCTAGGTTGTGTTATGCTTATTAACGACGAATGGGTTTGGTGAGCATGACTCTAAAAATCTATCGGATTGATTTTAAACGCTACTTCATTAATGATATGTGTACTTGTAAAATTTTGAAAGTTTTGAATTCATTTATTACAAAGTCTATTGGTAAAAAAATGAATTTTTTATATGTTATTTTATAAGTTATTTTATGCATTTATTTTCCATTATTTTTTGTATCATTTGATATTAAATTAATTCAAAAAATTTAAAATTTTGCATGTAATAACTAGAGGTTTAGGGGGCTGAGGTGTTAATTAGGTTGTTCATTGATTCATTAATTGATATAAATAATGTATATGATAAATATAAGTTGTTCACAAATCAGGTCCATATTCCCCATCTCATTTTATTAGCAAGAGAGTGTTAATTCTACGAATTAATTTTTTTCCAACAAGTGTCACAGACATATTTTTATTATTTATATCTAATTTTTTTAATTAAAATCTCAGGTATAAACAGCCAACTTTGTTCATTTTACATTAGAGATGCATCTAGGGCTGCACAAAAAATTCGTAGTTCATAATTCGATTCGAGATTGATTTGAAAAGATTCGTAAAAAAATCGATTGAAACTAGTTCGAAATTAATTCAAATTGGAACTGGCTTGTTCGAAATAGGTTTGCAAACTATTCTAGTTTGAATCTCAAAGTAACGTGAAATATTGATTTTTGCTGATGACTTAAAAATTAAAACATAAAGTCGTCCAGCCATGAGTCATAACTCGTAAGTCGTAACTTCGCTATCAGTTCTGAAACTCTAGACGACTTTCATCTCTTACTCTCGGCGACTATGATCATTCTTCCTTGTCGTAAAAAATTCGATTCAAAATTAATTTAAATAAAATTTAGTTCAAAATTAATTCAAATCAAACTCAAACTAGGATAAATTTAATTCGTTTGCAGGTCTAGATGCATCCGTAAAATATTATTTTGCAACTCGTTACAGTCTCAAATGTTAGGATATTGTCTACATACGTCAGCGTGCTAATGCAGTAAATGCCGCAATTGAAGATGTTATTTTATTTGTAGTATTTTTGTGCTCAACGAGGTGTGTTGCCTTTTGGGAGTTCGAGTTCTAGATTTTTAAGGACTCCATGCGAGGCCGGGAGTGGGATCACAGCAATACCTCTTTCTTTGGGAGATAAATCGCGATTCTAAACAATTGTAGGAAGTCTGTTTTTTCAAATTCAACCGTTAATTTTTTAAAAAGTACGAATCTCAAAAACAATTAGTCTTTATACATTAATCTAAAAATAATAATAGTTAGATATGGAAAATCAGGTTCCTGCGATTCATTAAGAATCGCAGCAGATTTATTTCCCTTTCTGTGGTCCCAGATACTTGTACACGGGTGGAAGATCTAAACCGTTCGATCTGTCATTTGACCCTTCCAGCAGCAACGGTCGGTCGTCAACTCGTCATCCGGTTTTGTCAGATAGTTTAAAGAATCAATTGATTACCCAGAGTATGTGCTGTTGTGCACTAAATTAAAATAGCAGCCATTGGTTGGAGAGTAGGCATTTAATAAAAAGATGTTATATAACTTGCCACGTCATCTTTAGTAAACTATCGTATATAAGTTGTTGTGTAGTTAGTGAAATTATCTTTTCTTCCAACGCTCAAAACAGTCATTTAATTCCTTTAATCACACGTTCCAGTCGATTAATTCGTCAGATATAATGGGGGTCACTTGTCAGAGACTATTATATTTTCTTTTTGAGGAAACTATTAGACTGGGCTGCACAGACACGGTGCTTGCCGTACATGTTAATACTGAATTCTTAGAAGTATAGAACCCGTCCTAGCTCATCCAATGCAAGTAGTCTAAAAAAAGCTTAATGTACAAGGTAAATTAACAAATCATTAAATAAATATTTTTAAAAAGAATCACAATTAAAATACCCTAAAATTTATAACTCAAAAATATCCTATAAACTATAACTCTATATAGTCAACAATAACTCTTAACTATTTAGTAACATCCGCATCTTATAATAAGAAAAAAAACTCTTAATTAATATGTATCATAATACTGACTGATCTTAATATGTACGTCACTACGTACAGTGCACTTCACTTATATAAATATTTACTCAACCTCTACCTCTTATGAATATTTTCTACTCCCCTGAACACATTAAAAAAGTTTTTACTCTTCTTTAAAAATACCAATAAATTAATGTAAAATGTGAATTCTTAAATAATTGCCACGTAATATCAGAGTTCACATTTTATATCAATTTATAAGTGATATTTAGAGGAGTAGATATATATACAGAAGGCAAATGTGCAGTAAATATTTATAAATTAAACACATATTTATATAGGTTATGCAAATATTATATAGGTGCAAATGTGCAATAATAAGACATTATTTTTTATTAATACCCTCACACAAAAAATAGCAAATTTACCCTCGAACCATTTATTTTTTAAAAGACCCTAACCGCCCCACGTTTTGACGGTCCACTCTCAGCACCAAACCGCCCAAACACGGGGCAATTTGCTATTTTTTTTTTTTAGAGATGTTTAGTGTGTATAGAATGAGATGTACTGTATAGATATTTTATAGAACCCAACTCAAGTACTAAGAAAATATACTCTTGACAATTTTATTATATTTTTAAGTCATTTTGTGTCATCTTTCATAAATTATAAAAAATAGTAAAAACAAATTCTAAAATTAGTAAAAATTGGTATTCTACAATTTCATTATATAACCAATTTACTGAGCTATTTAGTTCAAAAAATAAGAATGAAAATCTTAATCGGAAACTTCAACTCAAGTTTTGAGGCTCTTCCCTTTATTTTTTGGCAATTCTGAATTTAAAAAAAAAGCATGGCTATTACTAACGCATGCATATTTTTGCAAGCTTTCCTAAAAGTAGTCATTGCTAAAATCAGACACTCGAATGATGTTTTATGGTCGTTTGAAGTTTTGTCATTGTATTATGCTTTTTCAGTGAAGATGTCATTTCTCTTGCTTTATTTCTTGTCCTAGCCTCGTGCCCTCGTCTGTTTAGGAGAGATGTCTTAGATAATAAATACATGTACAACATATATGTGTTTTAGAAATGAGAGAAATGACTTAAAAAACTAATACAGATGCATTATAACAGAAAGACACAGATCGAAATTGTTGGAGCATTTATAAACATCCATCTGAAAGAAAAATATTTCTCATTTAGCTTTGAAATAACTCAAATAATATTTATTTTTTGAGGTATTCTTAATGGATTTTGGATTAGGATTATATCATATTTACTGTGAGACCAATATTGACCAAAATCAAATAATAAAAGTATAAAAAAAATAATATAAGTCATAAAAGCACTGAGACAATCATTCTATACATAGTTACACATCAAATAGTATCTCTGAAAAAAAACATAGCAAACCCCCCATGTTTGGGCGGTTTGGTGCTGAAAGTGGACCATCCAAATAAGAGGCGGTTAGGGTGTTTTTAAAAAAAGAATTCGGACCGAGAACAAATTTGCTATTTACTTTTTTGATGAGGATATTAATAAAACTCATGGTAATAAGCTGAGTTAGTATCAAGATAGATATTAATAAAGATTCTTTACTATATACAAGATACAAATGTTATTCCATAGATAAAGGTATTGCTGAATATGAGTTTTTCGAGTTGTGTCTTAGGATCTTTTTTGCTCCTTTTTCTACTTTTTTTTCACACACACATATATATTTTTAATATCAATTGGCCAGTAGCCTTCTAACAATATATTAATATAAGAAAAAGTTATTTACATCTCCTAATTTTTTTTTTTTTTGCATATTTGTTGAAATTCTTTTAAATATTAAGTGTTTGTAAGAATATTTATAATTTTTTTGGAGATATATACAGTGATATTTTTCTTTTTTAAAAAAATAAAGAGGGTATCTATAGGGGTGTTAATGGAACATTTTTATTTGTTTATCCAACCCGTACTGTATCCGATAAGATGGGTACATGTAAGAATTTTTTTTTTGTAAACTACGGGTACATGTAAAGTTTTTTTTTTTTTTTTTTTTATCTAAACAAGTAAGGGTACATGTAAAACCTATTTCGTACCCATTAACCGATTGGATAATTATAAAAAAAATTATATATAAAATAGTACTTTAATTAGTTTATTTGTGCTTAACATTATCATAATTTATTTCTAATAAAGTATTATACGAATATATATGTTTTAATGTTTAATTTAATAAATAATAAAAAAATTATTACGAATATATATGTTTTAATGTTTAATTTAATAAATAATAATAAATTATTATATTAGTATTATCCGTTATTTATCTGCCACCCTACGTTATCTGATACCTTAACGAGTAAGGATATGATACAAGTAAGATAATTTGTAGCAGGTAAAGATAAGAGTACAAATAAGGACAATTTATAATGAGTACGGTATGATAGGTATCTGTTGACACCATAGTGACAAATCAATTATTCGGGTTCGGTTCGGCGAGCTCAAAAATTCGTGATTCGGAAATAATTCTGGTATAATTCGGGAATGATTCGGTATTATTCGGATTAGAGATCTCAATTCTGTAAAGGAGAAAAAAAATAAAATTTTGAGAAAAATTCGGAAAAAATTGGTAAAATTCACGAATTATTCGGTCAAAGTTCAGTTCGACATCATCAAAAAACCGAATAATTCGCGAATCGCGAATCTTGTCAATATGGTTGACACCCCTGCTGTGTAGACAATAGCTGGGTGGCTTGAGGCGTAGCTGTAAAGGTTACACCAGTATAGGCGTGTAATGCAAATAGAAGAGAGGGGGAGATAAAATTCAACGGTAATAGCCGGAAAAAAAGGACAAACATGCTAGCGCAAAACCCCTTCGTTTCGTCTTTTTGTTCTCTCTCTCTCTCTCTCTCTCAAATCTCCCCTTTCCCTTTCGATTGCAAGCATGCTCTGCCCCCGAAAAGACATAAAACGAGAAAACCCATTGGAGAAGAAAGGGGTTAAGTCTTAAAGAGGAGCATAAGTAAAATTCAACTTCGTTTCTTCAAATTTTGGTAGCAAATACTTCTTTAATCCTCCTCTCTTGTTGATTTTTTGACGAACTGAGACTGGGGATTATCCATTTTCATAGCAAAAGCAATTTAATGATCAATCCATCTTCTAGAATCCTCTCTTCTTAGAGCATCGATAATTTATTACCCTCAATTTCCAGAGAAATTTATGCGGCGATGGATTCAAAGGAGGAAATGGCTATAAAGGAGGTGCATGACGCCAACGTAGGCAACCAAACCAGCAACAGCACAGACAAACTAAGCTATGAGATATTTTCAATTTTAGAAAGCAAATTCCTTTTTGAATACACTGATCCTACAAAATTACTGTACCTTCCCAAGGAGCCGGCTCCACCGGCTCCAAACCCACAGCCTCTTTCTCTTCAGCGTGGCCGCGTTTGCATCCTCTCTATTGATGGCAACCCCTCTATTCATGGAGGAATCATGGCAAGCAAAGCCCTTTCTTACCTTGAACAAACACTTCGATTGAAATCAAGCGATCCACAGGCCAGAATTTCAGATTATTTTGATTTGGTTGCTGGTACCGGTATAGGGGGCGTTTTATCTGCCATGCTTTTCTCCTCTGATGATGGGTCCCGCCCGCGTTTCACTGCAGATGACACATGGCGCTTTTTGACGAACTGGTGGCCAAAGTTGCACTCTCAGAAGATGCACAAGAGAGGGGGCTTTCTCTGGCAGAGAAATAGACCTCTCCATTCGGCCACAAAGGCCATGGAAGCTGCCATGAAACAACTGTTTGGTGAAAATCTCACTCTCAGAGACACGCTCAAGCCGGTTTTGATTCCTTGTTATGACCTACAAACATCTGCACCCTTTGTTTTTTCACGGGCAGATGCAATTGAGTCTGAGAGTTTTGATTTCAGACTATGGGAAGTGGGTCGGGCCACCTGGGCAGAACCGGGCCGGTTTGAACCAGGGGAAACCCGGTCCCTGGACGGAAAAACCGTTTGTTTTGGCATAGATGGTGGTTTGGTGATGAGCAACCCTGCATGTGTTGCCATAACTCATGTGTTGCACAACAAGCTGGAGTTCCCATTTGTAAGAGGGGTTGAGGATGTACTTGTGGTGTCAGTGGGCTGTGGGTCCGGGAGTAGCGGTGAATTGGCTGGAGGTGACTGGAGGAGGTGGGGGCAGAAGGAGTGGGCCCAGCCGGTGGCGAGGATTGCAGCTGACGGGGGAGCTGAATTTGTGGACCATGCTGTGGCCATGGCATTCGGCCAACACCGCGCTGCCAACTATGTCAGAATTCAGGTTTGTGTTCATTATTTATTTTATTTTTTATTTCATTTTATTGCAAGAGTTAATGTTCTACAATGGGTAGATTGTGTCTCCTTGGGTAATGCTGAAGCGTCTCTTATTTTCTTTTCTTTTTTGTTTCTTTTTTGACGGTGTTGACTTAGTCAAATTTGGTACTGTTTGTAGCTAATAAGATGCTAGTTGGTCCTTAGTTTTAAAAACCTTATAATAGACAAAGATGGCTTCTGCTTTTCATTTTTTTAATAGCTTTTGTGGGGCCAAAAATACGTGGCTGATTCTTTCCTGATGAGTGGCCTTCCATCTAGGGTAACATAACATTTGTCCTCTCCATTGGGCACATAACAGGAGAGATTAAACTGCTGAGTTTTTTTTGTTCCAACAGGTAGCACTCTATTATGAGTGCCTAAAGATGCCATCAAATAAATATTTAATATTGGGGGTTTGAAAGCTCAACTTAGATGCTTAGCTTGAAATGTGATTTAGACAGTACTCCTAGACAGAGTAGTTATAAGATAAGAAGATGGGTATTGCAATGTGCACTTAAGTTGATAAAGTTGATATAACAGCATCTCGAGCTTCATGAAATGAAACCCAGTTCATATGTAACTGAGAGTTGTTGTTTCCTTGGCTTGGAGTGTAAATAACTGTATTCTTTTGGGATGATTTGGATTGATTTATCTGTGCAGTGTATTTAGTCCATTGTGACTGGTATATTTGACAGCATGTATGTAGTATGTTTTGGTATGTTGGAGTAAAAGTTTTCCCTAACTGAAACTTATGAACTTATCAAGTAAATTTTAACAGGTTTTATATGGTTGGTTTTTATGCTTTTGTTGTAAGTGAAAGTATGTAAATTGTTTGACTTTGCTCACAAGTCAATATTGGAAAACTTCATTTGTCAAAAATGCTGAACCAGTTGGCTATTTGAGGTAATGGTGGAGATGTTTTTGATATGTTGGACTGATGTCCTAATTGAATATGTAAACTCATCAGGTGGCAGGTGTTTTATGTTAATTTACACAGCTTTGATATGACTAGTTCATGTGCTCTGTTGCAAGCTAAATTTTGTAAATTATTTGACCTGTTTAAGAAATCAATTTTTTTTATAGTTACTGGTTTTAGTTTGTATATATAAAATTTAAGTGGTAGGCTTTTACTTAGTACTGTTCAAATTATTATTCAAATTGATTTTTTTTTTATTTTGTGATAAACAATGGGTTTCTATTCCACAGGCATACAGTGCTCCAAGCCCCTCAGCACACAAGTCGGATCCAGACTGCCATTTGGGTTCGGGTTCTATAGACCCTGTTGCCCTTGAGGAAGCAGCAGAGCATATGTTGAAGCAGAAGAATGTGGAGTCGGTGCTCTTTGCAGGTAAACGGGTTGCTGACTGCACCAATAAGGAGATATTGGATAAGGTTGCTAGTGAACTTATTCAAGAGCAGCGTACTCGGCATTGTCGGATTGCACCTACAGTTGTTATAAAACAATTAAACTCTTCAGATCGTTCCTAATTTAAATGCATAACTGGGAAATTGAGATATCTCAACCAATAACTGAGGCGAGCAAGGTTGCTTAAAATCTGTATTATTTTTTTCTCTTTGCCCCGGTATTATTGTTTCCGTAGTGGGTCCTGCTATTTTTTTTACATGGCAGTTTAGAGCAGAAAAAGAAAAATAAAGAAAATAAAGAAAAAGTAATTTGTGAATATTGTTTGGAGTTATTAGGGAAAATAGGGAATGAAAATTGTAATCTCTTTGATGAATCCTTTCGTTCTTGTTTACAATTGGAGAATTTGCTAGATTGGTCATGTTTTGCATTTATTATTTCTTCTTGTAAATAATAAAATTTTGGATGTAAGAACAAATCCATTTATTTGATTGCCTCTGTGATTGTGATGACGGCACAATACTTCTGATGAACAGTACAACGTTTTGTACAATTAAGCAATCAAATAATGAAATAGTATTGGAATCTACATCTTTCATTGATATTTGAAGAATTGAATATGTATATGAACTACTTTATCCTTGTCACTGTGAAATAGTTTGCATTTGGTGAAAGGTCAGTTTATTTTTTATTTTTATTTTTAAGTGAAAGGCCAGTTGAACTTATCTTCCAATGCAGATGTGCCGATCTAAAAGACAAACATTTGTGTGGTATTGGCAAAGAAGGCGTCTCACTATGGAGCATCCTGCTCAATATTGAGATCAATAGAGAGACAACTTTGCATATTATATTATTATGTACCTATAACTACAATGATTGCTTCTATGTCTTTAACAATGATTAAGGTTGGTACACTGCTTCCAACCATGCTCATCAAACATTAATAATTAATAACACAGACAACAGTCCCTGTTCTCTCTTTTGTATGCATTCGAAGTTTAGTGACTTTGGAAGTCAAATTGGCAAAAGACTAGATGAGTTTTTAAAATTTTAATTTCTATCGAAATGACTTCAAATAACGAATTATGAGAATTTCGAATTTATAAAATTTTGACTTAATTTAGTATAAAATTGAACGGTAAAAAAGAAGGAGATTCATAAGTGAATTTTAATGTGTTTATTTTTTTATCATCTTTTTATCACTTAACTTTATAATATATTAATTCAAAAATTTATAAATTTGACATGTAAACACATCACTTGTAAAGTAGATCACAGTATGAATTTTTCGTTTGAAGTCAATCCAATATATATTTTGGGTTTGGATTCTCTAAAGTAACTCAATTTTTTTAATTTAGATTCGGACTTCCGATTTGAATCTATGATTGACCCCGAGGTGGTATGCATGGGGCCCCTTTAATATTCGTATCAGATTCAAATCTGACGACCTGGATCTAAACTCAAAAGCTCCAAAACTCAAAAGTTGAGTTACTTTAGGAGATCTGAACTCATAGAAGTGTTAAACTAATAAAAAACTTTATAAACCTTAAATTGACATTAAATTTTAAACATGCAATCTTTACATAAAAAAAAGACATCATGTTAACCAGCTATATTAGATGTACTTTCAATGAGAAAGTCGTTTTTAGTTGTTTCTTTTATTTATGGGCTGAATGATTTCCCATTGTTTGCGGGCACAAGCAAAAGCAATTCCCTTCATGGAATTGCAAAGGTTGAGAGCGACTTCATTTTCGAATGCACCTAATATGAAACAGTCTATATCAATAAATGAGATCATTTAATAAGCCTCCCTAAAGCATCTATTCTTAGTAAAAGCCATTATTGCTTTCAAACGGTGTCATTTCCATACGTCCAAACACAAAAAATAAGGCAATTCCTTTTTTAAGTTACATAGGTCAGAACCTTAGCCCCTATAGATTGTTTCCCTAAAAACGAGACATGTAGTGCAATAGAGGATCTTTTACCCTAACTTGTACTAGTTTCATACCTGATCCACCTTGGCAAGTCACTATGCAATAAACTTCCGGGTTATTTCAGCTTTAGAATTAAAACTTTATTATGAACCACATACTGAATTCAAATTGTAAATTTGTTAATGCCAGGCAAACTCCTGGCAGATGGGGAAAAAAGTGAGAAACCTTTAAATGTTATATTTTATTTTTATTAAAGGGCTTTGGTGCACAACAGCATCATTTAGATACTATTTTCAAGAATTGAACCTGTGCATCTCAGAAGAGAGACGAGAACTCATGACACTGAACTAATGATGAGATCCAACCCGAGTCAGACTCAGATTCGAGTTCAGACTCGCTTTGAGAAGCGTGTGGCTGCTATTTAAGGACTTATTTTGAGAATTGACCATTTATATTTTCTAGAAAATCTTAAAAGTTGTTTACATTTCCTAGATGATATTTTGTTTCTTTCTATGTTTACATTTTCTAGATGGTCTTTTGTTTATTTTTAAGTATACATTTTCTAAGTAGTTATTTTCTATGTTGCAAAATTAATTGCTCTTTGTGGTCTATTAAAGAAGAACTTTTGTAAGAGAAGATCAACTTTTGGATCAATATATTTTCTTGAGAGAAATTTTAATCTCATTTTGCTACTTAGCACCCTTTGTTTCTTATTCCACTAAACTATTTTCGAGACCCGTCACTAGCAGAGTTGAGATTTGGGACCGAGATTGCGTCAACTAAGCCCGCGGTTCCTTCAAATGTGATAATTAAACATCTTATTCGCACTCCTTACTGCATCCTAAACCGCGGTTCCTTCAAATGTGATAACTAAACATCTTATTTGCATTCCTTAATGCATCCTAATTAAATGTGTTTATACTTATTTCAATAAAATATTTATACTCGATGAAAGAAATGTCTATATATATCTTGTGTTATTAGAATTAAAATCCTTGAAAATTGTATTTTACTTGTTCAACAAAATCTTTAATTTGAATTTTCTTATGACCATTTAAAAAAATAACATGTGATATGGTAGATATAAACACTGTATACTTAATATGTAATTAACTTATTAAAAGTATAAACACTTCTGGGATGCAATGCAGCTGCAAAATTGCAAGTAAATGCCATCAAGTTTGCACCACCAAAGAACAAATATTTGTCCTCTCAAGTGCCACAAAACGAAAATTAAATTGATAAATTCAGTGCCAAGAACAATGACTGTTCTTTCAACTCGTCTGCTATCTTAATTCATCTCTAACCTAAACACCAAAATCAATCAGTAGTGTACGAATGGGGTCTATGATAGTCAGGATAAGATTTTTTTTTTGTTTGTTTCCTTGCAGAAAGTGATATTTTAAAAAAAAAATGATGACAACAACATAATAGCATATGCTTTGATTGCTGTGATCACAGTTCAAGTCTGGTCACCTTGTCAACATTGTGCTAGTTGTGCCAATGCTCGATATATAATGACTAATAGACATGATATTGTTGATGCTGATTGCTGACGCATAATGGGCTAGGATTACCTCACAAAACTAACAACCCAACAAATGTATTCTTCGAACTAACAAGGGAGAACCAACACATTGTAACATTATAACTTTGGAATTCGTATCCTCAAAGTTAACTCAAATTTTTTAATTAAGATCTGGACTGTCTGATTTTAATCAGCACAAATATTAAAGGGCCCATGCGTTTATAGGTGTGGACCTGATTGATCCGAATTCTGATCGCATGGTCCGAAAATTAACTCAAGTCGTACGTTAATGCAGATGATGTGGATTCATAACTTTCAGCAATTGGCATCACCTCCTAAGAGGGTGCTATTTGAGGTATGGAGGTGGCCCCATTTTCGGTGCAAATAGGCTGCTTAAATCAGTCAGTAGCTATTTTCTTGGACAAATGTTTATTTACTTTTAGATTCATAATAGAACGTATTTGTTTTGATTAGGCATTTATCTCTGCAATAGCGGTCAAAAGCAAGTCTTAATATATAAACATTGTGGCCCAAAGCAAGCGATCAAGCCGAAAAATATCTCTGGGATGCGAACTCATCTGCAAGAGTGTTTAGAAGAATTTGTATCCTCTGCATTAACTCAAAATGTCTAACTCAACATTTGAGTTAATGCATAATGAATCTGGAACGTCCGATCAGTGAGATGTCTTGTGCATTTCACCTTGGGCCGTATTAGCACGGATTCTGATCAGACCACCGAGATACATTAACTCAAAATTTAAGTTGTACTTGGTTATACAGAGAATTTGGGTTTCTCACTTATGGTGGGCCTTTTCTAAGCCCGTTGATTTGCCAAAGACCATCTGTTTGTTTGTTTTTACTGCGCATCTATCAATTACAAATTCTAGTATTTATCTTCCAGACATTTTGGTGAATTGGGATGGTGTCATTTATGGGTGGGTGAGGTGATCCTTCCCGTGCATAAAAAAGATAAAGTTTGCTTGTGTGCCTCCATAACTCCCCTCTTCTCTTTCTACCTCCCCAACCTCTACCCCTTACCCGGCCTTAGGTCGCCCTTCCTCTAATCCCTCTATATCTCCATCCACCTTCCGCCTACTCTATTCAGCGAACATTAATATGCCATGACAATCCTCCCCCACCCCAACTTCTTACTAACCTAATAGGATAGAGGAGCCTTACCCATGTGGGCTAGACCCATATTTTTCCTCAAAAAAAAAAAAGAGGAGCCTTACCCATATCTCCCGCATAATTCTCCTCTCGACCGAACTACTATATACTTTTCTACTGTAGTTCTAGCCTACACTGCCACGGTGAATGATCTACATCACTCCATTTCTCTATATGGAACGCTCATGCAACACTCTAGCAATGTTGTTGGTATTCAGTATCATCTTGCGCTACTCTATGGTGGGGTCGTTGCTGATTACCCATCCACTCAATGGCATGACTGCAGAGTCCTGATTCACCTCCCCGACTTTCTTAACCGCGAGGCCATAGTCAACCACTTCCGCCCGTGGTGCATGGTATGCGGTCCTCCTAAAGGAATTGATGCCCCAGATTCCCTCTTCTGCCAGCCAAACTTCGCCTATTGTGTGCACCTCCTTATTACCGGCTTTCCCCTACTATTGTGGCACGAATCCTACATCATCCACCTCATTTCTACAATGGGTGAGATCCTCTTTGTGGCACCAGAAAATCTCGATGGCCATGATAAAATGCGCATTATCACTACTATCCGATGTTTTGACCCCTGCGCAATCCCTTCATCACGAAACATTTCGATAGATTTTGGGTCGAATGCTGCGTTCATATTCTCAATTGGGACGACTATCCTCACATCCCACCACACATCCGCCCAATGCCGGACTTTGCTGATCCTACTAGCCACCGTGCAGATGATTTTGACGATGCGAACAGTCTCTCACCCCTCCGAACACATACTATTCGCTGCCATGACTGTCTCTGTGCCGCATTGGCTTGATATAAAATTAAGGACATAGTATAAGATTGAACATTTTTTTTTATATAAAATTGAACACTTTTAATTTTTCATTTTTAAATGAAAATATTAAGATCTTAAAAAAAAATTGAAGACATAGTGTAAGATTGAACATTTTTGTTTACTATAATATTCAACACTTTTCATTTTTCATTTTTAAATGAAAATATAAAAAAAATTGAAAACATAGTGCAAGATTGAATATTTTTGTTTGCTATAAAATTGAACATTTTATGGTTATTAATAAAAATGTCGAAAGATGATAATGGTCAGTGATCGGAGGACTTGGTAACCTTAGCAACATCCTTCAAATCATATGCTAAACATCTTCGGATCCTGTGACCTTTTCGGATGCTTTACTGTTACGTAGATGCATCCGAAAAGATAATCCCTGGATAAAAATACTTAAAAAAAAAATGGAAGCTCAAGTCTTAATCCTTGAAGCTTATTATTGGGTTTTGTCCAAAGCTTTGATAAATTAAACAAAAATTGCTTATCTTTGGGCTAAAATATCAAGGCAAGTACATTTTAGATCTAAAATCAAAACAAACCAACCCACGTACTTCGATAAAATTAAACAAAAATTGATTTCGGGACGAGGCTAAAATGCACTGGCTGACAGAAATCTACTAATTATTCTCAACAACATAATTCAATATGTATCTTTTAAACCTTCTTTAAAGATTAAAGTAATGAAAATATAGAAAAAAACGAAAAAACAAAAGAAGTCACATAGAGATGAACAAATAGCCCTTCTCAACAGATTGGCCACAGACATAATTCCCAAATAGAAACCAGAACTGAATATAAATCTTGCTAAGTCAATGAGAACATCTCAGAAATATATGGGCTCTTAAGCATCGGTATCATGACTATCATCCTCACCACGAGATGTGACTTCTATGGCCCCTCCTGTAGCTGCTGCGTTCTCGCCTAACCTCTGCTCTAGTGCCTTCTCACCTCTTTCCCTGCACATCAATCGAATAGCATAAACAATAGATAGTACCAATAGAAATTGTGAAAAACTAAATATTTACATAATTTAAACTTATTCCACAAAATTTCAGGCTTCTTTAGTTTTCCTTCTTATAGAGGAGGAAAATAAAAGAGTACGAGAACTTGAGAATTAGGTATTCTAATATTGATTTTTGTAGTTGAAACATACCAATATCTTATAACTTTGCAAATAAGGCCAACTTCTTTCACTTTGCAGGTGAGACACCAACAATTTCTAGTTTATACCAAATAAAACCCAGCTGTCAGGTTTGGCTGACAGGAAGAACCAAGCCTAAGAACTTTGAACAATTTCAAATGACCAGACAGTATTAATTGAGCTGCATCCTGATTTAACAGTCGAATGTTGCCTCAAAATAACAAAATTTACTCAGGGTCATAGTCGAACATGTGAAACAAGTCTTTCACAATATAACAAGTACTCTGGTGCTTTTATGGTAAAGAAGAAGAAAAGCAAAAAGAAAGGCCTATATGATACGATCTTACTACTCCGGAGCCAATATATTTGGCAACAGAAACCCAACATACTTGCCTAAAAAGAGTACAAACTATTAGCATTTTGTAATCCCCAATCTCAGCTGAAAGCACGTGATTAACTAGACTTCTAGACTGCTTGTTCTCTGGAAGCCCAGCTAAAAACTTCTTAAACAATTCTAGTAATTAAAAGATAACAGATACCTTCTCCTGGAAGCCTTTGAAGGGTCAGAAACAGGTAGAGCCTGATGACCAGCCCTAGATCTTGCACAGCATAGCTTGTCAAATACATTTGCAACCGGCTCTGTAACTGGCCTGACATATTTATTGGGAAAAATGAAAATAGATGAGCAATAGAACCATCATTTAAAAAAAAAAAATCAACATAATTATGGAAGGAAATAATCAATGCATGTGCAGCAGCCTCAATGAGCTTGTATATGTCATATATGCCTCTGTACTCCCATAACACACGACAAATACCAAACTTAAGCTGTCAAGCAGGAACTGGTGGTTAACTGCTTACGATTGTGCACCATTGTCAACTGCAATTTATATCAGTATAAGCTAAGTGGCATCCAATTGCACTCTTGGAGGTAAGGCAACTGGAGCATTAATTTTGCCTGATTGAAAATTCTATACTGCTTAATTGAACAAGCAACGGCTTACTTGGACTAATGTGTCACAACATTACAAAATTTGTGGATCTGGTACATTTGCACACTGTCAAGTTTAGCAGTGAACCATAACTGAAATCATTCATCCCAATTAACCTGGTCATCAGACTACAATCCAATTGGCCAACCATATTATTAAGTTAAGATTTAGATTAAGTACCGCATGAAGTCTGGGAAGAAGCTGGGGAAGGAGAAATCATCACTAGCATCACCCTTGAGGCCGGTCAAGGGGTTCTTTTGGAAGTACCGTAAGTATATCCAGCCCACATACGTCCCAGCCACTAGAGTCGGTAAGAAGTTAATTGATTCTACTACAATGAATGCCATGATCGTTGAGAATACTATCACAAATAGCGGCATCCACTGCAAACTCCAAGAATATTTGATAATTACTAAACTGAAACAATTGAGTAGCTACAAATGGAAGTTCACTAAGATGAAGAGAAATGCATACTTTGGCTTTGATTTTCCAGAAGAAACACATGGGCAGCTCTAGGTTTGGTAAGATCTGTTTCAATGCCACAAGGAATCCAGCAAGCACCCCATGGAAGCCCGACAATGGTGTCGTACTGTCAGAAACAAAAGTACAAGTTATTTAGGACTCATATTATAAGCAGGTTATCAATACATATTACAGTACCAGTTTTATGGTATTTGTAAAGCACAAGCAGGTCTACTTACAGGAAGCTCTCTTTGCCGGTGATGTAGTAAAGAGCAACGGCAATAACAAAGGCTAAGATAGAGGTGATGAAATTGACGAGGATGATGAATTTGAGTAATTCCTTCCGGCCCCACACTGGCTCTATATCCTTTCCACAGAAAAGAAGCCCCAGCGAACTCCCTATTGCCTAAGCCAAGAAATAAAAAATAACATAAAAATCAAGAAAACAAAATTCTAATCAAGCAAAAATTTGAAAATGCAAGAGTAGCTGCGCAGAGTTGTGTTGCCTACCCCAGGAAGAACTTGCTCAATGTAACCAGCAGTGAACAGCGTCCAGACAAATGGTATTGTCCTGTAAATTTTGTACCAAAAAATCTTCAAATCAGTAAAATTACATATTTAAATTAACCATTTTGAGCAAGAGGGGAGGGGTTAGTACTTGGCAGGAATAATGGCTAAGTAGTTAACTGAACCAGGAATGAGCTGGAGCAATGCATAACCTCCGATCAATACTACCACACCACCTTTGCATGTCCTTGTGAACCCTTTGCCTGGTGCTACCACCTACATTGATTATATAGTTTCCATTTAAACAATCTTAATGTAAAATAACAAGGAGTACAAGCAGGTGCGTTGATTTGTATTAAATTGTCATTAGAAATGTTTTGACATTGTATTAGGCTACTTTTAGTCAGCAATTATGCCTCTAATCAAGTAAGGAGAAAAAATTTATCATCAAATTGCACAACCACCATGTAAAATTGTAGTGAAGTTTTTCCAAAAAAAAAAAAAAAAAAAAAAAGGTATAATGAAGGTAGAACTCCATATTTGAAATATGTATACAAAGTTATGCCAGATCTAGTAGAGAACAGAACAGACAAATAGAAAGACAGCAAAGGTGAAAATGCACTTATAATTTTCTCAAAATAACGTGTGGTTAAAATATGACAATTTACCTTTTTTGATAAATAAAAATCCACTCGATATCTATAGATATATATTTTTTTTTCTTTCATGTACTTCTTTTGGTTATTTGATAAATTACATGATTTTTCAAGTGTCATTTGTAAAAGTCTTTTTGTGTAGGTGAGACGTCCTTTTCTTTTCTATGCAATTTTTCATTGTTAGAAAACTGGAAATTCAGAAAATATATGTACAATGATTTAGATCTAATTTTAGATCATATAAATTAGACCACATCTTTCTTTAAACTAAATGGATGCCGTCTTCATAGGTTTCAATCCGAATTCAGAATTTCAGATTGGCTGGCAGTTCAAAGTCAACGGTTTGGAATAACAGTACAAAGAAGAGGAAAAAAGAAACTTCTCCGAAGACTAAATCGATCAAGAGCTAAAACCGTAACAGAGATGCCGAGAAAAGAAATACATT
Source organism: Carex arenaria (assembly GCA_964058825.1). Classification (NCBI taxonomy): domain Eukaryota; kingdom Viridiplantae; phylum Streptophyta; class Magnoliopsida; order Poales; family Cyperaceae; genus Carex; species Carex arenaria. The sequence continues at coordinate 147,721 of CAXKVW010000023.1, read as the reverse complement.
TTCTAAGGATTCTAAGGACTAAAATTTTTAGGGGTTACGAAATGGATTCGGACCTGGAGCTGAAACAAATCAGATCAGAGAAGACCCTAACTCACTTCTTAGCATTAAAACTTAAAACCTTTCAGGAAAAGTAAAATTGACTGAGAAAACTGACCGGAGTGGGGGAAGGTTGGTCGGGAGAAGGTGCCGCACCCTCCATCATGCCTTCTCTTCGACTCCTTTCTTTGTAGATCTACCGACTAACAATGGAGAGAAAGAGCAAGAGAGAGAGAGAAAGAGAGAGCTTTCTTTCTCTATCTACTCTCACGATGGGGATGGATTTTGGTTTTCTCCCTTGCCTTGGGGTCAAAGTCTTCGAGTTAAAAGGGGTGTGCAGTAGTTGTGACACTGCTCTCCGTTGGAATGGACCGGTAAAAGTGTAATACATTTCCTTTTTTTTTTTTCTTGTGGAAAGTTATTGATTTGTTGCGGATCCACCGAACTAACTCAAATTTTAAGTTTAGATCCGACCGTACACTCAAATTTTAATATTTTGTAAAAAAAAAAAATCGGACGGTCTGAATTTAAAATTTAAAATTTGAGTCAAGTGATGTAAATTTAGTTCTTTAAATATTTTTCCTTCAATAAAGTGATTTTTAATATCACCACTTCTATTTCCAGAAAAAAAAAATTAAATCCACAAAGTAAACCTCCCAAATTCCCATCCCTTGAACCATCAACTCTCTCCCTCCAAAATATCTCCAAACAGGTTCAACATAATTTTCAAAATAGCAGAGTCATTAACCAAGTAATACTCAATTAGAGATTAAATCTTCATCAATTTCATTAAAAAAGACTCGAACATTAAAAAGTCACTTCATTATAATCCTCAGCCATCTCCTCCTCTTGAGAGCTCGAATTGATCACTCTCTTGCAACATTTTATGGAATCTTCCAATCCAAAACAAAAAAATGGAAAATCAATACAAGAGGGTTGGCGAGAATTGAAGATGATTGTATTCCCTCCAACCAAATTATTTAAATACTAATGTTCAATGCAATATGATGACAAAATAAAATTTTCGGGTTTCTATCAAGAAAGTTAGTAATATCCTAGAACATTAAGGACTAAATTAATAGAATGCATTAAGTTGACTAAATGTAAAGATTCAAATTTATAATATATCTAAGAGCGAGGAGGAGGATGTAATTTTTTCATGATAATACGTAAATTTAAGAAAAGATTGAGATGGAAGAGAGCGCCAAATTTTTAGTAATATCCAAAAAAAATTCAAATTATACATCTTGCTGACAATTTTATTTCACGATTTTGGGTTAACTTTCCGCAAATTAAATCCACGGTTTTAGCCTCTCTAAAACCGCAGAATAAATGCACTGTTTCGGAAACCTGGAATTTTTTTTTTTTTGCAGTTTTAGGCTAAAATCGTTAATTTAGTTCATGGTTTTACGTTTTTTTAATTAACCAGAAAATATTATAATTTATTTATTTTTGTATTGAATATTAGAATTTTTTTAAAATAGATAGAATAATATAATTTGATTTATTAGAAAACTGCAACAAATAATTCAGATCAACATTTTTCATGCCGGATTTTTTGCTGTTGTATGAAAAATTTAAATATTTCTTTATGTGCAATTGAAAGAAAATAAAAATATTTTGAATCTGAGTTATTGATCTCAGTTCAAAAGCCACTTCTAGATAAATATAGAAAATACTGTGGTCTTTCTATTATGAAAAAATAAAAATTTACTCTGACAAAAATCAATGAAATCATTTCTTGTCAATTTTTTTTCAAAATAGATACAATATCTTAAAATTTAAATGTACTAGAATAACCACAATTTTTTTATTTACTCAAAAGTGACTTCTGAACTAGAATCAATAACTCAGATCCAAAATATTTTTGTTTTTTTTCCAATAATACAGAAAGAAATATTTTAATTTTTCTTAAGGCTGCAAAAAATCCGGCCTGAAAATGTTGATCCTAGTTATTCATCGCAGTCTTTCTAATAAATCAAATTATATAATATTCTATCTATTTTCAAAGAAATATATAAAATATTTCTAATATTTCAATAAAAATAACTAAATTATGATATTTTCCTTTTAATTAAATAAAAATAAAAATCTAAAGCCGTGAACTACATTAACGTTTTCATGAAAACAAATCTATTTTGAGATCTAAATTGCAATTTTAATTTCCAGTTTTACGAAACTGTGAATTTGTTCTTCGGTTTTGAAAAACTGTAAATTAAATTTGCAATTTTGAGATCTAAATCGTGAATTAAAATTGCTGTTTGTGTATTTTTCAAAATCAAAGTGTAGAATTCAATTTTTTTTTTTAATATTAATAAAAATTTCGGAAGAGAACGTGACGGACCGGGACTCCGGAAGTTGCGGGAGTAGTAGGTCATACAAAATTTCCCAAGTCTTCTGTTGCTATACAAAATATAGTTTTTTTTTTTTTTTTTTTTTTTTTTTTGGTTTCAAGTGGCCCGTAGGCTTACAATACTTCTTCCAAGTTAAACACTGGATCAAAACATCCATTAATATCCCACCCGTACATTCTACCCTGATTTGCTAATCTATGAGCTATGCCTAATTTGGGATGATCTCTTTGACAGTAACTTGCTTGAAGTCTGTTGTGGTTTTGTCTTTGGAGACACCAAGTTTTCCAAATCTCATCATACGTCCGCCAGTCAGAAATCTCTGGCGTATGGGCAGCCAAGGCAGATACAGTTTCCTGTGAGTCTGAATACACCACTCCAGTTCCACCTCCCTTCTCAATGAGCACCTGATATCCTGCCTGAATTGCTTTTGCTTCTGCCTGTGCTGGGTTCACTGCAGAGATAGATCTAGAGATCCAGTAGACAACCTGGCCATCCTGTAAAAGGTATACCCCAATGCCTGCAGCTTGTTCTTGTGTCCACGAGCCATCTACGAAGCATACAAAATATAGTGACCTGTGCAGTCCATTATTAACCAATTGATAGTTTGATAATTGGTACAAGTTTTCGTGTTGTGAGAGTTGTGCCTCTTCACTCGAAGCAATGACAATGATAACTGGAGTTGCACAGAATATCGTACGGAATATGTATAAAAGATCCTTTAAGTAAATGGGGACCCGCAGACGAGGTCGCTAATAGCTGAACTCTGAGGTAATAGAATATTTATGTTTGAATCGAGACCGTCCGATTAGAATCTGGCTCCGTTCCGAGGAAGAACGCACGAGGCTTTGAGTTTGCCGAGCCTGTTTCCCTCTTTATCAATTTCCTCTCCGTTACAGTCCGTTAGTTTTTTCATCACGGTAGCTACGAGTGATGGATATTGAGCACCAATGCAAGCAAGTAGTTATCTCATCACATATAGGTTACCCCCCCGCTTTTTTTTTCTCATTTTGTAGTCATTGGGTATCATCTAATCAAATTATTATATTTACTTGAACTACTAAAAATAGCTATAATTTATTAGTTTGTTTGTTTTTCCATTTGAAGCTAATATTGTCAGGTAAGAAATTTGCTCAGGTGCGTTAAAGTTATCCCTCTCTGTATGATGTATGTTATGGTAGATTGTATTTTTCACCTAATTACAATTAGCTAGTTTAAAATTAAAATATTACAAAATTTGTGCATGCACCTTGCTTATGTAATAAAATGATCCAGAATAATGCAAAATATATAACACATAATTTAATTAATGAAGTCTTATGATAGATAAACAACATGGGTATGTTTGGATGCACAAGAATAGCTACTGTTCCTGGAATAGCATTGCTATTCGGAACAAGGTGCATCCAAACGACTTTTAGAGCTATTCGGAATAGCTACTGTTTTTAGAATAGCATTGCTATTCGCTATTCTTACAAAAATATGGAATAGCATTTGTTGATTTCAATATTAATACTAATCCAATATTTAAACTAATATTATATTACATTTAATATTTAAATTAATATTATATTGTATTATATTTAATCTAATATTATATTTAATACTATTATAATATTTAAAATTATATTATATTATATTTTAATATTTAAATTAATATTATATTATATTATATTTAATCTAATATTTTATTTAATACTAATCTAATATTTAAAATAATATTATATTACATTTAATAATTAAATTAATATTACATTGTAATATATTTAAACTAATATTTTATTCAATACTAATCTAATATTTAAAATAATATTATATTACATTTAATATTTAAAATAAAATTATATTACATTCAATATTTAAACTAATATTATATTATATTTAATATAATATTTTATTTAATACTAATTTAATTTTTAAACTAATATTATATTATATTTAATATTTAAAATAATATTATATTACATTTAATATTTAAACCAATATTATATTATATTTAATATTTAAAATAATATTATATTACATTTAATATTTAAACTAATTTTATATTATATTTAATATAATATAATATTATATTTAATCTAATATTTTAGTAATACTAATCTAATATTTAAAATAATATTATATTGCATTCAATATTAAACTAATATTATATTACATTAATCTAATATTTTATTTAATACTAATTTAATATTTAAAATAATATTATATTACATTTAATCTAATATTTTATTTAATACTAATCTAATATTTAAAATTATATTATATTACATTTAATCTAATATTTTATTTAATACTAATCTAATTTTTAAAATAATATTATGTTACATTTAATATTTAAACTAATATTATATTATATTTAATATTTAAACTAATATTATATTATATTTAATATTTAAACTAATATTATATTATATTTAATATAATATTTTATTTAATACTAATCTAATATTGAAAATATTATTATATTACATTTAATATTTGAATTAATATTATATTGTATTATATTTAATCTTACACATAAATTATTAAACAGTAGCTATTCCCTCCAAACTCTATTCCAAATATGCAATCCAAACAACTTTTTCACTGTTCTGAATAGCGTTGTTCTTAAACAGTAGCTATTCTTATTTACTATTCTAAACAGTAGCTATTCTAGCTATTCTAGAGTGCATCCAAACGTACCCCATGTCAATTGCATTGTGCAATTAAACCTGCATAACATTGCAAAACAATATTGATGTAATTAAAAAATTTAAGAGAGGTCAAGCTTGCATCTATTATTGCAATGCATCGACAATTTATTGTTATCGATAAATAATCATGATAAAAATAAACTTAATAGTAATGAATTGAAAAGATGCATTTTTATGGAAATGTGTCAACACTTTTTGAAGAACTTTGCAATAAATATTTGTTGTCACAAGAAATACACCTATCTATGATCTATCTTGTAATTTATCTATTCATTTTATTGTAAAAGTATCGGTTGTCTCAATGTACATTTTCCGACATTTCTACAATACCAATAAACCATTTTCTGTATAAAAAGTATATGTGTACACTTTTGGGTTTGTGAAGCAGAGTTGAGGTATTTTCCTTATAGAAAGTGATGGCTTATCTACCCACAAAATGCGATGTGTTGCTTCGTCAACGAGGGAAGGAGAGAAACCATTATTTTTATAGAATCATCCACAATTACTCAAATTTTAATTTGTTTCCAGAACGATATTTTATTTTTTTTTATATTTTTTGGGGGGGAGGGGGTGTGATGGATATATCGCGAACCAATTTATTTACCTTAAACCTTCGTAACTGATGGCAAACTTCATTAAAATTAAAACAATATAATTTAGGTGCATTTTATCATATGTTGTATGTTAAGCTTGATGTAATTAATTAGTTGGCTAAATTTTATAAAATAAACTGTTAAATTTAAGCTTTTCGATTTTTTATTTTAAATTATATCTACCATTCTAAATTTTTAAGTTCTAATAAAGTTTTTTTTTATGTTATCAGATTGTTACATAAATCTGTCACTAGCATATATATCCATTATTTTCAAACCTTATTAATGTAACTAAAAAATCATGAACTTGTCTTGTTAGCGTTTTAATTTCTCTTTTCTTAATAATTTTTTTTTTCATGAGTGAGCAGGTTTGCAAAATTAATTAGAATTTGGTTAATTTTTTTTTAACATTTTTTTGCTACTATACAAGTTCTTGTATATATTACCGTCATTTTTATCCATTTCCATCGAAACTTACATTTCGCCAACTCTGCCCATCAAAATGAAATTCTGTCAAAACTACCCAAACCGGCTATTTAATAGCCGGTCCCTATCTTTTTTTTCTTTTTTTTTTTTGGAAAAAGTTATAATTTTTTTATTAAAGTTTAAAAAAAAATTGATATGTTTCTTTGAAATTGGATAGAAAAATATATAATTTAGTTTATTAGAAGGACTAAAACAAATAACCCGGATCAATATTTTTCAGAACGGGTTTTTCGCAGCTGTAAGAAAAATTAAAATATTTCATTGTGTGTTATTGGAAAAAATAAATTGATCTCCGTTCAAAAGTTACTTCTAGGTAAATACACAAAACAAGTATATCTCTGATACTCAAACCAATACACGAACCTAATTATCTAAACATGCTTTACATTTTCAAGACAAAATCAGGTGATATATTCCATATAATGTTCCTATCTAGACTACTAATTTGCAAAGAGACGCCTACACTTCTTAGATTCAACGGAACTAGTAAACTATATTATAATTATAGGATTGCTAGAGCATATACCTTTTAGTCCTTGAAATCGAACCAGAAGACAAAATGCTTGTATGAGACTTCTCCTGTGGCAATTGCACCGGTGCATTTCTCAGTGCTGAAAAATATTTTTTAACATAAAAAAATTCAATTAAGACACTAAAAATCTTAAACTTAATTTTTGAGGTACTAAACGATATTTTTTGGCGATTCTGATTCGTCAGATACCCGGGGTTATACCCCGAGGTGACGGCCGCCACCGTCTCCTACTCCCCTTTCCGAATTGGGGTCATACGCGTAAATCCGACTTTCCTAGCAAAAGTTATGGCCGTTTAAAGTTTAAAAAAAAAAAAACGATGTTTCCGACCCTTAATCCATTTCATTTTTTTTAAAGTTATGGCCGTTTTATTTTTTCTAATAACACACAATGAAATATTTTACTTTTTCTTACAGCCGCGAAAAACCTGATATGAAAAATATTGATCCGGATTATTTGTTTCAGTCCTTCTAATAAACTAAATTATATATTTTTATATCTAATTTCAAAGAAACATATCAAATATTTCTAAAACTTTAATAAAAAAAATTATAACTTTTTTCAAAAAAAAAAAAAAATAGAAACCGGCTATTAAATAGCCGGTTTGGGCAGTTTTAACAGAATTCGGATTTGATGAGCAGAGTTGGCGAATTGTATGAATTTATGGGCATGGATAAAAATGACGGTATATATTAACTGCAATTGGTTATATATATATGGAGATTAAAATTTACAATGATAAGTAGGGGTGCAAACAAATCGGATAATATCCGACCGTATCCGAATCCGTATTTGAAAATTTGATACGGATATCCAATATCCGAATATACATGCGGAGTTTTGAATTTTAATTATCCGTATCCGAAGAGTAGATATATACCATATAGTTTAATGTATATTATGAAAATATTTATGTATATATTTACAGATATAGTTTAATTATCCAAATAGTAGATATATATTTACGGATATCCGATCCGTATTCGGAAAATAAAAACAGATACAGATATGATTTTACCACAAATCCGATCCGTATCCGATCATCTTCGAAATAAATAAAAACTTGTCTCAAAAGCATTTAGTCCTAAGAAGGAGAAGTGCAGGAAAACAGAAAATAAATAAATAAAGCAAAGTGAAAGAAAAAAAAACGAGACAACTTCGACTTTTTTTTTTTGGTTGAAACGAAATTGAAAGAGAAATTGCACCAGATATCTATCAAAACAACTCTCTAAAAAGAGAATACTGGTGCTGAGTGTTCCCTGAGACCAACCGACCGAAACAAATGAAATGTTTGGCAAAAGAAGAAAAAAAAAATAATATGAACAACAAAATTAACAAGTCTTAATCTCTATTAAGCACGAGTCCTTGTTGGTGGTACTGTTGTCATTAAAAGTAAGCTTCATGCACTGTCGCTGTGTTAGGTTTCTGATTTTTAGTAAAATGTTTTTGAATTCATACGTTATATACAATTATACGTTATGCAGTTAGAGGCGGATCTACATTCAGCCATAAGGCTGCTATGCTTCTTTTATAATTTTAAAACTTTAACTATGTATATTGAAATTTTATTAAATTTTATTTTTAAGTTTTTATATATTCCAACTTTTTTTTTATAAAATATCAAATATTTATTTGTAGTTTAGTATTTAAAATTTTGTAGTTGTGAAAATTGAGCTCAAATTCTACCTACCACGTACATATTGTATATTTTAAATTTTTGTCTTCCAAATTAAAATTTTCTAGTTCCATCTTTATATGCACGTAATATAGCTTGTGCCGGTTAGTTATCAACTAATATAGTTATAGTTTATCACTGTCAATTTTGAGAGCAAATTTGATCCAACAATTTTTTTATAGAAATATGTAAAGTTTCATGCTGGACTCGTCATTTTTTTTTCTCAAATCCGATCATTATTAATATACAGGTTATCCGACATTTTCTATTTTTTTTTTTTTGGACAAATATGTCCGTAGACTTCCATTGATAAAAACCATTAAGAACCAATAGAAAAACAAGAATCAAAAATAAAATGGACATACTAGTCTGTACTAGCATCAAACTGAACACCATGCGAGTATGCGACTAAAGTAAAATAAGAGAAAACAGAACAACCGAACCAAAACATGTCTACATGTTGTGCTCACAGTGCGAGGTGCTTAAGCTATCGGTTCTTCATGCTCAGATTGAGATGGTGGAGTCAGTCAATTTTCTTGTTCGTAGCACAAAACATACTAAGAGAGAGCAAAGCGAGACAAATAGCAATACAAATGATACGGGTTAGTCTCAGTGACAGGCCGTATCGTTTCGAGGCGGGCTCGAGACCGGTATTAATGGAGGTGCGCGTGTGTGTTGGGGATACTCGGACTCTGACCTATAGAGTATCCTGTGTGAATTTGTGAACCCCCTCCTCAGTCTGGCCTTGGGCCTTTTATAGGAAGGGCCTGAAACTGTCGTTTAGCACCGACCAGGAGGCCTAACACTGTTCCTGCCAGATGGTACGGAGGCAGTTTCAGGAGTCACTGCATATGGGTGACTCGAGTTAACGGACTGGGCCTTCTTGCGGCCTTATTGTCGGTCCCTTTGACTGACCCCGCTAATGGGCTTCGTTGACGGGTCAGCTTGGGTTTATCTCGGCTCAGAGAGCTCCTTTGGGTGTTTCGACCTTGGGCCTTGAGCAGGCTTGGCTTTATTTATGAAGCTGGACCATGTTGTTTAGGGCCTGAGATTTATGGCCCTATCAACAAACAACAACAACACAAACACCATACCAAAAAAGAAAGTATACTTACTGTGCATAGATGGAAGACCACAGAGACGGATTTAAGATTCAATGATAGTCAATTGACTCCCATTTAATTTTATATTTTTTGTATTTATATTTAATTTCTTATATAATTTAACGTAAAATGTCATGGTACAGTAAAATTGTCTCCTATTCTCCACATAAAACTTGCATATAATTGAGTTTGAAATTTTTTATATAATTGATTTCATATGTGTTTGATCTCTATTAATCTCTAACTCTCTTCTGAAAAATCACCTGCTCTTCTGTTGTCCAAGAAGAGAAAACACCCGAGACTAATTTCCTACTTCAGTCAGAAACCCATCACGCTGAGACGCCATGAGTGCGGCAGGGGAAATTCCGGAATTGCCATGATTTCTCTTTTCCTTTCTTTTCGCCTCTCTTTTCACACTGCTAAGCGGCTCAAATTAGTGTACGGTCGGATTCGGATCCAAATTAATAACATTTTTATTTTTTTTATACGGATAGATTAAGCTGGACTCGATAGAATTCGCATCCTCTGAGATATCTCAAACTTTGCGTGACTTTTTGGAATATCTCAATCGTTCAAATACATTCTGCACGAATATCAAAGCTCAAATAATACTAGTCCCCTACGGTTCCCGAATAGGCACCGGACACGTCGGTCACGCAAAAATTGAGATATCTCGGAGGATACGGACCCGACTCGATATAGGTGAAAGATGCTTTTGACATATATCCAATTTGAACAGGTCACAAGTCAATCCAATCCAATCCTCGATCCGTTAGGCAAAAAATATGTTATATTTAGCTCTTTAGGAATGAGATTTCGTCTCCCAGATTACATAAAACAATTTGAAAAGAAATCATTAAAATATTTAAAAAATAAGAAAAATAGAAAAAACGGATGGGATCAAACAAAAATTCTGAATTTGTACCTGATTTATTACGTTTTGAATGATTCTAATTTTTTATTTTATATAGGTTTAAACTTTTTTAGCTCATATTTCTCATTGTGTAGTTTTATTAACCAATTCTCAACAATAAAAAAAATTAAAGAAAACATTGGTTACAGTAATTTGCACTTATCAAACACTACCAATTCTCCTGACATTTCAGGGCAAGATTATTAATTGGATAACTTGTGTCGGGAGATGGCGAGCATTGGCTGCCAGGGTCAAACCAAAACCCACAGATGAGAAGTCTATAAATATGTCATATGTGACTGTGAGTGATTTCACTGCAGAAGACCTCGCTCGAGTCACTTGCTTGCTGCCTTTAGAGCACAAGATATTCGAGGCTATGGTGTCATGCATAGTGCGGATTAGTCTGTACTACAGAGTAATATTTTTATTTTTAAAATTTTAGCGGTCAATCTGAATCGTTTAACATGGTTTCTATATAGAGGTGGATCTAGAATTTTCTTCAGGATAGGACAAAAATATAACTATACAGGGTCCAATAGCTAATCGGATTTAAACCTATAAGCTAATCGGGTTTAAACTTATTAGCTAATCGGATACTAAATAAAAAAATAATTAACGTAACAATTTTTTTTTTGAATTTAAACATGACATATATATAAGAAGTTTGGTAATATTATCCGTGTATCCATATGTTAACTCCTAACATGTATATGAAATAAATAAATGGAAAAAAATAGAAAGATAAAAAAATTAAAAATATAAAGCAACTAGCAAGAAATGGAGGCATCCAGTAATTGATGATCGGTGAAGAAGAAATATCAAAAGCAAAGAAAAAACAAGGAAAAAGTCGAGGTGCTTATCACAGCAAAGAAAAAAATAAGGAAAAAGGGGAGGTGCTTATCACAGCAAAGAAAAAAAATAACGAAATGGAGGCATCCACATGTCCGAGCTAATCAGGGTCATCTATTTCTTTCTTTTCCATGCTACGTGAGGTTTATGAAAACTGAGAAGTGTAAATATCTCGACTCATGTGCTCCACATTTATGCAGACGAATCATCTCTTCGTCTTCAGAAAATTATTCGAAAATCAACAAAAAATCGCGATAAATGAAAAATCACAGAGGAGAAAAGAGAGGACGAAATTGATTGTTAAAATCTAATTATTTGTACATGGAGAATGAGGAACATAAATTCAACAGGGTAGGGCATTTTTTTTTCAGGGTGAGCAAGAGCCCAAAACTCAGTACTTCACAACTAAATTTGAAAATTCAGGATAGGGCAACTATCATACCTGCAGTATGCTGGATCCACCCATGTCTCCATATCAATGTATACTAGTAAACTAAATTTAATATTTTTATATTTTTTTTACTATTTGTTTAGATTGATAGAAAATTATTGTTTTGGATGATCCAAAATTTTCAGATCAAGTGATTTTCTATCTATCTAAGAAAAATAGTAAATTTTTTTAAAAAATGTAAAATTTAGTTTACAAGTACATATGAATGGAGATGATATTGAATAGTTCGAACTCTCAAATCGAAAATTTAAATTCATAATGCAGACCAATATAACAATATGCGCTATGCATAGTAACATAGTTTCACACACTCACTCTTCTCATAGTCATATATATACCATGCTGTATTTGACGGGAAAGTCTCATTTTGAAGAAGTTGAGAGATCATATATATTATTTTTGGGTCAAAAAGGTGGAAACAAATCTGCTGCAAATTTTTGGAATCGCAGGATCCTACTTGTCCAAATCAAACCATTCATTTGTTTCGAGATTCGTACATAAAATCAACTGCTTTGAGATTCGCGTATTAAAAAAAAAATTAATGGTTTGATTTGGAAAAGCAGGGACCTGCGATTGCGAGAATCGCAGCAGATTGATTTCCCAAAAAGGTACTCAAAAGGTTAGCGGAGGATATCTAATGGAAATCGGATCAAATTTTTGATTGATGTTCGGTCTAGAACGTTGAATTCGCGTTAAAATTCATATGAAAAATAAAATTATAAACAGCCCCGTAAATTTAAACTCAACAAACAAATTTCAACGTAAACGGTTCACATGATACCCTGAATCAAATTTAATTCGATGCAGACCGAACCATCTCCGCTCCCTGTAAAAAGAGGTGAATTAGGGAGAACGGTTAAAGGTTAACTACCCGTTCGCGGCTTACTCCGCACCTAGGCGCCAGTTGAAGTTAAAAAGCGATTTAGAAAAAAAAAATCAATTGAAAAATAGTGAAGTTCTTGGTAATAATGTGCTGATAACTATTTTTCTATGACAACCATGCAACTAAATCATTGGCGATCAGCTGCCACGGCAACCGATGTGGCCACACATAAGCAAGCAGACACTGGTAAATATAAGGAACAATTTTACTTTTTAAGTCATTTAATTTAGTTTTTGTCATACAAGTCAAAAAGAGAGTTAGAGTAGACTTTATTCTCTCCCGCTCCCCCTCTTGTCACGCACACACACAGAAACTAAACTATGGCTCCTATATTAATTTAACCTCTTTGAACTCACTCTCATTATTTAAAAACTAAACTATGGCTGCTAACAGAAGAAGTTAATTATGTTCTACAATTCATCCTTCGAATCCTTATCAGCCTTCTTAGACTCTGTTGCAGTTGATTCGGTTGTGCTCTTAGACTTTGTGACTGATGGAGTGGTATGTTGTTTCTTGAGCTTGAAAGGTATGGAAGCATGTTTCTTTAAGAACTTGTAGAATTCCACCACTGTCCTCTCCCCGTCATAGACAATCTGAGTTAGAGAGGGGGAAAAAAAACCACATTATTTTTTTTTATATCTTGTCAGAGGCTGACAAGCATAAAAGCACATTAATTATCTATATATCTGAAGCCCTACAAAAAGAACTTTCAACAAGAATTGAGTTCAAGTGAGGCTAAGGGAGTCTGTACCGGCTCGAAGCTTTTGTTGCCAGCAGGAAAGAAGAGAATTGTGGGGAAGCCATCTTGCTGATATCCATCAAAACAAATTAATTTAAAAAATATATAGAGAGAGAGGGAGGAGATAAGAGTTGCACAAAAATATGAATGTCAAAGTGAAAGTGAAGAGAGACCTGAGCACGGGGATGTTCATTGGAGGTTCCGTCCATTTTAGCAATAACAAGAGAGTCTATGCCACGTAGATGTTTTCCCAGCTTGTTATATATGGGTTCCAGTGCTTCACAATGGCCGCACCATGGGGCATATATCTAAATCCATTTAATTTTATATTCAAGTGAAAATCATTATTGCATAACCTAGTTTAGAGATTTATCTGTAGCAGAAAAAGTAGGACCAACCTCTAGAAGAACATCTTTGGATTCATCCAGTACAATCTCGTCAAAGTTATTTCCAACAACTATTTTCACATCGCCATCGTTCTGTACAATTTATACCAAAATTGATATGTGCCAAAATTAGAGACATCAGGAACTCAAAACAGAAAATTGAGGATGCATAGTTAAGATGCTTACAGTTTCAGGAATTGGATCAGATTTGAAGAATGGCTGAAGCCTGTCTTCCAAAAAATCCTCAGCAAATTTCTAAAGAGATTAAAAAAATTTAGAAGGTTAAAATCATTATTGAGAGGTAAAGTAATTTGTTTGTCATTAGTAAATTGCCTACACACACATGCATAACTATACCTTAATGTTGTCCACAGTAAGTTCACCCTTAAGAAAATACTTCTTTTGATCTTCATTTCCGGAGAATGCAATAACCTGTTTTATTTTATTTAGTGAGAAAAAAATTCATACGAAATAAGTAGCAGCGTCTTTTAGGTATTAGAAAACTAAATGAACTAATCGTATATATGAAAAATATGCAGCTAAAACTTGTGCAAAAATTGACCTGAGGTCCCTCTCCAGTTACACCAAAGTAAGCACAAACTGGTTCACCAATTTCCTCGTTGTCCTTCTCCACAGACACAAATATTATCTGCAACCAATCAAAGCATGATATAAAAGAAATAGTGAGAACTTAAACCTTCACAAAGAAAAACGAAAAAGAACTCAATCATAATTCCAACATCTATTAATTAAAATTATATGCAGACTCAAAAGGAAAGAGAAGAAACTAACAGTAAAGAATGACATACCTTTCCCTTGAATGACTTTGCAGCTTCTTGGAAATCGGGCAGGACATCACTTGTCTCATTAGACAAGGTAAAGAGCAAAACCTATAAATAAGCACACAAAAAGTAGATATAAAATATAATAAATATCATTAAAAAAACTTCATATCACATATAAAATGTGAGAATATGTATGTACTTCTTTTCCAAATAACCTTTTTGCATTCAATTAGATGTACTTATCTTTTGGTCTGACAGATAATCTTTGGAACAAATTGATAAAAAAAAGTCTGATAAATCGAACCTGTTTTTTAATAGCATTATCAAATAAAGATTGGGCACTTTCTTGTGTAAAAGTGGTCACCAAAGGAAGCTTGTTAGCAGCTACAAACTCAGCCATTCTAGATGTACTCAATTCTCCATCTGCAAAATTATAATATTGCCATCAAATCACTTAGATAAAGCTACCAAGTGCAATGGTGAATCAAGCTAAGTGTTACTGATTACTTAGTAAATGTTTACCAAAGTATGTCAGTTTCTCTTCCTCTTTCTTCAGCAAAACCAAAGCAGGGCGTTTGGCCTTGGGGTCAATGTGAAAAAGCTTGGCCACATCTGCATTTACAGTCTGGTAAAAGTGGACCTGATCTTCAAGTTTTGAGGCAGCTGACAGCTCATCACTATCAGCACCCTGCAATCAATTATCACATTTAATTTATATAATCAAGAGATGTGATGTTGCATTCTGGTACATACATCAGCAGGATAAGATAGATATAAGATTCAGGTTCAGACGATTAGAGGGGGTTTGTATCTCTTTTCCTTGATTACAGGTATGTTGTATGCTCTTTCATCCACATTCGCAAAGCAAATTCAATTTACACAGAAATGAATTTAAAATTCAGGATAAATCTAAGGAGGCTGCTAAACATTTCCCAAAATCACAAATTTGTCACTCAATGTTGATTATCCCTCTCAAGTCACTAAACTTCACATTTGATTCAATCAAGCCACTTTGTCCCTCACTCTCGGCTTGAAGGAGGAGAAAAAAGGTGCTGGAGATAACAAAAGAATTAGTGGGAAGAGAGGAATGGGAAGAACTCAAGGGGCACAAAACAGATAAGACCAACTTGTGATTTGGACAGAATTTTGTTAGGGCCAACGACATCCTTAAGTTAATGTTAAGATAATTCCGCCAGATAAGTCTCACTATCAACATTACGATGGATTGTTAAGACCTTTTCACCAGATAAGTCTCATTTTCAACAGTTCAAGTAAATTGTTAACTCCTATGTATACACAGCATAACGACAGCCTGAATTTCAATCCTTCTCCACTACCGCAAGAAGCACTGTATAATTTAAAAGTTTGTTCGATAACAACCCTAAGTGACTACACTCTTTGTGCATTGCAAGACAAAAATTGCAAACAAAAAACTTAGCCTTTAATTGTAGTGTTGCTATAATTTGTCAACATTACATTTGACATATGTAATCACATAAAAACTGGTAATACTTCCTTGATGTAAAATAACACTACGGTTCTCATAACACTATCAAGCATTCATTTGTAAAATTGCCAAAATATAGCCAAAGTAACACCCAATTACATATCAAATAATAAAAATACAAGCTAAATAATGAGAAGTTGAGAACTTACCACAAGAGAATCAAGGTAGCCTACGACAATTTTGTCTTGGGAAGTCAAAATCTGCTCTGCTTCCTCAACTGTTGTGATATTGTGAACCCCTGGTCCAATTTTCTTCTTAATCCACTCCATGATTGTATCCCTAGTATCACAAAGTACCCAAAAGTTTTCAATTTAACCCATGTATTAAAAAGCTATTATAAATGCGGAACAAAAGTGAAATTCAGATCTGACAAATCTAGGTCACAGATCACTCCTCACCTGCTTCTCCCACCTGAGTACTCAAGGCGCACACCATCAATGAAGAATAAAACTGTGGGAAACCCTTGAATGTCGTACTTCTGTGACAGATCGGTCTCCTCTGTAGCGTCAACCTTCGCCAGTGCCACCTCAGCACCTTCCTCGGCCAGGTCCTTTGCGGCGGCTGCGTACTCCGGCGCCAGAGTCTTACAGTGCCCGCACCACGGCGCATAGAACTCCACCATCACATGTTTATTTTTCGTTATGAAGGAGCTGAAGTTGCCGTCCGTCAAAACTACCACGTGGCTCTCGTCAAACTTCGCCACGTCGTCTTCTTTCTCTTCAGGATCGAATTGGGGCAGATCGGAGTCTGCCTCGGACAGATCTGTGTTGGAAACAAAACCATCATCTTGGGGTAAATGTGGATGGGCCTCTTCCACGTCGTCCTGAGAAAGGAAGGCTATGTCCTCGTCCTCGTCGGTACACCGGGCCGGGTTGACTAAGAGGAGCGCGGAGATGGTAAGCAGTGCGAGGAAGAGAGCACGAGAAGAGGCCATTTTTTAGGGGCTTGATCGAGGATTCGAGGTTTTAAAACGGGGGATTGGAGGGATTTTGATGAAGGAAAGGGACGCACAGGAAAACTGGTGGGAAACTGGGACAGTGGCACCAGTCGAACAAACAGGAAAATAAAAAATGGGGTTTATAAACTAGTTGAATATCCTGCCACATCATCGCGTGTTTTCTATCCGTTTGATTTTATTTTCTCTGCTGACATGGACCATCCAACGACTTATATTCTTCGATCACTAGAGATAATGTATTCGATGCTTTTATCAACCATTTAACTAAAGTTAAAAGTTTTAATTTTATTTTTCCAACACATTTTTTTATTTTCAGGAAAAGGTCTGAAAAATATTCCTAATTCTATTAATTTTATGTAACCTTTAATTTTTTTTATTAAAGTGTAAAAGAGAAGAAAAGGCAACTTTCTAAATCATAGTGTTGAGTCAGTGGATTTGATTTTTTTAGAATGAAAAGGAAGGCTATCACACACTATAGTATTTAATTATGGGTTTGAAGACATTATAATTTAGAATAATCATAAACAATTTAATTTGATAATTTCAATAATTATAAAAAGTTAACTTATTATAATTTAGAAATCAGACATTTGAAACAAAATATCCTATGTATGTCATAAACATTGAAAATAATGAGATAACATACGATATTTAACTTAAATGAAATTTAATACAAATCAACCTATAACATTAATAATGTATATATGAAACCAATTAAGGTTAATATAAATAGGGGCTGGACCCCTATTGTTTTCTCAAAAAACATTAATAATATGTAAACAAATCTTTTTATTTTAGAAAAAATATTTAATTTTCTAAATATTATCAAGAGTATTTTTATACATCCTTACTTTATAATTATAATTCCAGATTTATTTGATCCCAATTTTCTAGTATTTGAAAACTGAATATATAATGTGTACTCATCTGTTTGGTATTATGACGAAAGATGACTAATTACAGAAGAAAATGGTCAACTAGTTTTTGTTGTTAGTGTGGTCGTTACAAACCCACAAAATGACCATCAACTGTAAGGGTTATCCATAAATCAGATTTAAATTTGATTTCTAACAAACAAAAATGAGAATTAAAATGTAGATCCATGATCATTATTATCTCGGCGGATTTCAGACTACATAACGCATCATATTTCCTATGTTTTTAGCTAAAACGTGTTGAAATAACAAGCTACATGTATAACTCAAATAATTAAGAACAATGTATAAATGTATGCATTTAGACTGACTTTTATGACTAATTTTAATAAAATTCATTTGAACACACCTAATATGTAGCTCTAAATATATCTCAAATCATAGATTAATGTGGTACGTACCATATACAAATTCAATAATTAAGGTGTAACCTCGATTAATTAAAATTCACATGGGGATTCAATATATAATATATTGTAGAATCTAAATGTAGGTTCATTCATAGGGATCCAAATCTGTTTTGTCTAATTAAAGAATGTGTAGGGTTAAGATGTACTATTGATCTTGTTTACCAACTACACTGCACATCTTTATCTTTATTTTCAAAGTTTAACCAACCGATCCAAACTGCTCAACATGATTTTCATATTAAAATGTGTTTAGAGACCAACTTTTATATATTTTTTTTAATTTTTAATTACTTTTTTAAATAGGTACATAATCACTGCTTCTAGACCATCTAAAACAATAGTAGAAAATTCCCCAAAAAATATAAAACTTGGTCTCTAAGCACATTTTAATATGGATATCATGTTGAGCAGTACGGAACAACAGTTTGAACTTTGAAAACAGAGATAAAGATCTAAGGGGTATGATTGGGGCACAAAGCCAATTGTGCATTTTAACCCTACTCTTAGGTGTGTTTGGATGAGCCAAAAAATAGTGTTAGTGCTAAATCAGATTAATTAGTGACTATTCCAAACTACTATTCTACATTTGGATGTGTTTGAATTAGCAACTAAGGACTATTATTTGTTTATCTTTTGTGCATTAGCATGTTATTCTACTAATCCAACGAAAAATTGAGTTAGTGACTATTCTCGATTTTGGGTTAGCTCACTGTTCTCACTAACCCAAGTTTTCATCCAAACGTCCCCTAAAGAATATTTATTGACAATTATAACCAAAAAGATTATAAGGGTGTAAGTACAAAAAGTAATTTATCTAACCCTTTTATATCACTACAACAGTTTTCCGTATTTTTTTCTTGAAATAGAATTCATATGAAAAATGAATTAAGTCTCCGTTATTTATAGAATTTTTATTTTTCTATATCGTATTGATTAATCTAAAAATGCTAAAAATATCATTCATATGTATGTGAGTTCTATTCAAAATTGAACTTATTTTGTCATAAAAGACGGGACAATTTATTTTTTAAAAATTGATTTAACCTAATCTAAAATTTAAAACTAAGTATATATACATCACAAAAATTAGAATCATTTTATGTCGAGGTCTCTAACAATTAATAAATTCGCAGAGGTCAATATGTAAAAATGTTGTATAAATTATGCTAATCCGACACTTATCATGCATAATTGCACAATATAATTAGTTACAACCATTTTATTAAAAAAATGATGATTATGATTTTTAGAAAAAAAATTATACGACAAAGTTTAACAAATTAGAGAGAATCCAAACACTTTTATCATGTGGATGTGAGGAATAAATATGTAGATTTTCAAAAATCATTATTTAGTCTAGTGACAAAAATCCACGATATCTGATGTGAGAGACTATGGGTTCAAAATTCATATGAGAGAATTTTTTTGTTGCAATAACAATGATATGAAATTTAAAAACTTTACATTCATCTATCTTTACAAAAAAATATATACATAGATATTCTAAGAAATTTTCGTTGCAATCAGGTGCAAAGTTAGAATTTACATACACGATGGGGACTAAATTCTAAATATCATCCATAAAAGTTATTCTATGTTATATTATTTCCTTTTTCTTTAGTAGTTTTTTCAATTTAAATTATAAAGTTATACTAGGTTGTCATAATAATGATTGTTTTTCTTCTTTCTCTAAACTGCGCATAATATAAATAGGAGATGTTGTTAAATACTTAAAAAAAGAGGTTAATTAAACTTTGATGCGTATGATCAAGATTTCAAAAATTATTACTATATTTTTTTTTATTATAGTTCCTACATTTATAATAAAATTGTATAGTTTTTGTTGTTGATGTTTTGAATTAAAAGGGAAGGTAAATATTACATCAAATGCGGACATGTCCATACACTAGAAACTTTTGGTTTGTCTTATGCACACAGTTAAACCTACCAAGAACTGTGGGAAACAGTCCAGCAGAAATATGGTGTGAGGGTCGATAACAACTGTCGGGACAAAACAAGCAACGCTAGGATGTGGCATGCTCGTAGGCAATATGGAGGGAAATGAACAGAAAAAAACCTTCACCCAGAAGAGAAAAGTAGAGTATATTCTAATTAATGAAACAACAATTGATGTATATAACTAGCTGCTATTTAGTTTTATTGGCTGCATTTGAGATATAGTGTAATTTTTTTTTTTCTAATTGTAAAATATATATATATATAACGAGTAGAACTAGGGTGCTCCTAGGAGCACCAAGCTCCTTTGTACTCTTAACTCTACAACATTTCAAATTAACTTCGAATGACGAATCCAAACTGTTGAAATCCTTTTATCTTATGAGTGATACGTCTACATGTGAAAATTTTAAACTTTCGAATTAATTTGGTATAAAGTCAAGTGGTCAAAAAATTTCCAAAAAATGAATGCATTAAAATTAATTTAGAAACCTTCTAATTTTGACCACTTGATTTTATACTAACTTAATTTGAAATTTTAAAATTTTCACATGTAGACGCATCGCTCGTAAGGTAGAAGAATTTTAACGGTTTGAATTCGTCGTTCGAAGTTAATCCGATAGATTTTATAATTAAAAGTACAAAAAAATTGGTACTCCTAAGAGCACCCTAGTTCTACTCTATATACAACAACAAATTTAAAAGTAAGGGAGGGGTACATGTATCTTTTCTGGGGGAACAAAAATTAGTTTAGTAGGTAAAACATGAAAATGGAAAGTCAACACTGGTATCTCTTTGGCATTCAAGAAAAAAATATATATAATATGAACTTTCGAAGTAATTGTTGAAGTATGGTTGATTCGAAAATAAAGGTAGAATTATTACGCACTAAAAATTAGAACGTACCATTTTTTTTCAATTACAAAATATTGTTTTTCCGACTCAACTAAACTTCTATAATATCAAACTGTATAAATTTGCAATAAAAGATATCTCAAAAAACACATCAAATATATTTATGCGGAAATAGATGACATAATTAAAAGGGCTATTTCATTAAGCCAAATGAGAAGGTAAGAAGAGCAAAAAATATATTTTAGCGACAGAGAGACGAAGTTCAAAAGGTACCGAAGACAATTGTGAGTTGAATGAAATAAATGTAAGCTCGAGTCTACTGTGAATTATATTTACTTAATGATAGTTAGTATTATATAAATATAAATACGGCATAAATTGATCGTTGCCACATGTAGTCACATGTTGATGTCACATGCAGCCACATATAATGGGGTGTATACCGTATACGCATGTGCAGTAAGCTAATTACATAATAGAGGAAAGACTTGCTATAAGCTAATTACAGTTTGCAGACAATATCTGAAATATTTTTCTCCGTGGTCAGAAGAAACTTGGTTTTCTTATCACGGCCCAAGTTAGGCCCAAGTTATTCTCCATTGGATCAGCCTGTATAAAGAGCTCATAATATTTGATTTCTGCTTCTCTGAGAACTGAGATAACGGAAAGAAAACGAAGGTGAGCAAGAGAGGGCAGATCAAGAACTCACGTTCTGATCTGGGATGAGAAATTAGTAAGAATTTTTATTGAAATTAGACATCAATTTCACCTGTGCTCTCCTCTCCTCGTGTCACCCCTTCCAAAACATATTGTGAGGATGCGTTAGAATGGTAAAAGTAGTATATGTATGTATTTCTATTTATATTAATATGTGACGTGAGAATAGTGCTAAGAGATTGTTAGTTTGGATATGTAATAGTATATATACTTAATATTGTGTTATCTGAAATAGTGAAATAGTGTTGTATATAACAGTATGCACTTGTTGTATGAATGAAGTACCGTTAAGCGATTAATTGATATGTGGCTGGTTAATAAAAAATTTGCATATAATTTTGCATTTCTATTAAAGTTGTTTGTCTATGCTTAAAATTATTAAAAATGATTTGGTTACTGCCAATGACTAATTGACCGATTAGTCGGGCTAGACGATCATTTGTACAACACTGATCTGAACCAGTAACATGTTATTCAGATTATAATATTATATAATTCACAATAATACTAATTTATTTTTTGAATAAATTATTAAATTAGTAAATAATATTAACCGCGTCAGCATTTAATCCCAACATAAGATGTGTCATGTGTGCCCATCAGAAAATTTAATGAAAAATGTGAAACAAGCGTTTTGTATTGGCCACGCAATGACACAATACAGCGGGTTAAACGCGAGGCAGATTAAACACTAAAATAATCATTGTATGTGTGGAGGGAACTTAATATGCCCAAAACACATGAGTGGACATGACGGATTGTTCCGAATTTTTTATAAATATACAAAACAATCAATTAATTTAACAATCTATACAATTTTTTCATGAAATTCAAAATTTATCCAAACCGATGACACTGTCATCGGTTTCAGAAGCTAGAACCGATGACACTGTCATCGGTTTCAGCCCAGCACGATTTTTGATGCATAATGCACACTTTTTGAAACAACGAACGACTCAGATTAAAACACTGTTTGTAATGATTACAGAGTTGCGCAAAATTTTCTCAAATTTGAACCGATGACATTTCCATCGGTTTTAGTCCAGCACGGTTATTGATGCAGAATGCACACTTTTTGAAACAACGAACGACTCAGATTAAAAAACTATTTATAATGATTACTGAGTTGCGGGTTATTTGTTTAAAAAACTATTAATGATTAAAAAACTATTCTCAAATTTTTAGTTTTTCAAAAATAGAAAGAGCATAATATTTTCTGTATTTTTTTAGAAGTTACTTTTGAACCGGGATCAATAATTTAGATTCAAAGCATTTTTATTTTTTTTCTAATAACACACAAAGAAATATTTTAATTTTTCTTATAGCCATGAAAAATCCGATATGAAAAATATTGATCCGGATTATTTATTTAAGTCTTTATAATAAATCAAATTATATGGTATTATATCTAATTTAAAAATATATAAAAATATTTCTAATATTTTAATAAATAAATAAATAAATTATAACATTTTATAATTAAATAAAAAAATGAAAAATTATTTTAAATTAAAAATATCTAATTTGATAACATCAAAAATCGTGCAACCGATGACAAATTAAACTTGCCGCAACTATGTAATGATTACATTTTTGTTTGAATCTGAGTCGTTCGTTATTTTAATCTGAGTCGTTTGTTGTTTCAAAAAGTGTGCAGAAAGCATCAAAAATCATGCTTTTCTAATATTTTAAATATTTCTAACATTTGCCGCAACTATGTAATGATTACATTTTTTGTTTGAATCTGAGTCGTTCGTTATTTTAATTTGAGTCATTCATTGTTTCAAAAAGTGTGCAAAAAGCATCAAAAATCGTGCTTGGCTTAAACCGATGACAGTGTCATCGGTTCTAGCTTCTTCTAGCTTCTGAAACCGATGACAGTGTCATCGGTTTGGATAGATTTTAAAATTCATGAAAAAATTGTATAGATTGTTAAATTAATTTATTATTTTGTATATTTATAAAAAATTTGATGGATTGTTCTATGAAATGAATTTATCGGAAATTTATGGAAGATCCGCCTTTTGTATTATTTTATAAATGGAAAAATTGGTTATTTGTCACTCCAAAATCTTCAAATCTGAAAAATGCCATCACTAAACTATAAATCTAAAAAATACCACTCTAAACTTAGTTAATTCCGTCATTTTTTTTCATAACCAAAAAAATAAATAAAATAATATTAATAACCGGGAATTTTTTTTTTTTTTCATCCATAACCAAACCGCCCCCCCATCGGGCGGTTTAGTCCTCTTCCAACCCGCCCCCCAGTGGGGCGGTTTACCCTCCATCCAACCCGCCCCCCAGTGGGGCGGTTTACCAAATTTTTGCTATATGAAGCCGTTTTCTCTCTCCTGTCTCACCATAATTCGCCCAAATTAACCCGTTTAATCCATTCTGCTCTCAAACAGTATTCCGAGGCGATTTTGAGGTGATTTTGAGGCGATTTTGAGCAACAGTGACCGAGGTATTTTTTTTTTAATTTAATTTTTTTAAAATTTTAGAAATTTTAGAAATAAACAAAAAACTTATATTGAACGACGGATTTTATATGTTGTTTCAAAAATAAACCAAAAATGTTTATTGATGTCTATTGGGGTGGAAAAATCATGAAAGGGGAGTTCGGATGCCAATACTCGAAATATGCGAGTTACGGCTTCCAACTGAATGCCAATACTTCAATTTATGAAATAAAAGAAGCAATCATGCAAAAAACCAGTTGGGACCGTGCCCGATTTACTGTAGAAATCAGTACCCGAATTAACAACCAACCGACAGGTGGCAAACCTTATTATGTAAAATATCCTATAGCAGACCAGGATATATGGACAGGTGTGTATAGTTTTTTTGAGTCCAGTTCAATCCCGATAATGGACATATTTTGCAAAAAAGTTGCGATTGAACCAGTTGGTGCTGGGGCTGGACCTTCTACCCAGAACAACTTGGATACCGGGGCTGGACCTTATGCAGAGCAGAACTTGGACACTAGGGCTGGACCTTATGTCGAGAATGAAAACCAAATATATGACAATTATACCACTGATTATGGGTATGATCACAACGAGGATGTGACCTCACCTCCTCGTGAACCTGTGAGACGAGATATGTATTTGCATGTACCTGAGCGCCGTGCTGCACCCTGGGCTGAAACTAGAAGATGGTCATGTGTTGGTCGGGTTGGATATCAATCAGTACCTGATCCATTACCTAGCTACAACCCCCCTGAACCTAGAAGACAGTCCGCAGTCGATCGAAATGATGTAGACATTAATATTGACGGTATAGATGAGATACCGACAATGGAAATGGAAACTGGTGATGATTGGGATGGGGATTGGGAGTCAGACAGATTATCAGAGGGCGATGATGAGAATATTATGCCTCCTTCAATTGAAGACAGATTTTCGATCAGTGGACGACGAGACAAGCACCCGGTAAGGACATTCAATGACACTACTTTCTTTGAAGAAGCAGACATTTCTTTTTTTGGGACACGCGTTGTATATAACAAAGAGATTAGCCTGGGTCAGCTTTACAGCAACATAGAAGAACTGTCGGGGAAAGTTAAGCAGTTTCATTTAATTGGTAACTGGGAGTTTACAGTGGCCAGGCGAGAGAGGACCCGGTATGTTGCAATTTGCAAGGATATAAAGTGCAAATGGAAACTGTCTGCCGTGCCTAAAGGAAAGGGGGAGGCATGGATAATTAAGGATGTCAAAGGACCACACACTTGCAAGTCTGCGTCATCAAGGAAAGACCATACTGCGCTGACGGCATCAGTTATTGCTGATGTAATTATGGAAGACATTAAGGAAGAGCCTGCGATGAGTATTAAGGAGGTTGCTCGTGCGGTGAGAAAGATCTACCCATATATAACCCCACATTATAATAGGTTGTGGAGAGGTCGGGAACTCGCAGTCTGCAGATGTTTCGGAACCTGGAAGGGGTCGTACAATCTCCTCGCACCATTACTTATTGCCATAACAAGTTCAAATCCAGGAACCAGATTCCAGCAGTGGCATGTACCAACCGATACACCCGGTGAGGTACAATTCAAGGGCATAGCATGGGCTTTTGGTCCATGTATTGAAGCCTTTCAGCATCTTAGACCTGTGATCAGCATCGATGCATGCTTCATGTCCGGCCGGTATGGTGGGGCTCTGCTTATAGCATGTGCATATGATGCTGAAAATCAGTTGTTGCCCATAGCCTTTGCCATTGTTCAACAGGAGGATGGTCCAAATTGGGGTTTTTTCATGTCCTTCGTGAGAAGAGAGGTGGTAGGAAATAGGTTCATCTGCGTGATATCAGACCAGCACTTGGGCATTAAACATGTACTTAATAGCCCCAACTATGGATGGAACACTAATACCGGAGAAGCTGTGCACAGGTACTGCATGCAACACATTTCAGAGAACCTGTGTAAGAATACCGACGAGGGTCAGTGGCTTGCTGACAGGTTCAAAATTGGCTGTAAGAGGAAAAAACCACGACGGATGGAAGAGATGTTCAGAGAATTTGCAAGAGTATGTATGCATTTCTTTTTTATAATTTTTTTGGACATTTGTACTACTTGTATAACTGACTTTTATTTATCTATTTTTTGTAGACATTTCCGGAGGCAAATGCCTATTTAGCGAAGGCGGGCAAGAGACGTCCGAATAATCCGTTAGAGCCGTCAGCATATGAGAAGATATTTCAAGCATGTGATGGAGGTTGGAGATGGAGAATTATGACCACTAATGGGTCAGAGTCATTAAACAAAGTCTTCAAACAGAGCCGTATGTTACCCGTGGTTTCACTGGTAGAGGACACATTCTACAAGTTAAATGCTTGGTTTGGTGAGAGGCATGCTAAAACCACTGCATTAGCGAGTAGGGACCAAACATTCTCAGATAGAGTTGAAGAGAAATTAAGAAAACACAGAGAAAAATGCTCTGTCATGCGCGTTGTACCGTATGGTACCACAGGTACGGAATATGAAGTGCAGGTTGAAAGTGAGATTATTCCACCGCGCATGAACCAAAATGGCATTATAGAAACTCATCAACGTGCATGCAAGTACAAAGTCATTTTAGGCGAGAACAATCAAGTTACGTGCGAGTGCCAAGGCCCCCAGTTAGTTCGCATACCGTGTTGTCATGTTATGGCGATTTGCCGAGAACGAAACTTTTCTGAGGACGTATTTGTTGATAACTATTACCGTACTGATTTCCTTCTGCACACATGGTCACCATCATTTCACGGCTACCCCAACCAAAACCAGTGGCCATACTACCTTGGGCCTACGGTGGTTCCCCATAAGAAATGGATCAGGAAGGGGAGGAGGAAACACAAGCGGCGAACAATGCATATGGACAGGATGCAAGGTCGTCAAATGGGAAATGAGGCTCACCGTTCCACTACTGATAGGCAGAGGGCAGGTATGTAGATGATCGTACACAACTTAAAATTGATTTGAAATTAAATTTAAATATTGATACTGAATGTTTAATGAAATGCATTGCAGAGGCAATAAACGAAGCCAATGAAAGAGAGAATGCTAGGGTGGTTGCCAATGCCGGACCTTCTGGAAGCAGGCGACCCAGTCAGGAAAGTCACTCAGGGAGTAGTCAGGGCTCTACAACTGCTGGTGTCGCGCCGTCATCCACTTCCAAAAACCTAAGAAGTAGACTTAGTATATTCAGCCGCAGGAAGAGTTAATTCAGCATATGTTGTATTTATATTTCTATCTTATATTCCAGACTTATTTGTTCAGTTACGCTATGAACTTATTTAATTAACTTATGTTGTGAACTATTTTCCTAAGATAAAAATTGATAATTACTACAAAATCTGATAATTACTACAAAACCTGATAATTATTACAAAACCTGATAATTACTACATACTGATAGTCTTACACTAAATAATAAATAAATAGAACATAACAACATACAAATACAATAAATACCAAATATAAAAAATACAACACAATAACAAATAGATTACAAAAAAATACAATATAATTATAATAACAAATATATTAGAGAGAGGGGGGGTGGCCGGTTTTATAAAAAAAAAAAAAAAATTAAGTAGACCGTCCCCCGAGGAGGCGGGTTGGTCCAAGGGTAGACCGCCCCATGGGGGGGGGGGGCGGTTTGGTATAAGGGTAGACCGCCCCCCATGGGGGCGGTTTGGTTATGGGTGAAAAAAAAAAATTCCCGGTTATTAATATTATTTTATTTATTTTTTTGGTTATGAAAAAAAATGACGGTAGTTAATTTTTAAATTTGCCACAAATACACAATTTTTATACCTTTTTTTTATTAAAAATTAACTGAAAAATACAGTTTTGAGATATGTATAATGAGGGGCCTGAAGGGTATATAGGGAAATATAAAAATACATATCTCAAAACTGTATTTTTCAGTTAATTTTTAATAAAAATGTATAAAAATTGTGTATTTGTGGCAAATTTAAGAATTAACTAAGTTTAGAGTGGCATTTTTCAGATTTCTAGTTTTGTAATGATATTTTTCAGATTTGAAAGTTTTGGAGTGACAAATAAGCAATTTTCCCTTTATAAATTGGTGCATTTTTGCTTCAAGTCCCTTTTTTTTTTTTTTTTTTTTCCTTTTGCTGTGTGTATCAAATCAAGAGTTCGGTACTTAACTACTTGTTATGATTCTTGTAAAAAGAGTTCCAATCAAATCAACCTCTTTCTGTTATTTCTTTAATGACGAATTATAAAAAAAAAAAAAAAAATCTTAATTTCCGCTACGAAACACAACAGGTCAGCACCGCTCCTTTTGGTTAGACATGGCAGATGTGTACAATTTTGAAAGGAATCTGAGATCAATTTCCAATTAATAATAAATGACGAAGAGCTTTCACAGAAGGATCCAAATCTGTTAAAATTCATGATCATGAACAGTGACCTAACATTTCTTAAATCCGAGATTCAATCATTGAATTGCTTCGAAATGCGTACACATAAAAATCAGCTATTTTGATATGCGTGCACAGAAAAAGTTTGACAGCTGGATCTCGGATTTCAGAAATTTCAAAGTTAATTGTTCATAAATTTTGAATTTCAGCAGATCTGAACCCTTCACAGAATGACAGAAACCAGGCAACTTGTTTGTGCCGACAATGAAGTGGGACATCAAATTTTAGATTACCGGCACATTGCACAAAACCTTTGCTTAACACACAGGAAAAAATAAAATGGTCCCCAGAATTATATGTACTTATTGAAGAAAGGAATACAGGAGAATGAGATCTGCTGGGCCCCTTAGCCCTTAGGTGCACGGTTTTACTTGTATGAGAAGGATTCAAACAGGCTCATCTTGTACCGGTGTGACTAAAGAAAAGACTAACGTAACGGTTCAGCACAATGAGTGAGATTAAATTTTAAGTGCAACTAAAGAGTACTTATTCGATAAAGTCGGATTAAGAAAATGTGCTAAGAAATCTTAATCCAGTAGAATTGGTGTCTTAAGATTTTCGGGTAAAAGAAGTTAAAAAGTCTTAATTTGAACAAAAAGAGCAAAACTTAATCTGAACTAAAGAAAAGTTGATCGGTGAGATAGAGGTTAAGGAGTCGAATTCTTAAGTGGGCCTTGCCGAACACCATTGATGTCGCACTTTGTTTGATTCTCGCGATAGAGAGAGTATCAGTATGATATTATGGGATTGAAATTTGTTTAAAATCTTTGGACGGACTTTATTTAAAGTGGTATTAAATTGTCCGATTGGTTTTAAAATTCGTATAAATAATATTAACTTAAAAAATTTAAATAGTTTTGCAAATCTAAATTACCGTCCGAATTAATTTTTACGTCAATCAGAAAATTAAAATTTATATTCAACTTTTAAATAAGATGTTATTCAAAGCCTTTTGACTAAAATCCCAACTTATCAGATATTTATGTAGGGGTCTCAATGATACCCTTTTATCTGTTTATTCTATTGTACCGTATTTGATAAGACATGTATGGGTAAATTTTGTTTTTATTAGATTATCGAGTATGAGTATGGGTATGGATTTTTTCGTTAGTTAAATAGATAAGGGTACGGATAAAAGCTATTTTCTATATGTTACTCATATAGAGTAATTATATAAAAAATATTATAATATATATACAATAATTAGTAATGTTAAAATTTATTTACGTAATATTTCATATGATAATATTTGAATAATAATTAGCTATATACTTTTGTTATTTAGTATATAATTTTTGCTATAAGAAAATATGTTAATCGTATTACTTTTATTTACGTGTTTTGTTATTTAAGTAATAATTGAATTTGCCAAAGATATATTTGTGTTTTTAAATTCCCTTGCTTTATTAAAAAATAGTTAAAATTGATTGTACATTTATTTTTTATTTTTTCATTAGTAATGTGATTGTATATGCGTGAAAAGAATGAATTTTGATGTTCTATTTGTAAAATATAATAAAATTAATTATTATATTATTATTATTCGTTATTCACCCGCTACTGTTTTGTTACCTAATAATTTTAACGAGTATGTATAAGATAAGGTAAAATAATTTTTTAATGAATAAAAATAGAGTATGAGTAATAAATATAAAAGAGGAGGGTTCAAATGCATCCAAATTTCTATGCTCCCATTTGCTCCCAATCTTTTATCTCCTTTATCTTCATTTTTAAAGTCTGAATAGTCGATCCGAACCGTTCAACATGATCATCATAATAAAATATGTCTGGAGACCAAATTTTATATTTTTTGAATTTTTTTTACTATTTTTTAAGATAGGTACAAAATCATTGTTATAAAGAGATTCTGGACCATCCGATAAAGTGATTTTGTACCTATCTTAAAAAATAGTAAAAAAATTTCCAAAAATATAAAATTTGGTCTCCATGCATATTTTATTATGAAGGTCATGTTGATCCGTTCGGATCCACTATTCGGTCTTTGAAAATAAAAATATAGCATTGAGAGTAAATGAGAGCATGAAATTTTGAATGCATTGGAACCCTCCTCAATATAAAAATACTTTCATTCTAGCTGTATTCGGTATCGTATCTATTGACCCCCCTACACTTGTGCTTTCAACATCTTTGCATGATTTTAAGCTTAACGATAAAGGACCAGATTTGAGTAACAAAATTTCAACATCTTTTCCACATCTTTGCATGATTCGAG
Organism: Carex arenaria; assembly: GCA_964058825.1. Lineage (NCBI taxonomy): Eukaryota > Viridiplantae > Streptophyta > Magnoliopsida > Poales > Cyperaceae > Carex > Carex arenaria. The sequence goes on along the minus strand of CAXKVW010000023.1, from coordinate 116,744 downwards.
TAACAAAATTTCACGCTTAGTATATAAAAAAGTAAAAACAGAAAAAGACTTTGCCAAGCTGTCAATTAATCAAATGGACCAGATTTGAGTTGAAATATTCATATTTTAATTTATTAAAATTTTGCAAAATTTACACAGATTTTTACATTGGATGAGAGCTTAAAAATTAAAATGTAAATCTATATATAATTTTTTAAATAAGATTCAGTTAATATTTTCAATGTTTTAGTTAAAATATTTAAAAATTATAAAATAAATCCATGACATAAATGAATGTAATTACTTTATGCTGTAAATAAATTATTTGAGATATACAAACAAAATCAGATTGAGTTATCGAATTATGTTTATGGATTGATTATTGATAATATCTGGACTAGTATTTTAATTTTAACATCAAGATTAAGTACTTACTCGACTTAAAAAAATAGACGAGATGAGTAAAGCGTAATACACGGCAGCTGCCCGGCTTGGTTCAATTCTAATTTCTATGTCTAATCTGGTTCATAGCTTCATTATTTTATCAAAATGAATGTTATTCGATAACCACAATTATGACACAACGTTTTACAAAATTTAAATACTAAAATTATAAATATATTTTTTATAATATAAATTGATCGTATATCACGATTGATGTAATTGGAATCTAATTAATTATCCACAATTTTATAAATAGATTTGGTTCGTATTAGCAAAGGCGAAGTTATATACACATAATGAGAGTTAATTGACCCTCTTTTTTTTTTTTTCAAAAACTAATGATCATATCTGTTTTTTTTATATATTCTATAAGAAAATGCTACATATACCGAAAAATGACCCCCATATTTTATATTATTGATTCCTATTATTTTTCTAAAAAAAAATTGAATGTTGTAAATGGTGTATAATATGAGAGAATTTAGCATTTCATATTATTATTATTTTTTTCAAAAAATTAGAAGCTTGTACGTGACTCTCTTTATCCCACTCTCAATCTATCTATTCTCAAGATACATAATTACTCAAAATATTGACCCCATTAATCAAATGACTGGCTCCACCCTTGCGTCTTAGTATATTTATCCTTCAGTAAAACTTAACATTTAACGCACAACTCAGAGCAAATATTGACAAACTTATATGGTATAATTATACTAATGAGTTTTGAAAAGAGGGTTTGAGTTTTCTATCTCCTCGGTATGCAGCATCAAGCGTATTTTTGACTGTTTGATTTTTGGGTGAGGCTATAGTACTAATTTTTTACTAACTGGTTTTTGAATGATCGAGGCTATGGTACTATGTATAGTGCAGATTAGTCTGTATTTTGAATTATATTTTTATTTTCGAAGTCTAAAAAATCGATGTGAATCATTCAATATCATCACCATATCAAATTGTACTTGTAAATCAAATTCTATATTTTTTTTACTTTGTTTAATTACTATCTTTTCAGATAAACAAAAGGGAAATTTTGTTTTTTGCCACTCTAAAACTTGATATTTGTCAAAATGCCACTCAAAAAACAATATTTGTCAAAATGCCATCAAAACTCAATGCCTATTTTAATTTTGCCATTATCCCTCTCTAATTTTTCAAAATGTCCAAACTGCCCCTGTCAGATTTTTTTTTTGTTTTCGAATTTCAAATTTTTTCGAATTTTAATTTTTTTTGAAATTTCAAATTTTTTCGAATTTCAAATTTTTTTGGAAAATCAAATTTTTCGAATTTCAAATTTTTTTTGAATTTAAAATTTTTCCAAATTTCAAAATTTTCAAATTTTTTCGTGGCAGCCTCCGGCTCGGACTCCCCAAAAAAAATTTGATTAAATTTGATTTTCCAAAAAAATTTGAAATTCGAAAATTTTGAAATTCGAAAAAAGTTGAAATTTTAAAAAATTTGAAATTTCAAAAAAATTTGAAATTTCAAAAAATTTGAAATTTCAAAAAAAGTTAAAATTTCAAAAAAAATTGAAATTTAAAAAAAATTTGAAATTTTAAAAAATTTGAAATTTCAAAAAAATTTGAAATTTCAAAAAAATTTGAAATTCGAAAAAATTTGAAATTCGAAAACAAAAAAAAAATCTGACAGGGGCAGTTTGGGCATTTTGAAAAATTAGAGAGGGATAATGACAAAATTAAAATAGATACTGCATTTTGATGGCATTTTGATAAATATTGTTTTTTGAGTGGCATTTTGACAAATATCAAGTTTTAGAGTGGCAAAAAACAAATTTTCCCTAAATAAAATATCACTTGATCTAAAGACTGTAGACCATTTCAATGTAGTGATTTTCTACATTCTAAAAAGTAGTAAATAAATTTAAAAAATATATATAAATTTCAGTATGGGAATAAATTTTCATATGAAGGTCGTGTTAAACGTTAAACGGTTTAGATCGAATGTTTAAACTTAAAAAATAAAAATAGTATTAATAATACGTGCTATACATAATAACATGACTTCTCTCTTAGTCTTTTGCTGATTTGGACTATCTAATTATTTATTTATTTTTCTTATTGGATTATTAAAAGATAAAAAATTAGGGCTGTGCGAAAAGCTCGCGATTTGCGAGCCGCTCAAACTCAACTCGGTAACGAACTTGCTAACAACTCGTTCATTTAAAACTTGAGTTAGTCTGACTCGAGTTGAGTAACTCGTTTAACTCATGAGTTGAGTTCAGGTTGGGCTCATCTCGCTCGTTACAACTCATGGACTCGTTTCGTTTGATTAATTATAATTTCATAGACTTATTTCTTTTGATTTGTTGTTAAATTATTGTGGATTTTTTGTTAAATTAGTTAGTTTCTTAAATTGTTGTGGATTGTTTGTTAATTTAATATTTACTTCTCATATTATTACGTAACAACAATCATCGGTTCAAGTGTTCAACAATTCAACACTCTAAGGGTATGTTTGGATGCACAAGAATAGCCACTGTTTCCGGAATAGCATTGCTATTCGGAACAGGGTGCATCCAAACGACTTTAGAGCTATTCGGAATAGCTACTGTTTTTAGAATAGCGTTGCTATTCGCTATTCTTACAAAAACATGGAATAGCATTTGTTCATTTCAATATTAATACTAATCTAATATTTAAACTAATATTATATTACATTTAATATTTAAATTAATATTATATTGTATTATATTTAATCTAATATTTTATTTAATACTAATATAATATTTAAAATAATATTATGTTACATTTTAATATTTAAATTAATATTATATTATATTATATTTAATCTAATATTTTATTTAATACTAATCTAATATTTAAAATAATATTATATTACATTTAATAATTAAATTAATATTATATTGTATTATATTTTAACTAATATTTTATTCAATACTAATCTAATATTTAAAATAATATTATATTACATTTAATCTAATATTTTATTTAATACTAATCTAATTTTTAAATTAATATTATATTACATTAATATTTAAACTAATATTATATTACATTTAATATTTAAAATAATATTATATTACATTTAATATTTAAACTAATATTATATTATATTTAATCTAATATTATATTATATTTAATCTAATATTTTATTTAATACTAATCTAATTTTTAAATTAATATTATATTACATTAATATTTAAACTAATATTATATTATATTTAAGCTAATATTATATTATATTTAATCTAATATTTTATTAATACTAATCTAATATTTAAAATAATATTATATTACATTCAATATTTAAACGAATATTATATTACATTAATATAATATTTTATTTAATACTAATCTAATATTTAAAATAATATTATATTCCATTTAATAATTAAATTAATATTACATTGTATTATATTTAAACTAATATTTTATTCAATAGTAATCTAATATTTAAAATAATATTATATTACATTTAATCTAATATTTTATTTAATACTAATCTAATTTTTAAATTAATATTATATTACATTAATATTTAAACTAATATTATATTACATTTAATATTTAAAATAATATTATATTACATTTAATATTTAAACTAATATTATATTATATTTAATCTAAAATTATATTATATTTAATCTAATATTTTATTAATACTAATCTAATATTTAAAATAATATTATATTATATTTAATATTTAAACTAATATTATAATATTTTATTTAATACTAATCTAATATTTAAAATAATATTATATTACATTTAATATTTGAATTAATATTATAGTGTATTATATTTAATCTTACACATAAATTATTAAACAGTAGCCATTCCCTCCAAATCCTATTCCAAATATACAATCCAAACAACTTTTTCACTGTTCTGAATAGCACTGTTCTTAAACAGTAGCTATTCTTATTTACTATTCTAAACAGTAGCTATTCTAGCTATTCTTGAGTGCATCCAAACGTACCCTAAACGAGTTGACTCGCGAGTCACGAGCCAACTCGAGTTACTCGCGAGTTGAGTTCGAGTTAGCGAGCTAGCTCAGCTCAATATTCTCAACTCGAGTCAACTCGACTCACTAATTTCCCAGTTGAATTCAAATTATCTATAACTCGAGCTAACTCGGCTCATTGTCAGCCCTACAAAAAATTGATGCACTCAGTGCTTTTATGGCTGCTTGTGTGAACGAGTATCCTCTGCATTAACTCAAAAGGGAATTTTTTGAGTTAATCAATCTCAACCGTCTAATTTTAAACGGAGCCAATTCGGCTACTCCTGTAACATAGGGGGGTCTTTCAATATTAGTGTAGATTTAGTCTGCACGAATCTTGAAACAAATCGGACGGTTGAGATTGATTAACTCAAAAGAATCTTTTGAGTTAATGCAGAGGATACGAATTCCTGCTTGTGTAGGGTCCGCCATATTTAATGGGTGGCATGAATTATTATATTATGTAATTCTCTGTCAAAAAGATTGTACGTTATTTAATGTTGTATTAAAATAATAACCTCTATTTCAATATAAAAATTCAACTAGATCAAAGTCTGGTAAAAATAATAATTTTTCCATCAATTAGAGGTGATACTGGAACATATAGGGGGTCCAGATATTACAATATTTTGATCCTTATCCTATCCTAAAAGTATTTGGGTCTGAATTATGATCCACGGCCTTGTTATTTTCAAATAAGATTGGCGTCTAATAATAAAATCTTTGAATCTACTAGTTTGGATTTGAATTTTTTAGTAATAAAAAACTTATATTGGCTGGAAAGATATTAATGGTTTTTTTTTTAAATAGCAGGAATGGAACTATTTATTTAGTCTATATGATGATAACCAGATAGAAATTCATACTCCTCCCAAGTCGCATCGGCCTCCGCCAGATTGGATAACCGGATCAATGATTCCGTTCACTTTTTGTAAAAGTAAAATTAAGAAAAGAAAATATATGTCTTTTTTTAATTTTGTATTAAAAAAAGAAAAGAAATGTCATACACGCTTAATGCCACCGTGTAAAATTAAGCCGCTGCTTCTAGAGGATTTAGATTTGCTGAAATTTAAAATTCACGAACAGTAACTCTGAAATCTCTGAAATTCAAGATCCAGCCATCCAATTTTTTCTGTGCACGTATTTCGAAACAATTCAATAGCTGGATCTCGAATTTCATAAATTTTAGAGTTACTGTCCATGATATGGATTTCAGCAGATTTGGATCCGCTTCTAGAAATACTATCTCGTAAAGCTGGAAGGGATGATGATAAGCACAACATTATCTATATAATTTAATAGAAAAGTAATTTTATTATTCATTAATTATTTTTAAAAAAACTATTTTCTCTCTCATATGTTATTGCAAAATATTTCTCCTTACAAATTGTACTTATAGAATATTTTATTTTGTTTAAAATATATTTCTCTCTCATACAGTATTACATATTTTTTTTCTTTAAAAGTTGAACTCATAAAATAAGTAAATATTCAGCTGTATTCGTTTTTTTTTTCAAAATAAATAAATAATGTTTGACATTTCTTTCGGGGCTTTTTCTATTATAGTACAATTTTTAAGTCGGTACCAAATCATCGTACCAGCAACAAATTTTATTATGTCTCTCCAGCTGTCCGTTGAACTATAAAAATATGTTAAAAAAAATGTACGCTACTAAAAAAAAGAAAACGGCTAGCACATACCTCTCAAACAGTTTTCATAAATTTCTATATAGTATTTTATACTACTCAATCAATGCAATTAAAATCTAAAACAAAGAAAATAGGATCCAGATAACTGTTCCCGCACTCTCATCTCCCCTCTATCCCCGCACTAAAAGACAAAAAAGTCCGCACTAAAAGACAAAAAGTCTGGTTCTACGTAGTATTTAACATTTATCTGTAGTGTATTTACAGTGCATCGAACAAGTATTTAACTCTATTTATTGGAGTATTAACTGTCTGTCCAACAGCGAAACAATATCTATCCCCACAAAAAATTAACATATTTGTCACCGCATCCCCGCACTAAAAGACAAAAAAAAAGGTTCCGACATTTGATGGTTTAAATTTCCTGCAGTATTTAACTTCAATCTTTAGTGTATTAATAGTGCATCGAATAAGTATTTAACTCTATTCATTGGAGTATTTAACCGTCCGCGTCCAATAGCGATATAATCTTTGTCCGCAAAAAATGACAAAATAATTTGGTATCGCCCCGCACATCAGTATTTTATTTTAGGAATGTTAGCATTTAACGATATGAACGTTAGTATTTATCTTTAAAATGAAAAGTATTAATCTCTAAAATTATAAATAAGTTGCAGGGATTCTATTTAGCATTATATATATTAGTATTTAACTTTATACACATCAGTATTTAACTTAAGGAATGTTAGTATTTAACTTTATGAACGTGAGTATTTAACATTATGAAAGTTAATATTTATCTGATGAAATGACAAAAGAAAAAATATAATATTTATTCAGATTAAGGAAAGAGATCAGATTTAATTAAGGTAGATAATTAATGTGGGGAATGATGCTAATTATGGTAGTTAATTAATATAGAGAAAGTGCATAGATGGAAATAGAATGTGGGAAGGATGTTAATTAAGATGGTTAATTAATATGGGAAGGATGTGGGGATAGTGGGGGGATGGAAATAATTATTCAAGAAAATATCTAATGTTTCTTGAAAATAGTAAATAGAGAAGAGGTTCACGCACGACCATTTCTTTTTTTAATATATGCAATTTGTGGCCTTCCACTAAATCCTTAGTCCCACTATTAAAAAAATAGAATGTACATGTATCTTAGTATTTTATTTTCTTCTAGCGACGTTCTATATGCTCCCTCAAAACGAAAAACAAATTAAAACAAAAAAAGAACAAAAACGAAAAATAAAGGAAGAGAAATGTACACATTAGACGATACAATATATTATAAATATTTTTTTTTCTAAAATAAAGGAAGAAAAATGCAAGAATTATTTGTATTTTTTATGCCTTTGTAAAATATTATTGAAAAGAGTAAACAAGCGACTGCGTTTTGAGCTGGCCGTTTGGTATCAGCGGGTGACTTGATCGGTAACAACTCATTCGTTAGTGGACTGAGTTAAACTAGCTCGCTCACCACAGACTCGAGCCAGAATTTTAACGAGTTTGAGTTTGGCCTAGCTTGGCACGAGCAAGCTCGGTCATTAATGAGCTATTTAATATATGTATTTTAATCGAATTTGTTCACTTCAGGTAGAGAAATACTATGGTATGTGCTTAAGTTGATTGGTAATTTTATATGGAATATGTGTGAATTAAATTTTAAATAACTAAGTTAATTTGTATGAATTTGTTTGATTTGGTATGCATAAATTTATTATGTGAACTATGTTTGTATGAATTTAGGAATTTGATTTTTTGGTATGTATGAATTTAGATGCAAACTTAATCTATGATAGTTGATTTGCTTAGTTGTACTTGAATTAAGAGTATTCCTTAATAAGGAGTTATATAAATGTCATTTTGTTTTAGTCATAATTGATAAGATGTGTTACAAATATTTAAGATATATCAGAAAAGAAAATATATAAATTTATGAATCAATAAAATTCAAACTAGCTCGCTCAGCTTAATCTACAAACAAATTGATTATGAGTGAGGCCTAGCTCACTCTTTAGCAGCTCGTTGCCACCCTAGGTATAGCCTGCAGGAATTTTAAACTATTTAATAAATGTAAAAAAAAAATTAGATTCCACGATTTCTTATACGTATTAATATTTTAATTTGAAATTTCAGCGAGAAATCTAAATTATTATTTTTGTTTTAGGAGCAATGCATTTATGCAAAATTATATAATTCTTTTAGTCTATCTGTATAGTATTAAGGTTTCATAAAATAAACAAACCAAGTTAACTACATTGAATAAATTAATGTCTACCCATCTCAGTTTGTGATTTTATTTTTATGAGTGCATCACTCAATCAAAAATAATTATACCGATGTTCAAGTAATCAAGTTTATCATTTGAACAAGGCACCTTATTTTAATGGATAGAGATCCAGGGGGCAGGATTTTCCTGCCCCCAGTGAGACTGACAAGTGGGTCCAGACGGGTTTGTAAATTTAAATATTAATTTTTAGTTTTGGTGTGGCCCGTGTTTCTGTGACTCAGGGGCAGGAAAATCCTGCCCCCTGGGGGGCAGAGAATTCAATCCCTATTTTAATGACCTCTCCTCTAAAATTATACCAATTTATAGAAAAAAATAATCGAATCGTAGCTGTCAATTGTAAATTAGACAATTCAAATCATATTCAATTATATATCCTTTCCGACCTATTTGCCTTTTCCATTTATATAGTGAAAAGTCAGATTCTTTTTAAACTCATTTAAGATAAACATATAACAATTTAAATTTATCTAACAATAATAAACTCAATAATTTCCAGCTCATGCAAGGGAAAAACGATAAAGGCTGCAACGTGGGGCCGAGTCTCCGATAATACATTGCAAACAAAACAAAACAATCTCCTAAAAAGAACGTTTCCACGTGTTAACCATCCAGAACGTGACTAACGAGGAACAACTAACGTGCTTAAGTCTAACCATCCACGTGTTAATCGCCAATAGATTTTTGAGACGCTCCCGCTGCAATTTTTTTATTTTAAGAATATCCAAACTTTTAAACTTCTGGTTGTAACATTTTACTTATAAGGATTTAAACTTCTATCTACAAGTATTTAAATCTCAAATTTGTATAATTATAACTCCTAACTATTTTAATCTTTAAATCACAAAAAAAAAATTTCATCTATTTTTCCTACGATCCGTAATTAATTTACGAATAAAAAAATACAAACGTTTTCTATACAATTTTTTCTTTCAAATGAAATCAATAAAAAATACTTTTAAATTATTTTTAAGTAAAATTCATGAGCATTTTAAATATCCTACACATATTATCAAAATTGTTATATCAATTTTCAATGTTTACGAAGCTACATCGTATCTATAAATATAATGTAAAGCATACAAAATAAAATAAAAAATGTAATACAGTGCATTTATATATATATATATTTAAAGAAAATATACCTACCTGTCTACAAATTAAAAACTCATAAATACTAAATATATTTTTATACTATGAATATGAAGAGCATTTTGATCCGATTTTTTTTATTAATAACTCCAAAAAAAATTAATAAAAATAATCAGGCTCCTAATTTTTTTTTAAACTAATCAAACCGTCCTTCAGAGGGGCGGTCCACCCTTTACCCCAGACCGTCCCCTAGCGGGCGGTCCTTAATTTTTTTTTTAGATAGTTATACTAATTGTGGAATTTATATTAAGATAATTTTTTTATATTATTTGTTGTACATGCATTGACTAATTAAGTAAATATCAAGTTTCGAGAATATCTGATAGGTAATAAATGACTTCATTTAAGCTTCAAAAATGTCTGATACTATATAACTTGATTTATTAGAAAGACTGTCAATTTTTATATTTGATTTATTTGAAATAAATATTATATTGGAAAGACTGCCGAGAAAATATACTCTTCGCAAATTTATTTTATTTTTAAGTCATTTTGTGTCATCTTTCAAAAATCATAAAAAATAGTAAAAAAAATTCTAAAAATAGTAAAAATTGGTATTCTACAAGTTCATTATATAACCAATTTACCGAGCTAGTTGGATCAAAAAATAGAAATGAAAATCTTAATCATAAACTTCAACTCAAGTTTTGAAGGTCTTCCCTTTGTTTTTTGGCAATTTTGAATTTTAAAATTTGGCATTACACACACTAATGCATTCGTATTTTTGCAAGCTTTCCGAAAAGTAGTCATTTGCTGAAATCGGACACTCGAGCGTCGTTTTATGACCGTTTGAAGTTTCGTCGTTGTTTTATGCCTTCTCAGTGAATATATCGTCACTCTTGCTTTATTCCTTGTCCTAATCTCAGCTGTTTACGAGAGATGTCTTAGATAAATATATGTACAACATGCATATGCTTTAGAAATGAGAGAAATGACTTAAAAAATTAATACATATGTGTTATAACAAAAAAACACATATCGAATTTGTTAGAGCACTAATAAATATTCATCTAAAAGAGATATAATGTTAATTTCCAATAAATCAAATATAAAAATCGACAATCTTTCTAATAAATAAAATTATATAGTATCGGACATTTTTGAAATTTAAATGAAGTCATTTATTACCTATCGGACATTCTCGAAGCTTGATATTTTACTTAATTAATCAATTCATATACAACAAATAATATATTTTCTTTTTCATAAATTGAAAGACAGTTTCAGGATCCATCATTTCTTTTTTCATAAAAGCTGCATCGAATTCACACAGGAAGGAAATATCATTTCCAAATTACGAAATTGCAAAATTGATGCCACATTACAGGATCCATAATTTAATTTTTAACATGAAAATATATCGACTGATGTAATAATTGCCAGCCAATTGTATATAGTTGCCCAAGAGATGAGATAAAGATGACGCAGTCTTGACGAACTCAGCTGCACTCTGGCAAATCTTTGATATTTTTCTCTAAAAAAAAATTGTCCTAAGCTACTGTGCACGTCATTAATTTTCTATTAATAAATAAAGAATGTACGTTAATATTCTATGAACTTGTATTAGTTATGATTAGATAGCGCCACCATGTGGGATTGAAGTTGTTCCCAGCTGTACCTACTGCATGTGCACGTCTCCAACTGCAAACCGACATTTCCTTGTTTCTGTTCCAACACAATTTGATATATAATCTGTCTTTTTCTTTTTCTTTTTAAGAATAATTCAGGGTCCCTCAAATTTCCAGAAGATCTCTATCTTGTCAATAAAGTTTATGTTTCGATTCTCTATATGTCAATTTATTAGAACAAAGTTGGTATTGTATCTGCAGAGCTTGAAGTTAAGAATATAATTCAGCTTGACCAGATTTTTGTAAGAATCAACTCTCTCTGTTTTTTTTTTTTTCCGTTGTAATAATAGTTACCAACACGTGAGAAGTGTGCTGAAGTATATATAGAATTACAAATTACTTTTTAATAAGTTCAACCTTTAGGATATCTGAAATTTTATTTTGTTACCGTAAAATAAAGTTTTTAGGAATTAATAAGATGTATAGACAATAATGAAAAGTGATGTAATGTTCATCGAAATTAAAAATCAATGTTACAAATGTATCCTTTATTGTATCCTTTATTATTATGATAAGATGGTTACTCGCCAAATACCGATAAATTTGAATAATTTTTTTCTTGAAATTTCTTAAATTATTCAGTATATGTTGATTGATTTACAAAGGGAAGTATAAGGGATCTTCAGTTACTACAGTAGCTCACTAAATATTAAGTATGATTAGCAATTTTTGAAATAAACTAATATATTTTTCAATAATATAACTGCTTACAATTTAACTTTAAATTATACTTAGCAAGAAAATTATAAGTGTTAATCACAACCAACTATAGGTTTGGAGATAATATATATTTTTATTAATTAAAATAATTATATAATAGTCCAAATATTGAAAAAAATAGATCCCACAAATTTGACCGATAACACTACGATGCCACAGGCCAGGCCACATTGACCGTTCAGTCAATTTTTTAGAGACCATCAAATCTGACATGTAATTAACAAGACCATGTCATAGGCCACGCAGACCACTTGGTCAAATTTGTATACTTTATTACACGGAAAATTTTAGGAGGTTTATATATATGATGAGAGATCCAGCTACAACATTTGAAAGTTATAACATGTTATAATATTTGGTTTTATAGTTTTTAAAGTCTAAACAATCAATTCAAACTGTTCAACATGATCTCTATATTAAAATGTCCTTTAAGACTAATTTTTACATTTATTTTTTATTTTTTTTGAATTTTTTGAATTAAAATAGTTATATAATAGGAGTAGAACTATGGTGCTCCTAAGTTCACCAAGCTCATTTGTGAACTCAATTCTAAAACCTATCGAATTAATTTCAAACGACGAATCCAAACTGTTGAAATCCTTCTATCTTATGAGTGATGCGTCTACATGTGAAAATTTTAAAGTTCGAATTAATTTAGAATAAAGTCAAGTGGGCAAAATTAGAATGTTTATAAATTAATTTTAATGCATTCTTTTTTGGAAATCTTTTGACCATTTGACTCTACACAAATTTAATTTCAAATTTTAAAATTTTTACATGTAGATGCATCACTCATAAGATAGAAGGATTTTAATAGTTTGAATTTATCGTTTGAAGTCAATCCGATAAATTTTAGAGTTGACTTCACAGAGAAACTTGGTGAACTTAGGAGCACCCTAGTTCTACTCATATAATATAATAGTTCAAATATTTAAAAAATAGATCCCACAAATTTGACCGATAACACGACGATGCCACAGGCCACATTGACCGTTAGATCAATTTTTTTTATAGACTATCAAATCTGACATGTAATTAACAAGACCATGTCATAGGCCACGCGGACCATTTGGTCAAATTTGTATACTTTATTACACATGGAAAATTTTAGGAGGAGGTTTTTATATATATATATATATATATATATATATATGTAGGTGAAACCTACATATCGTGCTTTTACTTGACATGCTGCTGCCGTGGCTCATTGTCGTAGCGTGATGTAATCTTGACCTTCTAAATCCTACTATCAAAATTCTTCTATTTTAAATTTTAACAGTTGCATCAGTTCAGATATATAAATATATTTTATTCAAAATTCATGTCTTCGTGTCTCAATGGTGACTCACATTCATATCTTTATTTTTAAAATTCAAAAAATTAATTTGAACCGCTTAATATGATCTTTATATTAAAATGTATTTCAAGATCAAATTTATATGATATTTTAGAAAAAAACACTAATAGATACAAAATCATTGTTTTCTCATAATATTCTAGACCATCGATGGTGTTGTACATGTCTAAAAATTAGTATAAGCTTTTCGAAAAAAAATTATAAAATTTGATTTCTGAGCACATTTTAATATAGAGATCATATTGAGCGATTCAAACTGACTATTTGAACTTTGAAAATAGAAATAAAATGTGAGCCACAATTGAGACATAAAAGACGAGAGGCATTTGAAACCCTACTATGTAACTTACCACTTAGCTGATAGGCTTCAAATTTTCCATTTTTTTTAAAATGCTGATTTTTTAGGCACATGTCTTCAATATCACAGTTTGTTGCTGATAAATAAATGAGTAAGACTTGAGTGTTATGGATAGTATAAGGTCATTCATGCTACGGTTTTAAAAACTTATCGTATAAACTTCAAACTTCGATCTAAGTAGTTCGGTAAATTAGTTATATAATGAACTTGTAGAATACCGATTTTTACTATTTTTAATTTCTTTTTACTATTTTTATGATTTATATGGCAAAAAATGGTCTAAAATATTAGCAATTTTCTTTTATTTTTAAGTCATTTTTTTGCTATCTTTCGTAAATTATAAAAAAATAGTAAAAAACTTTTAAAAATAGTAAATTACTATTCTATAAGTTCATTATATAACCAATTTATTGAGCTATTTAGATTGAAGTTTGAAATTTATTCGATAGATTTGTGAGACCATAACACAGATAGCCTTATGCTATCCATAGCAACCCAGCCTTACTCTAAATAAATTATCCAAAATGTGCATTTTAAACCAATGATCGACATCTATGTTTTAACTTTGTTTTAACTTATAAGCTATTTAAGTCAAAAGTCATTTATTTTGCTGTTTATCTTGTTAGAAAATTAGACAATTTCGTAAGACTATGATCAAATATAGATGATAACAGACTTATGTCCTTTATACTAAACCTGTAAGTCCAAAATTGTATGTAAATATTTTGTAATTATATGAACTTCGACTCTTATTTCGTGCCATAAAAATAATAGATAGTTTTGTCGCAATCTATCCCGGGTAGAACTAGTGTTCTTAAGGTGATCAAAGTGTTTGATGAGCTTAACTTCAACATTTATTTTATTAGTTTCAAATGACAAATTAAAACTGTTGAAATTCATATTCTTCACAAATGTTAAATTTACATGTAATTTTTTTTAATTTCTGAATTATTTTAATATAAAGTCAAAATTAAAACTTTATAAATTAATTGCAGTGTATTTATTTTTTGGATATTTTTTGAACACGTGGTTTTATTCTAAATTAATTTAAATTTTTTTAAAACTTTGCATCTAAATTTATACTCGTGGATTAGATTGAATTTACAGTGTAAATTTATCATTTGAAGTAAATCCATTCCACCAGATCCTTGGTGAGCTTAAGAACACCTAGTTCTATTCATCCATTACTGGATCCTCCGGGAAAGCAACGCAAAATCTAACACAGACCAAGTACCAACCTAATTAACGGACTGTTTAATGAGTTCGGATCCTGTGAGATATATTTTGCGTGACCGACGTGTCCGATGCCTATAGCAGCAGAGGACAATATTATTTGAGCTTTGAGATTTGTGCATAACGTATTTAAATATTTAAATGGTTGAGATTTTTTAAAAAGTCACGCAAAATATGAAATACCTCAGAGGATGTGAATTCCTGTTTAATTGGATGAATTCAAAATTGAGGATTTTCAGGGGGGCTATTTTGGACTTTCAAACGTCATGTGTATTTGTAATTTTGTATCATTAACGCCTTTTGACCTCAAGTTGAAACAGCAGAAGGAAAATGATGAAAACATCTCAAACATACAGCAATTGAAACATTGAAAGAAACGGTCCGTGCTACATACGTGGAATGATTAATCTTGCTTTTGGCTAATCTATAGGCCTTTTTCTTTTACTTTGTTACTTTGTCTGATCTGCTGACTAAGCATATGCCATGTGGCTAGTTTCTAATTGAAGAGCAATTTCCCAACTTTTAAGGAAATCTATTAGAAAAATGTTTTATTGTGGTGCAGGCAGGTAAAAAGAAAAGTTTGATGCAAAGTTATCCGCAGCAATCCATTTTTTTTTTTACTGTTTATTATCTATTAACTAAACCTTTTTTTTTTTTTTTACAGTTTATTATGAGGAGAACTTGGATGTTTTTAAGTTCACAAAATTGCTTAATCAACTTAATTCTAAAATTTATTAGATTGATTTTAAACGATGATTCTAAATTGTTGAAACTAATATTCTTTATGAATAATACATTTACATGCAAAAAATATAATTTTTCAAATTAATTGTGTATAAATTCAATTGGTCGAAAAACGATAAAAAATGAACATATTAAAATTAACTTATAATTTTTTTGGACTAATTAAACTTTCTACTACAATTAAATAAAAAATTATAAATTTTGTATGCAAAACATTACACATGAAATAGTTTGATTTCAACAGTTTGAATTAGTTATTTTGAAACAAATTTGATAAGTTTTGAAATTAAGCACCAAGAGATGAAAAGATGAATTTTTTACTTAAGAACACCCTACTTCTACTCTAATTATGGTTAATAATTATGTGCTTTTACTTAGCTAGTTAATAAGTACGTATGCTTTATATACGGAGGTGAACTTTTGGATTTTTTTTAATTCAAAAGAAGACAAAACCTTTCATTTGAAATGAGAATTGAAGTGAAGTTTTTTTTTGGAAATCAAAATCCACGATACCAAAGATGGATATATTTGAACAATGGATAAGGTGCTAGGTGGATAGTTTATCTGAACGGTGGGTGACAAGGTGGAAATACCCCTTACTATTTTTCACCGTATTAATGGCATAGCAGAGTTAGTGTTCCGAAAAACTCAGACAATTTAGCTGTTTTGATTTGAATTTAGCTGATTTGATTTGAGTTGAATTTGTTTTCACTGAATATAAAATCAAACTTTTTTGGGAGGACAGCAAAAAGTGAACGCATAAAGTTTCCCCACTTAAATCCTTCTTATAATCGAGGAGATCGGACCTACTTTGATTAGCATCAAAATTAGTGCGCATGAAAACTGAAACATACATGCACAAATTTTAATGTACTTGGCATGGATCTTGATGCAATCGAATGATCATTTCACCATTGAACCAAAGTAGGTCCGATGGGCATCGGACTTGCTCTGAATTCATAATCGAGGCATGCATAGAAAGAGTATTTTGAATTGGATAATTAGTCACCAACTAGTATTTTTCCCCCTTTTTGAGAATAAAAGGTGTATAGATAAGATTTGAAATTCAAATAAGTATGATGAACAATGTCCATCGAGACCGATTAGTTGAAATCGATAGACAAGCTAATATAGGTGAGATTTGACCGATTATTCGATTGTCAAATATAATTAATCGGCTGATTAAAATTTTAAACTGCACAATTTTATTTGTTTGGATTATATCCTTTATTTTGCAAACTCTGATTTTGACGATTTCAATCTTCATAAAAACTACATAGACTTTCATTTGTTATTAGTTATTACTCAATCAGATTTATAAAAGATTAAATATATTATTTTAGTAAAGATTGAAGGTTCAGATACTCAATTATTTAATATTTACAATAAATTATTTCATTAGAGTTTCAAATCTGAAACTTTTCTCATAAAGAACATTGTCTCTGCTACTAGATCAAAGGTTAATTCTTTTTTTAAATAAACAATTTCACCTCTTTCACTACTAATAAGGACAAATTAATTTGGAGATGTGATCACACATGTAAGTTTAGATCAATTCATTATTTATATCAATTCTTAACGCGTCTCATACCAGCAATACTTTGGTGGACATTACCGGTACCTCCAAAAATAAGCGTCTTTATTTAGTTGGCTTCACAAAACACAAGACTTATAAAAGATAATCTTGCTATGAGAGGGAGGGATAGGGACCAAACATGTCAGTTTTGTCAGAATTTTAAAACTGTTACCCATATGTTTCTCACATGTATTCTGGCACAACAGGTTTGGTTTTGACTTGGTAAAAGTCAGCATACATGTATAACTAGCATCAATTTGAAGATATCATTCATTTTGCCATACAATTACCTCTAACAGAAAAAATAGGATTCTTACTGGTGCTTTGTGTTGTTTGCTGGTCACTATAGAAACATATAAATGATAATTTTTTTAATAATTGCTCAATTAAATCAGCTAGATCTCTTATATTTCTGATTAGATCTTTGTTATGTTATTTTGTATGTAATATCAAAGGGTAGTGGAAGACTGGATGCCAGTAATTGAGGATACCATTTCACTGTACCAGTACATGTCTATGGATGTTGTGGTGTACCAACCACTAGAGTCTACCCAGCATCAATGAATATTTACAAAGGAGAAATTTTGCATTTAGCTTATATCTTCAGCACCATATTGTGTGGCTTAGTTATTACTACATTAGTTTACTTTTAGAGTTTAGATACTTTATTTAGAGGCTATTTTAAATACCAGTATAGGTGCTGCTGTACTAATGTAGGATATTTTGGTTGAATTGGTTATGTAATTAATAGTTTCATTTTAATAGAACGAGCTTATTCTCTTTAAAAAAAAAATTTGAATTACGAGTATTATATTCATCTTAAAATATGATATTAAATTGTCTTTAAAAAATCCAATTTATCGATCACATACTATATTCATCGTTGATGGTGTTTCATGCCTAGTCTTATTCTAATAAATGATATTAAATTGTCTATAAAAAATCCAATTATCGATCATAGACTATATTCATCGTTGATGGTGTTTCATGCTTACATTCTTATTCTTAAAAAAATTTACAACGGTGATGAAACCAATCCGAATATGCTATAATTCTTTATCCATAAATAGTATCCTACAATCTCTACTTTTTCAAATCCAAATGTTGAATTATTTCGAGATTTGTGCAAAGAAAAATTAGTTATTTTGAGATACGTGCGTATAAATTATTGGACCACTGAATTTGAAAAAACAGATATTTTAATATTACTATTCATCTTTTTGAGATTGCAGCAGATGTGAATCTAATGAAACCATCATTATAGATGTGAATTTCTACTGTTCATCTTTTTGAGATTACATGATCCATTTATTATTAAAATAAAAAATCACCTGCCGCGTAGTACACTCGTAGGATAATGTAGAAATTCCACGTGTCGAACTAGATGACCTAAACGGGCCAACGAAAAGAATCAAGAGCTCAAGAAACGCGACGGTCGGTGACCAGCCATAGCCCTTTCGATCTTTTCCATTTTGCCAGCCAACCGGTCACCCGTTAAAAAAAAAACTCAGCTCTCTCCCTGTTCATTATTATTCATATTTTTTCCTAAAAGATATCATTTCCTGCACCTTCTATATTATACCTCGTGTAATTTAATTACTTCATATAATTGAGGCTACGACAATATGTAATCCGTACTATAAATTTATATGAAAATATATAGGAGATCAAAATTTTATTATTACTATCTAAAAGAACCATAAAAAATAATAATTCATTTTTATTAAAATTTTTTGACAAAAGACATAGAATGTCCGTTTCATTGATCGAAACCAGGAGTTAATCTACAAAACAAAACAACAATATACCCCTGAACAGCTACCAATAGCATCAAAAGAAACTAGTTGTGAGCAAAACACAAATGCTCTTCTTTTAATCAACCATCAAAATACTGTTATCAAAAACAAAAAAACTAAGACTAAGCCACCTACTATGGGGCTAGGGTATTTAATAGATGCAAACATTGGATCAGAGCAAAATGGATAATATGATTTCATTCTTCAACAGTAGGCACCCCCATCAACACCTTCTAACAGCCTCGGCGAACTTTGTAACTCTGTACCGGTATCATCATGGTAAGGAACCAACTGGTTGTCAGCAAGATCCCACATCCTCAGCGGTGTAATATTAATCTCGTCCAGCAACCAATCTTCTACAGCCTCTTTAAGCCTCTTATCCATATTACCTACCCAATAGTTGAAAACAGAAATAATAAGTAAGATAAAAAATCGAATTGATTTTTTCGTATTGGATTGAAAACAAATGTTGTTTCTATATTTTCATAGAGTCCAACAAATGGCACTAAAGATGACTAAAAATTCTTTTTGCTGCACAACGTCAAAGGAAGCTGCAAAAGCAAAGATATCATTAATAGAATTCTATGTGTCAAAAAAATTCTAACTTTTGCCTAACTAAAACCAGATTTTTTTGAGCTTATTGTCAAGTAAGAAACAAGTGATTAAGATCTTCAACCTCAGAACAAAAATGACAGTTCATATCCCCTGTCCATCCTCTTTTACTTAGATTTTTTTTTAGTAAGAATTCTGTTATTTAAAAGAAGCCATATAAATATCCTAATTTTTGGAGGAAGAGGCAAGTCCCAAACAATGGCAAATTTATTATCAATTACACCTCTAAAATTCAAAATTTTATAAATCGATCGAATGGAAAAAGCACCTGATGAGGTCCATCTCTAAGCTATTTTATCATGACAATGAGTGAAACTAGTGATGCTAATTAAAAATAGAAGGTCAGACCATTCCTCTAATAGTTTGTCACTAAGATTTCTACGAAAATGAATTGCATTACTTTGAGATTGCACTACCTCAGATATGAAAATCATTTTGTTGGTACAGATAGAAATTTTTATTAAAAAAATAGCAAAAATATTGGAAAAAAAATGCAAAATTTGATCTCCAACTACATTTCCATATGGACATGGGCAGAAACAGATCGTCAAACTACGAGGTCAAACGTGAATGGAGGTCTATAATATAAAGTTTTTATATTGTGAATGAGGGTCAATTTTACAATACCCATAGCATTTTTGATAAAACCATATAAAAAGTTACATATAAATACAATAAAATTAAAAAAAATAAGGGTCAATTGACCCCCATTTGTTCTTAACACCTTTGCCCCTGCACAAGGATATCATATTTGATGGTTCAGATCAACAGTTTGAACTTTAAAAATGAAGATATATGAATATTTGATTTTTAAAAATGAAAATATAAATCCATAACATAAGTTTGAGTAAAAAAAGAATGTATTAATATAGAACTTCCTTTTTTTTATACCGCTTGACTTTCTACTAAATAAATTCAATTTCTTTTTAAGTTTTGCGAGTACAAGCATCATCTATAAAGGAGATCAGTTTCAACATTTTGGATTCTTCATTGGAAAACAATCCCATAAATTTTGAAGTTATGCGTGCTATGCTCACCGAGAGAGATTGGCGATCACAGCTCCAAAATCTATCGGATTAGCTTCGAACAATGAATTCAAACTGTTGAAACTGATATACTTCACTATCTTGGCGAGTATAATTCTAAAAATCTATCAGATTAACTTCAAACGACAAATCCAATCCGTTGAAACTGATCTACTTCACGAATGATTCTTGTACATGCAAAAGTTTAAAATTTCCGAATTTATTCTTACAAAGTCAAATAGTTAAAAAATATTGAAAAATGAATGCATTAAGATAACTTATAAACATTCATTTTATTGATCTCTTGATTTTACACTAAAGAAATTAAAAAAATTCAAAATTTTGCAAGTGCAAACATTATTCATGAAATATATCCGTTTTAACAATTTAAATTCATTATTTAAATTCAATCCGATAAATTTTAAAATTATACTAATTAAACCCTCTTATTAGGTATAACACGCTAACTCATTGTGTACTAATTATTATATAAACTGAATTTCATGATAGACGAATAAATTATCCAGAAGGTTTTATTTTGACCAAGTAAGTTGACATAGAATTCACATCCTCTCTCTTTACTGCACAAGGAATCTTTTACAATTATTGAATCTGGACCATTCATTTTAACTTGGCACGAAACTCAAAGCCCAATAATACTGCCCCCTCTTTCCACCGAATCTCAAACCACTGAGATTTAATCTTAGAGGATGCGCTCTGTAGTAATAGAGACTTGGCAACTTGGCATATGGGCGGAGTAAGAAATTGTAACACATAGAATGTCATAATTTCAGAGGATGTGAGCGGATTTTCT
Source organism: Carex arenaria (assembly GCA_964058825.1). Classification (NCBI taxonomy): domain Eukaryota; kingdom Viridiplantae; phylum Streptophyta; class Magnoliopsida; order Poales; family Cyperaceae; genus Carex; species Carex arenaria. The sequence goes on along the minus strand of CAXKVW010000023.1, from coordinate 95,380 downwards.
TATTTCCTCATCAGTCATCTGCTCCCCCTCCCTTCCCTAATGTCCCACCTCTGTATATAAGGCCGGCGGATACATTTTTCTAGCAACTCGCCTCTATTATAATTCCTCTAATTTTACACCATTGCTATCTCCTTTCCACAAAAATTAGATCCTCCTCCTACTCCGCAAACTCAATATTCGCTTTATATTTCTCTTCTTTCCTTCTTCTCTTCCATCTGTGCTCCTCCCCACTTTGTACCTCTTCAATGGTGAGTATTTAATCTGGTTCCTTTTCTGTTGTTGTCCTTGCGAAGTTATTGGATTTCCTTTGAATGTAATTTAAGTGCTGAAGTAAGTTTGATTTTGGGAACGATTTCAGAGAAATCATTCAGTAGGAGAGTGTTGCCTTCTTCCCCTTCTTATCTGGTTTCTTGTCCCTCAAATACATGTGTTTTTTTTTGTATAATGTGAGACTCAAAATTTCGCACTTGAACTATCGCGAAAATATGTACATGCATACTGTCAATCAGTTAAGAGGTTCAATAGTCCTGAATAGTAGATATGAAAAAGAGATCTAATTAGAGACAATAATGGTTTCGATGTTAAATAGTATATTTTAATAGATTGATAGTTTTCGTACACCAAATATACATCAGGCAGCCTTACCTTTTTCCGAAACGAATGAGATATGTCAAATAGATAATATGCAAATGCATATTTATATTTGTATTTGATGCAATTTTGGAAAAAATTCGGCTAGCATGCGAAAGATTTTAATTTGGTTTTGGAATAGTCTTCTTATATACTGTAAATGAAATTGTAGGGAAAGATTCGAAAGGCGGAGCGGTGTGTTTCGTGCACTACATTTAACATACTGGCACCAATCTACAAAAGACTTGATGATGAGGTAGCTTTCAATTTGCTGATCTCTCTATTTTCTTTGGTCAAATTTGTTGGGTTTATGTTTGTGATTTTTAGACACGGTCAAGATCATTGGTTGGGCTTGGTCAATGTTGAAATAAAGATCATTTGATTGATTAAATTTAACATTAAAGTGATTTTGTTTCATCTCTGATTTGATACAAGATGGGTCCTTGCTGATGCATTAGGTGCACAGGATTAACATTTTCTTTATTTTTTTTTGGTGTGTGTCGTGTGTGCATGTTTTGGTGGTGGTGGGGGGCAATGATTGTGGAATTGGCCCAGTTGGGGTTTGTTGGTTAGGTTCCTTCTGTCATTTTCTTTCTGTTGGAATTGGAATATTGCAGTCAATTTGGTAATAGCTCTCTTGTTGATGAATTTATTACAATATCTTGAAATAGGAATAAAATATTAGTTTATAACTTCTAGTTTAGAGGTTATTGGACTTTTCTCTTTCATATATATTTTTGTTTTTGTTGCTATATTGGTAATGGCTATGGTTGTCTATATTTTTGGCATTGGATATATGTAAAAAAATTAAAAAATCCTATGTATACATGTTTACCGTATAGCATGAATTCTGCAAATTTAAGTGGGATCCATTTACTCCAATATTACTAATATTGGCTTCACAACTGCTTTTGTATTTCTTTGCTCCTCTTTCTCCTTTTAGATACATTTCAACATATATATTAAGATAATGGAAACTTCCTAAATGTGTGAAGTTTGCAAAGTCACCTGGATTGGTTTCAAAGCTTCCACATACACGTTACCTTAAATGAAAGGAAATGCCTTTTTATTCTATTTACTAAATAGAATGTCGATTCATTTTTTTCCTGAAATAGGACCAAAGCTGTAGAGAGAGTCAGTACAAAGCATATTGGTTGAGCCGCAACCAAAGTATAATCGACCGTTTATTAGAGGAACGTTCTTCCATAATCTGTCTCCAGGTATTATTAGTTTATTCCTTTATGTCTTTAATTTTGTTTATTTGTTTTCATTGACTTCCTTATCGATTGATGTTGTTTTTTTTGGAAATGTTTCAGGAGGTTTGGTTGGGCAATGAAGAACTTGTTGATATGTATGAAAAGAGACTCGGTGATGCTGGTTACATCAGCTTCAAGCTTGCAAGAGCAAACAACCGAGGCGATGGTATTCTCAATTTATTTTTCTTTTTAAGTTGTTAGACATTGCGTTGATAGGACATTCATCTTTATTTTCTTTAATGTATGATTGCAGCACCAATTTGTTTCTTTCAAATTTTAGTTTAAACACAAGAATAAGTTTCTGAATAAGAAATGTATCAATATTGACCAACTTTTGAATTAAAAAAGATTTAAATCCTCATGTTTACTTGTGTATAAATTTTGAGGGATTTAGGTTAGGGAGACTTTGGATATGTGCAGTACTAGATAAACATTACAATTGAGTATTTTTGGAGTATATGATACATAAAGCTTCTATCATGTCGTTGTGACTTTTGTATATTAAAATTTGTAGTTTCCTTAATGAGAAAGATATTGAACATATAAAATGATAATTTACCAGTGGTACCAACTTCCACTTTTTATGGAAAAAATCACGTGGGGACAATTTCCAGAGTATGGCCATAACTGTCTGTTGCAGAAATATATTATATGCTGTACAGGCAGGAATCTGACTGGCACAGTATTAATTTTCTACCAAACTGAAAGATTACAGAAAGTTGGCATGTTTCGGTGGGCTATTGAAGTATGCACCCAACTTGTAGGATGCTCATATTGGCCATTTATTTATTTTATTAAATGCAGGTCTGTTGACTGCTGTGCATAGAGACACCTTTAGGGTTGTAAACTATAAAAACCTGCACTTCAATGATTTTGGGGACAGAGTGGCACTGCTTTTACATGTGGAGTCAGTCGTACCATTCTGGCCATACCGAAACAATACCAGCAGTGGTATAAAGCAACAAATGCTCATTGTGAATACACATTTGTTGTTTCCCCATGATTATAGCCTCTGTATTATTCGTCTCAAGCAGGTATTTCATTATTACTATTGATCTTCCTTGGAAATGTTATACACATAGTAAATTCTGTTGTCACATTTGCCAGTAATTTTATTGAAATATGCCTTTTATATTTTTAGGTGTATAAGATACTTCAATGCATAGAATCATACCAAAGAGAGCATAAACTAAGTCCCATTCCTATAGTTCTCTGTGGGTAAGTTTTGCTTTAGCCTTAAATACTTTTGCATCTTTATTTTAGTTTACATGATACTTGAACATATTTGGAAATTTGCAGGGACTGGAATGGAAGTAAAAAGGGACATGTCTACAAAATTTTGAGATCCCAAGGTTTTGTTTCATCCTATGACACTGTTCATCAGTATACTGACAGCGATGCTGATGCCCACAAGGTAATTTCACAAATTCCCTAAAAAACTAAGTCAATGGCTATTTGCCATGTCACCAACCAGAAAATCCTCTCAGAAACTGACCATCTGGAGTAACTTGGACATCTTTTTCTTTTTAAAAAAGTTTATATCTGATGCTTAGTTGCTAACTTTTATTACTATTATTATTATTTTTTTTATTCCGACAAGACAGTGGGTGAGCCACAGAAATCATAGAGGGAACATATGTGGGGTTGACTTTATATGGCTTCTGAATCCTAACAGGAATCGCATGCCTCTCAAAGCCAGCTGGAACCATGCTATCTTTGCTATGATCAAGGTTTGACTTCTTTCCCTCATTTTCTTTGTAAAATTTTCTGGTGCAAGTTTTGATTCTAAAATCATGTCGAAACAAAGATTATACTGCATTGATTGCTTTCTTCTTTTGTCCCCCCTTCTAATTCAGTGCCTTCTACAAGGGGCATCACGTTCAGAAGAGGATGCATTTGCATATCTCAAGGCCAACAACTCAACTGATTTTGTCACCTTTTCTGGGTTTTGCCAAGCTCTCAGTCAGGTAAATTCACTGCAAAATCTCTTAATTTATTTTTCTTTTCCTTAAATGTAGAACTAAATGTTTTTTTTTTTAAAAAGGCTGATGCCCATTGCATTAATTAAATAGAACTAAATGTTTTATTTTATAAAAAATTAATCTAAGACAAATTTGTTTGTGAATGGATGTGTAGTTAGGGCTGAGTGGTCCCTATGGGCTTAGCTCAGAAGAACTACAGGATTTGTGGGCGGAGGTTGACATTGATTCTAACGGTGTCATGGATTTTATTGAATTCCAGGTTCGACAAATAAATCTGTGAATTTTGTGCTTTGCTTTGTTTGGCTCTATAGAATATTTACAAGCTCTTATGTTCTCATGCTTCATCTAAGTGTACCATATAATTATGGCAAACCATTGTAAAGAAGGGGCAGTTTATCTGAACATTTGTAGGTAGCCTACCTTTACTTCTTGTTAGGTTAAGGAAAGTCAACTGACTATGATTGGATTTCTGGGAAAAAAATGAGAGCAGAATATTTAGTAACCATGTAGTTATATAAAACTTTAGTCAACATGTTATGTGACACATAAAGAATTAACCTCCTTCCACCTTCAACTGATACTACTGTTAAAAAAAGGAAGAAAGGGAAAAAAAAAAATCAAAGAAACCTTGGTTTGCAAAAAATAATGCCAATTATTATTGTTTTTTCTTCTAATTTTTGCAATTGGCCGGATGCAGAAAAAGATATGGAGGAGCCCCAAATGGTGGGAGCAACCTGAGCAATCAACCTCTCCCGAAGAAAAACTAATTGTAAAAAATGAAGCAGAAGAAAAACGAGAGGCATCGACATTTGGTTTTAATGTAAAAGATGCGGTGCTATTCCCTCCTGAGGTGGAAAAAGGGTTGTGGCCTGACAACTATTCCCTTTCTGATCATGCACCTCTCACTGTTGTGTTCTCACCTGTGCAGTTGCCGTGTGCTCAGCCCGTCTTCTAGAGTTTTTTCTTTTATATTCTGACAGTCCAACAGACAGTTTTATGTACAGAGTTTGGTTACTGGAGTGATTTGCATGAGTTTAGTGGTGAATCAACCAGATAACCCTCTTTTTTACTTTTGAAATGTGTATTATTTTGTTAAGTTTTGCTAGGGAGGAGAGCATGTGAGATAACCAATTGTAAGTATCTTTTGATGGTTCATCTCTTGATATACATTTTCTCCTGTACTTTTGTTATTGGGACAATTTCCTGATTTTGATCCCAATGAGTCCTTTAAATATATTTATATGTCAAGACATAGATAGCACAATAATCCGTCTCAAAATCCAGTTATATGTTAGTTAATTATAAGTGAATTCAAGACCAGCTTTAGAATATTAAATATCGTGACTGCAGCTTTGCTATTCTGTCTAAAATCTGCTGTTTAAATTCGAACAATTAATTTTTTTACGAAATTACAAACTTGTAGTCAAATGGTCCTTCATGCTTTTTTTATCAGAATTATGATGCCATAATCAATCATCCAAAATTATCAAAACAAACCAACACAGAAAAATATTAAAAACTAACGAGCTCATTGCTCTGTATAACAATTGAACTACACACAATTATGGAGCGTAACACTCGAAACAAGTATTTATAGTTTTTGGTTGGGCTTCTGCCCGGTAAGTGTAAAGATTTCAACAAGGGCTAGTGTTATATAGTATGCTGTATGTTACGGTCCTTCTATCAATCAGTTATTCGTTTGATGCTTGTCTAAAAAACATTAAAATTCACAAATATGTTTGTAATATCACTGAATGCTCGCTAAAAATCTGGTTCGTTTCTAATTGATATGGAATGTTTAAAATATGATGCAAGAGCATCTGAAATATAATTAAATCACGTTGTTTATTCTGAAAGTAGTTTTGGGTCAATCCCTTTTTTTTTTTGAAACACATAGTTTTTAGTTTTAGTGAGTTATTTGACTGAACAAAAATGTAATACTCCAAAAAAATAACAAATTTCCTTGAAATATCTTTAAATAAAATGCCCAAAAAGAGTTACGAATCTGATTTTCAGATGGTTATTGAGTCAAAAGTCGATCAGAATTTATATGCCTTTTGCTTTCGAATCCAAGAAAATATAGGCGTCGTTTCCAAGTATAATTCGTTGATAGATTGGAGGAGCAAGCTCTTAGTGCAAGATATGCTTTTCCCCGTATACTTCACCAATAATTTGTTCCTTGCTGTTTTCCTCAGTAAAGTATATACTCCAGCTATTTCACAGTCCCAATTTGAAGTTAGGAACCCTTCTTCAAAACCTATATATATATAAGAAATCAATCTCTTCAAAGCTCAAATCGAACCGAACTCGCAATCTAAAACACAAATAAATAAATCAAACACTCATAATGGCTTCCTCCCAAGCAAAATCCCAACAGTCTGAGCGCGGGATCCATGACATGATCTCGAAGCTCACAGACCGCCTTGTCTCCCTCGGTCAAGGTACACAGGAGCAAGAAAACAACCATCATGCGCATCACGACGCTGATCCAGGCGTGAGGATAATCACATTGGCAGGTGAAAACAAAGGCGCGGCAATGAAGGGAACGAATTTGGATGAACTCGTCGATACTCAAGGCAAGATATACAATGACGAAAACTTGATGAGCGCCTACACGAATAGTAATTATCAGGCTGTTAACAATTCCATCATGCTTGAAGGAAAGTATAGTGCAGAGGATCCCGGTGTTCACATAATAATAACCGACAATTCGGATGATGACAGTAGCAGTGATGATAGTGACAGCGATAGCGATAGCAAAAGTGAAGAAAGTGACAATGAGGATCGGAAGGGGAAAAAAGGGAAGAAGAAAGAGAGCAAGAAGAAAAAGGATGGAAAGAAGAAAAAAGATGGGAAGAAGAAAAAAAAGGAGAAGAAAGGAACATCAGAAAGAGAGCATCATTCTGAGAGTGAAAAAGAAGAGAAAGGCAAGCACAGTGATTAAGGACAAGTGGAGACAGATTCGTTGTAATTTAGAGTAATAAAAATAAGACATGCACAGCATGCATGTGACTTTGAGAGATTAAAGGGATAACAGGATTGCAATTTTTTCTTTTGATTTGTATTTTTTTAATCTAATATCTTGATTGCAAATGATAAAATATATAATTCTTTTATTGTGACATTATTCTCTAAAAGAGATTTATGAACGAACTCTTGTAATATCGGTTCCTCGCATCATTATGAGGCCGAATTCCTGTAATATTAACTAACTATAGGCATTACTGTGCAAATGTTTTTAGATATAAACCAAGTACAAAAGAGGAGGTATAATTTGATTTATTCCATCTTATTACAATTAGAATATTTTTTTAGAAACGAAAAAATGAAATTGAGCCCAATTTTAAGCAGGTTTTACTTACTGGGCCCAATTTAACGCCTTTCGACCTTCTTATTTTAGGCCCATATTTAAAATAGGTCTGTTGGCTGTTTTACTTACCTATGACACATTTTGTGCAACTAATCATATAGCGATTAATTTAATTATAATCCGAACTGTGTATTGACTCGTTAGACAAACGGACATTGAAATTGTGAGCTCATTAGGAACATAAAAGCGCCCCAAAAACCTTGCTTCTCTTCTCTGTTTGGTTCTGTCTCCTCGTTGGCGGTGCTTAGCAATGGCGACTGAGATGGAAACCCTTCCAACCACCACCCAATCTATACCTAAAACCCTGAAACGAAAATCTAAACAGAAGGGAAAGAAACCCAACAAGAAGCTGAAAGGCCCACGGAACTCGGCCATGGCTGATGCGAGGAAGCGAAAGAAACCTAGCAAGAGATTGCTCCAAATCTTCTCTAAGAGAGCGAAGAAGTATGACTCGGACTCTGACGAAGAAGAAGAGAGCGATGAAGAGGTGGAGAAGGAGGAGAGATATGATGGTTTGAGTGGGAGCGAAGGAGAAGAAGGAGAGGAGCATGGTGGAATTACAAGGTTTTCTGAGGGGTGTAGGGCTTTCAGAGTTGCTTTCTTGAAGATCATGAAGAAGAATTTATCTAATGATCCCTTGGTTTGTCTCCTTCTCTTTTTCTTAATGTCTTTTCAAACTAAACTCAAGTAGTTGTACAAAAGATGTGGCTTTGTTCTTTGTTATGGTTGAATTGGTTTTCCTGGTTTTGTTGCTTTACTTTAATTTCATGAACTACTGCAATCATATTGTGACTTCAATATGATTTAATGAAATTGTGGGTTGATGAACCAACCTTCAAAAAATTAACAAAAGATGCAAAAATTTAAGGCCAGGTTCTGCCGAGTCTTTCTGGTAAAATTACTTATTTTGTCACAAAAAGGTGCCTAAGCAACTCAAAATTTTTGTAAGAATACCTATTACGAGATCCTGCATAATGTACTAATTGGATGGCCAAAACTAAACAATATTAACTAGACATTAAGTACCTTTATGTTGAATTTTGAAAAATTGGGTATTCAATTGAATACCCAAGAGTCTTATTGGATCCACCAATATGTCTTACTCTGGAGCTAGTATTAAATTTCTATGGACATGGACTAAAATAATCTCTCAATATTTGTAAACTTGGTTCTTCACAATTCAAAAATTTTGTTCCCTTCACAAGTAGAATGTCATACTTTGGACTGCTCGGTAGAGCATAGCTCTAGTTGCAAAGTTGTAGATGTGTTTATTTATTGAGATACCAGGTTTAGCTGTTAGAAGTGATAATTTAACCATGTAAATTACTATGCCATATTACATAGTGTTTTCCGAATCCTTTTGCATTTTATCTTACTTGATGAAACATCAATCACACAAGCACATAACCTGTTGATAATTAGTCGAGATACATTTTTATTGAAGGGGCCCATATTAGCAGCGCACAAGAAGCTTGTTGCGGCAAAGCTAGCAGAGGAGGAAGAAGAGCATAAACCAAAGGGGCATGCCAGGAAGGAGAAGCAATTGGTGTGTACTCTTTTTTTAAACCTGCAATTTATGCAGCTTGTACAGCACTAGGATGTAATGTTGCATGTTTTTGGTGCTTTTGTGGATATTAGGTGGCTGAGAAGGGGCATGTGAAACCTGAAAGTTGCTTGGATGCAAAGGAAAAGCTCCTTATTAGTATTGCAACAAAAGGAGGTAATGAATGAATCATTCTTCGCTATTTTGTCCATCTGATTTTTGTTTCCAAGTATAGGCTAATTTCTTATTCTTTTTCCATGTATGTTTGCTGACGGATGTGCAGTTGTTCGGTTGTTTAATGCGGTAAGATCACCACTTTTTTAAGTTGTATGCCATCCTAGTTCGGAAATTGTATTTTTAATTGCCCTTTCTTGTGTTGTGATGAGCAGGTGAGCAAGGCTCAGAATCCTCAGAAGCTAGATCCTTCCAAGTCTAAGGATGCAAAATGTAATTTTTCTTACACTTGTTTTCTTTCGTTCCTTGTTTATTATTTATTTATTAAAGGGCTCCGGTGCACCTCAGCATCTTTTAGATGCTAATCTCATGAATTGAACCTGCTTCTCTCTGTAGAGAGACGAGGGCTCGTGCCACTACACTATGCCCGTGGTTCCTTAGTTTTTTTAAAAGAATTATGTTTTTCACATTATCTCGTCCTTTATTTTCTTCCTATTTCTACTTGTCTTTTTTCTTTTTCAATAGTTTTAGCTGATCGAACCAAAGTTGAAATTTACGCAATGTTTATCATAATTTGAATTACTATCGCTACAATTTTGAACATGTTGCAAACGTCCACTTGGTACTGCACTGGTATAGAAGTTTCTATTCGAAGCATTTTGGCCTCTGTACATCTTCTTGCATGGCATACAAGTTAAATATTTTGATTTCATGATTACATTTTAATTGATACAGCTCTGGCAAAGCAAAGGAAGCAAACCTTTTTATCGGAGTTAAAGAAGCCATTGGTAAGCTTTCGAATTTTCAAACATGAAGCACTCTCCTCTCCCCTTAAACCATCAATTACAAACCATTAATGCATGTGATTGTTATCTTCAGGCCTCTTCAGTAGATGAGGAGTCAAAAGATCTAGGATGGGCCCCACTAAGAGATAGCTACATGCTTGGTTCAAAGTTGAAGGATTGGGACAAAATGGCTGTAAGTCTTCTTTACTGTACTATTAATGCCACTTTTGGCCAGAGCAATTTTTGTGCCTGCTTAGTTATACTGGCCTGAGTCTTTGGTACAAGAGCATTCGGCCTCTTTTGAGTTGTGAATTTAATCATGGTTGTGAGACCTGTTTTTCCCTTTTCACATAATATACCACTGCATGTTGACTTGATTAGCTAACATGATATATACATTTCTGTGCAGGATACTGCTGGAGGAGGTGATCAGGGAGATGATTATATGCAGAGCTCATCAGATGAGGAATAGAAACATGAATAATTTAGCAGTAGAAAAAATGCAATCTAAATTCTTGGAATAGTTTTGTATTGTTTAGAAATCTCTCGAGTTATTACTGGTGTTGAAAACAGCTGTTTTTGTTGGTCCTCCAATATGATTTTGATCTGTATCTATATTTAAATTTTGTAGGATGTTTATTTTTTTCATTTATATTATTTGTTCATCTCTTCAGTTTGCATAAAATTGAAAGCAGAAAATGAGATGCTTCTGAAGAGAAAATTATGTAATGTTAGCTTATGTGATTTTGCAATATTGATTTTGTTCCAAGACACTATCCAGACGACGCAAACCTTGCAAAAATTCTGACTTGGTATTTTATTTGATAGAAATACGAGTTTTTTTGGATTTCTCACGAGCGCACATTCAGGGTAGCAGACAGCTTTACTGGACTTATCTGACAAGCAATTAGGCCTTTTTTTATTTTTCTGTTGTTTAAACAATTAATTCATAATTCATACAGGATGTTGGTGCTTCACACTGTTTAGAGAAGGATCCCGAGTACTTCTCAAGTTTCTAAAATGATCCTAAAGCAATAAAGATAACAAATGCATTTATCTTTCTCAAATTGATTGTCATGAAGTCCAAAAGCACAATCAGCAACTGATAACAAGCCAAGTAATTTATTTTGTTGTATACTTTTAACCGAGATCAATAAATACTAAATTATGCCAACACTTGACACAGCCCTTAATCATCACAGCGAAATCAGGAAAAGTTTTGCATGAAACTGAGCCTAGCTAAGCTGCTGTCAAGCACCCATTGTTTTCTAGTTTGTACACGCTCCACTATGAGCCACAGCAACATGGTTGCATTCTGCTTCTGCATTGCCACATGTGTACGTCACGCCATTAACCCCGCACACCGGATCAGCCTGGAAGCAGTTTATGGTGCATCTGGTAGATTTAGTAGCAGCCTGGTACCCATTGGGCCATGCCGTATCAGTCGTGTGAACATTAGGGGTGAGGACGAGAAGAGAGAAGATAGTTATGGAGACTAGTATGAGAAAGTGGTTGCTGAGTGCCATCTCTCTCTCTGTGGACTAGATCTATGAATGACAAGAGCAAAGCATGTCTATCCTTATATAATAAATCAAGTTACTATTTAGTGTGAAGAGGGCCTCCTAGAGTCAATACCTTAGCTTAAATATCATCTTATCAGCCAGCACATCTAGCCATCTAGGTAGGTGCCGTGCCGCAACTTTAAATTTCACGGTGGTATAGTCAATCACTCAATTAGTCAATTGTTTACTTTTTTGAGAATTTTTTTTTATATATGCCACGACGCAGATATAATTTAGATCCAGTGCAATACCTGATTGAGTAGAATGAAATCTGAGTCGTCAGTTTTAATCCGGCACAAAACTCAAAACGGACTCACCATATATAAATCAGTGTTCTAAATAGCTAGCTATAGCTTTTTTAGACCATGAAAGCTACGCTATGAGATAAAAGTGCGTTATTACAGCTATGACTGCTATAGCTATAATAGCTGACCGCTTTTACCGCTACGCGCTATTGTTACCGCTATGCTACATTGATTTTTTTTTGCAATTTACATGGGATTCTGTACTTCTGTTCATATTTTTGATATTACATGATCTGTTATAATAAGTATGCTAAACTGAACTATATGTTTTTATTCATATTTGTGATTTAGTCTCTCATTCTATATTGAAAAATATTTAAATATTAATTCTGCTTTTTGTTTTCTCTTCGTCTAGTATTCACTTGTAAAATTATCGCTGTTCGTTTCAATGAAAACTTTTTTTATTATTATAATATATAAAATATTCTAATAGGTATACTAACTTTATTTCACTTGTAAAATTAATTGTTCTTCGTCTATTATAATTTGTAGTACTATGAAGTATGAACTATTAAATAATGTTACTTTGTATATCTTTTTTTTTTCCTTCTTATTTGCATGATTGAAAAAAAATATAGACTTAGATCAGTTATTATTTATTTATTAATCCAATTTTCAAATATTGATCATGTTGATAATTAGTATAAATATAGACTACAAATTTTAAAAATTAAAAAAACGCTATGTATGAAAACTTTTGCTATAGCTGCGCTATTAATTATAGTTTTTTTTTGTCTCTCTATTATGCCGCTATAATCGCTATTTAGAACTTTGATATAAATAGAAGTATTTAATTATACTCAGTCCGGTACTTGAGCGGATACAGACTCCTGCAGATAAGATAAGAATCATAAGACCATTGGGGGGGGGGGGGGGGGGGGGGGGGGTTGTAAATAGTAAAGGTGAAGAGATATTTACACGCCATGTGGGAGACTAAGTATACTCCCCTTTACACGCCATTTGATGCCTCTGTCAAGGAGATTTTTTTATAAACCATAAATAAAAAAAGTCAAAATTACGAAACCAATATGATTACGGCGAAATTTCGAAATTTGGTCTCTCTTTATTGAATTCGGTCTCTCTTTTCCAGACCGAAAATAAAAATTGGTCCCCATTAATTTTCAGTTTTTTAACCCCTTTCCACACCTAATCACACCCTATTCACACCTCTATTGTGTAACCTTTTGTACTGCAAACCACCCTCAAGACCGAATTAAAATTTCGGTCCATGCTGGAACCGAAATTTTAATTCGGTCTTGGTAATTTTTTTTTGATTAATTGGTTATAATTTTGATTAATTATTTTTTTGATTAAAGGTGCAAAAACTCGAAGAAAGCCTTTGCAACTCCATAAATGGGCACAATGTCATGACGGAGGCTTGAATAGGTGGGGTTAAAACAGATACTTATGAGGTGATAGTTCATGACGGCGTTGTTAAAACGGTATGTAAATTATTTTATTAAATTTCGTACAAAATTTATAAATGCTTTTATAAGATTATGATAATTTGTATGGATGTTTGTACTAATGTTTGAATAACATGTATAATATATTGCATATGTTACCTAAATATGGCCGGCTTTAATTGAAATTTTTTTCGTCAGTATGAATTTTTGCTTGGTCTTAATTTTCGTCAGTATGAATTTTTTTGTAGTGTATTGATAATATTTTGGGGTGTATTTATAATTTTCTTACTAAAAAGAAGATCTGAATCAATTGAAAAATAAGAAAATAAAAAAATGAAAATATATTGCATATGTTACATGTTACCTAATCATGGGAGACCGATAAAAAAAATGAAAATAAGAAAATAAAAAAATGAAAATATATTGCATATGTTACCATTCGGTCTAGGAGACCGAGTTTAATTTCCAGTCTTGAGGGAGACCGAATCTAATTTTCAGTCTTGAGTGAGACCGAAAAAAATTTTCGGTCCTGAGTCAGACCGATGGATTTTCTGTGGCGTGGAGGACAAACTGAAAATTTGGCTAGAGACTTTAATTTCAGTCTTGAGAATTTTCTTTTTTCCAGACCGAGTTTAACTCTCGGTTTTTATGGTTTTTCAAAATTTCAGTGTAATCATGTTGGTTTCGTAACTTTGAATTTTTTATTTATGGTTTATAAAAAAATCTCTCAGTCAAGCACTCAATATTTAGATAAATGCCCATCATAACTTCTTAATTTAGATATTTTCCCATCAAAACATCAAAATTAGTTATTTTCTCTAAACTCATTAATTTTATTAATATACCCATTTCTTAGTTTAATCAATAAAAAATAGAGATCAATATTGATAAAAAAATTTAAAGGACAACTTTGTTCTTAGAGGTAATGTTTGACTTGATTGTTTTGTCTCAAATAATTTGGTACAGATTCAAAACAATTTTTTTTTCTTCAATGAATCAAAATTCACCAAACTTTGGGTAGCAATGTTGTGTAAAGGGGAGAAGACATAGGCATCAAAAATATTGAGTCGGGGAAATGCAAGAGATCTCGCAGGCTCTTCCCACCTCTCGACCTGTTGTCTCCAACTCCAATTAGTTGTTGGAACTTGAGTTCTAAAAACTCAAAATTATTAAAATCTCCGTTTATAATATTTGTAAACTTGAGGGTTCAATTCATTAATTATTCAATTCCGTTATTTCCCTCTGTCTCATTACCTAATACAAAATATTACCAAGCCAAAGGCATTTGGCTGGAGACATTTAATTTTAATTATTCTAACAACCTTTTCTTTCCTTTAATGCTATGCGTTCCATTTCCTTTAATGAATTCAATTAATTGTTTACTGTATAAGTTGATCTCACTTTCATTCCGGAATATAGAAGATTGTAGATATAAAAACTGATTTGGTTCTTCCATCTTCCTATCTGAAAAGAAAAGAGAAACACATATTTCTTTTAATCTCCCACATAACCTTTTCCATTTACCTCAATTATCAAATTCTGATTTATGCTGGATATTGCGGAGTTATCGTTAGTTGCTTCCATGGCGTGCCTAAGGAGCAACAAACCCGGATTATCTTGGTTGCGGTTCCATCTTGCACGATGAGACGGAATACGCTTAAGGACAGTGCTTCGCACGATCCGGGTAACTCTATTTCAATTTGATTTATTTTAATTAATTTATAACTATCCAAATATTCTGAAAATTTATACCAACAATCTTAAGCGTATTTCCTTAATTTGGATAGAAATCTTATAGGTTATTATTTTTCATTCTCTGAAATTAAATTTGGTAAAATTCTAGTTAAGTTATGATTGGAGAACTAAGAAGAAAACTTTAATAATTTTGATTTGAACAAGAAATCTTATATTAATATGGATTCAGAATCTTCTGATCTTTTGAAAGTTGCATCGGTAATAATTTTGTCACAATTATTTATTGTACCGATATGTCTTCTTGTTGACAATTTTTATTTAAAATTAATTCTGAAATTATAGTTAACCATGACATAATTCTAATTAATTTTAGTTAACATCAAAGACAGAGATAGTTTAAATAAATTGTGCTTGGCGTTAGTAGTATAGTTTAATATTAGAGGCTGTAGTTTTTCTGCTAGAAATATAGTAGATAGTTGATTATTTAATAAAAATCTTAGAAGTTCAGAAATATAAATTATGTAGATCTAATCGGAAGTATTGTCAATATAAATCATATGACCAGATCATATGTAAAAGGGTGTGAATATATTATACTTAGTAATATAATCGGAAGTATTGAAAATATGATCCGGTATTAAAAAAAAAAATTGAGTTTATTTTATTGATTCTAGTATAATTTGGATCCCTACTGTTAAATAAAACAAATTAGATCTCAACAATAATAACAAAGGAATATTGTTGAAAATTGAAGAAACATAATAATGATATGTAGAATCTTAAAGTTCTTAACAAAATTCCGAAGTATGATTTGTTATTCATAAATAAAAAATAATTGGATTTAGAAATTATTTTTCTGAAAAGATAAGAATACAATTTATGGTAATATTTGATAATGGACTTATTTGTAATAAAATATAAATTGAGGGTCACTGGCAAATAAATGTTTAGGGTTTTCCGTGGAAATTACCTTTAAATAAAATAACATTAATGTTGATCCTTAATTGCCGCATGATCACTTAATTAGTCTTATATATAACAGAATCATTTAATTAATTATCATAATTGAATAATATAATTAATTATTACAGTCAACAAAACTGAAAGGCTAACTTTTATATGCTTTATAACTGACTTTGTAATTGTATTTCATTGATTAATCACCTTGATTATCTCTTTAATTGTCGATGAGAAAATTGGATAAATAATATAAGCATTTAATCAGGAATATAATTACTATGAAAGATATTAAAGCATGAAAGATTAAAGTTTTATATAATATCATTACTTTCTAAAAGTTCTGACCGCATGGAAGTTAAAAAAAAAAAATGATGAATCCATCTCATTATAATTAATCGGTGTTTATTAGGTGTATTAATTTTCACCTTCTGCGAACTGAAAGTTAAAAAAAAAGAAAAGAAAAAAAAAAGAGGCATCTATAAACAAATTTGATTACATGACAATAAAGAAGAAATTGTGGGGGTACAAAGTAAAATCATAGATGAAAATAATTAATGATCAATTTTATTGATTAATTTCCGTTGTATTGAATTAATCATGATGACTATACTTGTATGTGATTTCTTATACTATAGTAAAAAAAATAATTATATAGATACTATTTTTGTATCTCATGTATTGTGTAAAATGTGGGGGTGAAAATCTTTATCAAAATATTAAATTAATCCAGTTCATATGCTGCATGTGATTGTACATGTGTGTGATTAATTATTCTGTTGCGCACTACTGAATTTTATTACTTCATAATATTATTATTATGTAAAATACAGAAGAAAAAAGCAATGTAAGGTATAAAGAAAAATATAAATAACCAATAATAAACTTATTGATTAAGTTATATTATAATTATTGATCAAAAAGACTTATAATAATTTGGCTGAATTAGAAGATATAATAATATGTATATATTGCAGAAAATGGGGGCCTCAAATGCGCCTTGAAATATTTAACTCTCTCACAATCATCATGACATGATATTTTGTATGGATAATAATATATGCGATTAATTTTATGTAGCATGATGCTATGATGTAATAAACAATTAACTCATGAAATTATTAATATGATTTACGAAGATTATTATTAATCACTGATAAATGAAAAAATATATATATTTACTTATAAACTCGAGCAACAAATGATTATTCATTGAAGTGAAAATATTGATGGTGGACTAAATTAAAGTTCATATATAAATTTCATCGAAGGAGATGGGTTTTTAGCCCTAATGGGTCTTCTTGCGGTGGCAACCCAATCTCTGATGGGCGATCTCTTGATAGAGATTCAATGGGTAATAATAAGCCGATAAGTTGACCAAAATAGTACACATTTTTGGGAGTATAGACTCCGACCCCATCCCTATGGTGAGTGTGCTCTATGTAGATGGTAGGATGAGCAATTGAGCTCTTAATGAGAACCGAGGCGGTATTTTCCGCAGGATAAGCCTCTACACATATCCTTGGTAGGAGACTCACCTATATGAGAGTGTCTGTATACGGCCGCGGTGCGAGGCATGGGTAAGCCTTTAAGACTCTCATGAAAAAATCCAAGATTTGCGTAAGGTCATTAATGCGCGTACTGTGACGAGAATCTCCATATTGTGTGTTTGGTGGATGAATTTGGATCAAAGGAACGAGTTCAAGATATAGTTCACTCTGTTTCCTCCAAATTAAAGCTATCGATACTAGATGAAGTTCAAAGTTTCTAAACTACTTCATCGATGCACAATATAAATATCCAGCAATTTGTTTCTATAAAGTTTACCGTTTGATATTCTTAAATTTTGAGTTTTGTGGGGGATTGTTGAAACTTGAGTTCTAAAAACTCAAAATTATTAAAATCTCCGTTTATAATATTTGTAAACTTGAGGGTTCAATTTAAAAGTTCAATTCATTAATTATTCAATTCCGTTATTTCCCTCTGTCTCATTACCTAATACAAAATATTACCAAGCCAAAGGCGTTTGGCTGGAGACATTTAATTTTAATTATTCTAATAACCTTTTCTTTCCTTTAATGCTATGCGTTCCATTTCCTTTAATGAATTCAATTAATTGTTTACTGTATAAGTTGATCTCACTTTCATTCCGGAATATAGAAGATTGTAGATATAAAAACTGATTTGGTTCTTCCATCTTCCTATCTGAAAAGAAAAGAGAAACACATATTTCTTTTAATCTCCCACATAACCTTTTCCATTTACCTCAATTATCAAATTCTGATTTATGCTGGATATTGCGGAGTTATCGTTAGTTGCTTCCATGGCGTGCCTAAGGAGCAACAAACCCGGATTATCTTGGTTGCGGTTCCATCTTGCACGATGAGACGGAATACGTTTAAGGACAGTGCTTCGCACGATCCGGGTAACTCTATTTCAATTTGATTTATTTTAATTAATTTATAACTATCCAAATATTCTGAAAATTTATACCAACATTAGTCTCCCTTGGTTATGGTGAAGAGATACCTCAGTTAGTCCAACAAGTTGCATGGTGCAACAATTATGCATCAATGGCCTCTTGTTCGTTGATGGAGGTCCGGAAGGGGGTCATCGGTGGGGTTGCAAGTGGAGTTGCATGTTAACTTTTTGGTGAATCAATTGGGTATTTTTTAAAGAAATTGAACTTGAACTTTGAGGGTGAAATTTGAGTTTAAATTGCTGTTGTGTATCTTAATTTTTTTTAATCTTGCTTGCATCTTTGTTTTTCCTTGCTTTCTTTTCCAAACAAAAATGATTCTTGATCAATACTGAAATTGAAGCTCAATAGATGGAGAGTAAAGGACGCACAGAAACAAATGCACTACAATGCTTGTCAGAAACCCATGATTAAGGACTGAGTTTATCAAACTGAAAAGCAAAACAGAATAAATTGGAATTAGTTTAACAACTACATATTGCGATTCGCTAAATATAATATAACAAACTAAGGTTGGTAAAATATTAGAAGGAAAGGGGGAAAGAAAGAAATATTGACTTTGCAGTTAAAGATATGTAACTTTTACTATCAAAACACATTTGAAGACCAACCAGCTAATGCGTTAAAAATTAAAAAGAGAATAGAAATATAGAAACAAGAGAGAGACATGAAATCACATGCTAATGTTGGGATGGGAAATGAAAATGGAACAAGAATAAAAGAACCGAAAAGACTAGAAATTGAGAAAAGAGTTAAAATTCAATTGGGTCCACCTAGCTGTCCCTCACATAAAAACAAAAAAAAAACGCGGAAAACCACCCAAAAACGCGTTAATCCGGCAAAAGACTATCGGACGCAACAAGTATTCAACCATCAATATAAATGTATTCATTCTGCTGCCAAGAAGTATTCAACCATGGTCTGCACATTAAGAACGACAAAATTCATTCTAACGGCAACTTGGGGAGAACGCAAACGTCCACATCAATACCGTACTTAACTGTGGGGACCATTAACATTCTTTGAAAGCGACATGGAAGGTAATGCACACTTTAAAGAAGTATTCAACTGACATATTCAACAACAACAGAGAAGTATTCAACAGAAAACATTTCTCACATGATTCCAGTAAATTGTTCACATAAGCTATTCATCTTTAACCTTAAAGTATTCAACTGTAATGGACAAAATATTCACCTTTTAACTGTCAGAAAACACTTCTAAAAAAAGTATTCATCTGTTTTCGCCAAAATATTCAACATAAAACATACAGTATTAACTTGATAAGTATTTACCAGAAAATACTCATTCAGCAAAAAAATCACACTTTACAAATATTTTTCATGTGTGAATTAAAACTAACTGCACATGAAAATACTTTACAACTGATATATTCAACCACGATAAAGAAGTATTCAACACAAAACACTTAAATATTTAACTGTAATGTACACAGTAAATTATTCACATAAACTATTCATCTTTAACCTTACAGTATTCAACTATAATGGACAAAGTATTCACCTTTTTTAGCACAACATGTTACTCAGTAAAAATTACCCTTAAAAAAGTAAATATAAGCATAACATGTTAATCAAGTACAATCAGAAACTACAATTCAAATAACAAGTTAAGACTCAAACAATTCCAAATAACAAACTACAATTAAAATAAGCAAATACAAATCCAGTTTTCGACAATGCTAACTTCAAACAACTTCAAACTTCAGATCATTCCTTTCATCTATAAGCATCCTAAATGCTAACAGGACACGTTTGACGCTGATCATTCGCTAAAAAATTTCACAAATAAAAAAGAGTCAGTTTCATATACTGTCAAATTTTAAAATAAAGAAATCATTCTTAACATATAAGTATTCATCTCATTCTGTCAAAATAATGACAGAATAATACATGATACACAGTTAATATATTCAACCAATGCAATGAAGTATTCAACAACAATGTAACATGTATTCATTAGAACAAAATATTGATACCAGAACTTGAATGACACACTGTAAGGTATTCATACTTATAGTGACATGTATTCATCAAACATCATATATTCACTGTTTATGCATCACATGAAATTTAAAAAAATTGACATAAGGATAACCTGGTTAAACAAAGTATTCATTCAGAGCACAAAAAATAATAGTGACCAAAATATTCATCCAGAACTTCAAAATATTCAACTCTAATATGTAAGTATTTATCTAGTAATATATGCCAAGATACATTACTTTCATTCTCTTGAGCAGATACATTACTTTCCTTCTCCCTTCTTCCAAGCTTTGTTGGTAACTTATGTAATATATGCCAAGAACAGTACCTTTGAGTGGTTTCAGATCCAAATACATGCTTAATTCTCAATTCAATGCTTTCACATTGATCAGTAAGAATGCCCCCCTAGTTTAACACCATTCATACATTCCAAAAACCTATAAATTTAAAATATGCAGTCAGTATAATACAAAGTATTCAACTAATACACAAATAGTATTCATTAACAACTATAAAACCCACAAGAACCTGTCATATTAAGCATTTAACTAACATATAAGTAGCATTCATCTTGATACAATAAGTATTCATTTGTAATTATAAAAAACCCCAAAAGTAACTGTCATACTAAGTATTCAACAATAACATAAAAGATATTGATTTTCTTCAAGAAATGTATTCATCCATAACTAACCAAGGTAATACATTATTTAGAATTTGCAAAAAATAATAAAAATAGTACTATGTTATAAGTAGAACACATGGTACCTGGAAAGACACCATATGTAATCTTTTTCAGTTTCTCTTCCTATCAGAGCACAAGCCAAGATGATGGACTGATCATGGTGGTTAACACCAACTCACAACACAAGTGGCATGTCATACCTGAAATATTAAACATATAACTATAAAGTATTCATCTATACAAAAAAAGTTTGCAATAAATATGAAATAACTGCTTACTTATTGGTCAAGTATGTTGCATCCATTACTATCTCATCGAGTGACGTTTCATCTCTATCCTTAACTCATTTCCAGATATTAATCAAACCCAATCCATAATTACAGTACAGAGAAACAATAGTGTTAGATGTTGCCTTTTAAAAATGTTTACTAAACTAGATTGGGGTACTTTTAACAATTCTGATAAGAAAATTTGAGAATCACTACCTTTTTATTTCACAATAGGACTCTTGTGATACTCTTTGTCATACATTTCGGATTCCTTGCGTTGCTTCGAAGTAATCAATATCTCACTAAATTGGCACAATGAAGAGACATATTAGGTACTTGTATTAATTCGCCAAATGGAGAATGAGGTCAAGAACCAAGTGAAAGTAAAATCCATACCTGATGAGAAATCGGAGGAAGATTAAGCCATCGGAACTAGATCGTCGATCGTGAGATATCTAGTCCGTTGAGAAGTAAAATCAAGTGAGCTTGGTTCGAGTTATCAAGTAATTGAAGAATTTTTTTTTGCCTAATCGCCTGATCGGAGAAGATGGAGAGTTCAATTTTACCTAATCACTTGATCGGAGATGGAGGAGGAAGAACTTTAGTCTAATTGATTGCTTCATCAGAGACGAGGTAACAGAAATGATTTGAGTTGAAATTATGTGAGAGAGGGATCAGATGGGTGAAAAAAGACACCGCTGTTGAGGATTTTTGTTTTTCTTTCTAGAAGAGGTTCAGATGGAGAGTGACAATCAATAAGATCGACAGTACCATCGTCGCTACCAATGACGACCTTGCCTCTACTGTTGGAGCATCATTGGATCCTTCCGGTGATCTCAATAAGGCTCACGGCCTTCCCACCGAACTTCTCGAAGAACTCAAACTTGTGCCACTTATACACCTTGTTCTTTCAGATCTGTTGCTCTCCGTCGAGGAGCTTTTGGGTCTAGGCTAGAGACAGACGGAGAAGAAATCGGAGGTGAGGTCAGAGAAGAGATTGAACACGGGGTGGTCGGAGGAGGAGAGATTGGAAGGATCGTGGTCGTCCATTTGAGTTGTCAGTGAATGAGAAAGGAAAAGAAAAAGAGGAAGGGAGAAAGAAGTGAATGAGAAAGGAAAAGAAAAAGAGGAAGAAAGGGAGAAAGAAATGGAGAGGAAAGGGAGAAGGTAAATAGAGAAATTAGTTAAGTTGTTAGTAAGGATAAAAAATCTGGGAAATGTTTAGAGGACAGTTAAGATGAGGATGTTATAATAACCCAATTCAATTTTAGGGGAGTTTGATAAAAAAAATGGATACAACTGTACAAGTTTGAAGATAAGAGCAAATATGTCATTTCAATTTTTAAATTAATATTAATATGTATGTTTAATTGTTTAAGATGGGAAATGGGTATATTAATCATATAAGTGATTTTAGATGGGGATACAACTAATTTTGAAGTTTTGATGGGAAAATATCTAAATTAAGAAGTTATGATGGGTATATATTTAAATTTCTCTATCAGATATTATCCGATTTTCATCGAATCCTGAAATTGATCAATTAAACAGTCAGAATGTCAGATACGAATCTATAGATAGATTCTACTCGTTTTGGTACGGTAGATAAACAGTACTCTCTCCAGTACCAAATCCGACGGTTCTCATGATCTGATTCAAATAATCCGAATCTTAACCTACTCTGCCAACCCTCTCTCGAGACTTCAGGGTCTCCTCCTCTTTCCTCTCCCACTTCCAGCCCTGTCCTCTCTCGAAACTTCTTTTTTCTCTCTCTTCCGTAAGCTCTCTAACCTCTTTCTCCTCACATTTCCACCTCTGCGTGTGATCTCATCGCGCTCACTCTTCTGGCATGTGACCACCACCTCCTCTCTTGCCGAGCTGTGCACCATAGGTTGATTGTCAGATGTTCTTCGTCCGCTGCTTAAGCTCTGAGGGTCTCTCTTTCTCTCGCCCTCTCTGATTCTTTGTTGGTGCGTCTGATACATGCTTTCATGCTGGATTTATTTGTGGCCAACAGATAACTACAATTCCAACTAAGCGTTTGAGGCGCAAAAGACTAGAACAAGCTGTCTTAGAAAAAAGGTTCCATTAAAATCTGATCCTTAATTTATATTTTGTTATTGGTTTTAGTAATGGGTAATTTGCAAACAGCCAACCTCGGAACATCGCCCTTCGGAACAAGCTGTCTTAGAAAAAAGGTTCCATTAAAATCTGATCCTTAATTTATATTTTGTTATTGGTTTTAGTAATGGGTAATTTGCAAACAGCCAACCTCGGAACATCGCCCTTCTATCGTCCCTAAAATCTTCAGTTTTCATACTGATCTTTAAGGGTTATGCGTGTAGCTTGCTGTTCGCAAAATGACACCAAATCATTCACCTTAATTGCAAACAACAAGCATCATTATGTTACATTGCAATTCAATTTGTTGCTCTCTCTCTCTCTCTCTCTCTCTCTATCTATCTACATTTGGGATTTCGTTGATTTTGCAATTGACCTCACCGTTCTAAGGTTTAGGATTTGTCTCTTGTCAGAAAATTTGGATCCTTAATATGTCAGACAAATTGGAACCTCAAAACTTAATTTAGTATTTAGGGTTTGTCTTTTGTTAAAAAAATTGAAAGTTAAAACTAAATCTGTAAATCAGTAAATATACATTGGACAGTATAAAAATTGGCCTCTGAACTCTTGCTTTTGTTATAACGAGGGAAATAAACTTATAATCATTTATACTTTTGTTGAATTGTTTAAAATTGTTAGAAGTAATTGGTTCTCTTGAAAAACAAAAATAATACAGTTCAGGTGCAACTTTTAGGCCCCAGGAAAATAGAATAAAAATTAAAATTTGATAACAATATAAACTAGTATTTGAGTATATTGTTAATGTTTGATTTTTTTCTTCTTTTAAGCCCAGTTTTACCTAGGTCATGCATTATGCCAGGAAGAATTGACAATAATGTGAAAAGATTAAAGATTTCAACCCCAGCCAATTTTGAGAGGTCGAAGACATAGAGACGCAAGGCTAATACCAGTCCACATGAAAAACATGCTGGCAGCTGTTTGATGATAATATTTCTACCAAGAAAAAAGTTTGACCAACTATGCTAGCTTCAACGGGCAAATCCTGATATGATACAGGTGTTGTGATGTCATGGTTTTGGCATTTTAATGACTTGGCTATTTCTCAATGTTTAAGCTTGGTTAGTGCAGTTCACAAAAAAGGAACTTAAATTCAGATCAGAGTGTCTGCAAAAAATTTGGCTCGATACACACTGGTACAGGTGTCACATTTTACAATTCTGAGAGCAATATTCTAATCTTTAAAGGTCTTTTAGAATTGATTTCAAAGAGTAAAAAATTCTCAAGAGCAATTAACAAGTCCATCAAGGCGAGGTAGAAAGTTTCATCCGTAAACTCCTCCGTGGTTTGTTTAGCCTTGAATTACCATTATTTTTAAAGTTCATTTTAGCATGACATGCTAATTTCTCATGATTTATCATTCTTCTCTTATATGTACAGTTTATGGATATAAATGAAAACCCAATTTATGTCCTTCTGAACCCTGCACTTATCCATTCTCAGAACTTCGACACATCTTCTGTAGGTATAGTCTTTGCCTAATGATGTGTATGGTATATTATTTTATTCTCATTTAGTTAATTTTCCAGAACTTGCTTTCTGATACCATACTATCCATGCATAGCAGTGAAACCAGGGACTATATCCTGGCAAGGAAGAGAGGGAGGACAAAATTTGAAAAAAGAACTAAAGTGATCAACATCATTAGTCTTTGCCTAATGATGTGTATGGTATATTATTATATTCTCATTTAGTTAATTTTCCAGAACTTGCTTTCTGATACCATACTATCCATGCATAGTAGTGAAACCAGGGACTATATCCTGGCAAGGAAGAGAGGGAGGACAAAATTTGAAAAAAGAACTAAAGTGATCAACAGTTAATTTAATTTCTTACACTGTGACTGGGATTTACAATATGGTGTTGGAACTTGAGATGATAATCAATTTTTGGGAGGTCTGAGGGTAAAATTGTAGCATTTTGTGCTACTTTGTACTTATTTCATATTATTTCTGAGTTAGGCGGTAAGTGCCTAAGCTGGATTGATTGGATTGATTTTTTACTTTTAGTGATGATATTCATTTGGTGGCAAGTAAAATTGATTTTTGAGATGCCGATATTGGTATTAGAGTTTAGGGTTTAGGGTTCACTAAGTGATGATATTCATATGTTCAATATTGGTTTAGCACAAGGTGCACGGTTTTGCGCTATCAAGCTTTAGACCATGGTAGTAAAAACAGAGTGGATGTCTGGTTCTAAAATTTTGGAAGGACAAACTTTGACAATGAATGTCGAAATCTAAAATTTAGGAGCGGACTCTGATTATGTTGTTTTTCCTTCTTTTTTAGTGCAATCATGCATCTGATCAATATAGCTTGGTCATGTTTTTCTTTCCTTTTTTCCTCTTTTTGTAAGAGGCTCATATTTTTAAATGGAGGATCTTAAAGAAGCTTTTTTTTTTTTTTTCAATTTATAGTTTGGTAGCTTTTAACATATATATGTTGGGATCTAATTAACTCTAATATAACATCAGTATAGATTTGAATCTTCGTTGCTCTGCCGAAGCAACGCGAGGCTTATCTCTAGTATTATCAGATTGGGATATGGATAATTTTTTAACAGATACGGGTGCGAATATGATTTTGAAGCGAATACAATTTTGAATATGATAGATAAATATTCATATCTGACATTTTGGATAATCGGATGTGGGTCAAATGGACCGAAATTTTTATTTATATCATATTAAAAAAATTCAATTAACTACTTTTATTGGAGAATTAAAAATCTATCATGTCCGTCAATTCAATTGAAGGGCTTTGTCTGGGGTTCGCTAATTGAATCGGTAGGACACTTTTTTTTTTTAACTTAACAAAAATTAATGTGGTGGGGAAGAAGGAAAAAAGAAGAAGAGGGGTATGTCAATTGAATTGGCGGACTTCATTCTTTGGACCTGCCAATTTAATTAGCGACATGGTTAGTTTGAAATTCTACAGAAAAAGTGGTGAAATATTTTTTTTTTTAATAATATGGTATAAATAAAAATTTCAGCCAAATGGAGAGCTGTCTGGACAAGCTATATAGGTCAAGTGAATTGACACCAGAATTTTTTATTTATACCATATTAAAAAAAAATAATTAACCATTTTTACTAGAGAATTCTATATATACCATATTTGTCAATTCAACTGGCATACTCAAAAACAAAAGTCTGCTAATTGAATTGGTAGATCTAGTCTAGAATCTGCAAATTCAACCAGCATACCATACTTCTTTTTTTTCCTTCACCACTTACTATCGGAAACCGAGTGGTCAAGTCAAATAACACATTCCAAAATCTATATAGACCCCACTTCAAAGAAAGAGTACATTCTTACTTTCCAGTAATTCCAAAAAATATTGACAATAGTTAGTAAAAGGAAATTAATGTTGAAAAAAAGGAATTTGCCAAAACAATCAGTGGACTTTTATCTTTAAATTTGTTAATTGAATTGAGGGATGTGAAAGATTTTTAATTTTCAAGTAAAAGTGATTAATTAGTTTATATTTTTTTTTGCGTATGGTATAAATAAAAATTTCGGGAATTGACAAGTGACAACTATGCATCGGAGACATATAGTATATAAATGCATGTACTTTAGTATATAGATTTCATTGCGGGACTAATACTCTTGGCTCTTCGCTCCGGATCGTCATTCTCTTTGCATTACTTGTAGATTAAACTCGTACTGTCATATTTTTCTGGGCATTTCTCCTAGGTACTAAATAGCCATCATTTCCCTCCCTTATTTCACCAAGTGATAATTGTATTCATATCCGTTAAAGTACTAATGCCCTCTCGGATATTTTTTTTTTCTGTCTTATAATAATTGTATTATATTGAGTAATATTTACATGTTATCGGTGTAAATATATATATATGATGAGGAGGGTTCCAATGTCTCATTTCCTCATATCTCATCCATACCTCATGTTATATATCTCTATTTTTAAAGTCCAAACTATCGATCCGAACCATTCAACATGATATTCATACTAAAATATGCTTGGAGATGAAATTTTATAATTTTTGCAATTTTATTACTATTTTTTAA
Organism: Carex arenaria; assembly: GCA_964058825.1. Lineage (NCBI taxonomy): Eukaryota > Viridiplantae > Streptophyta > Magnoliopsida > Poales > Cyperaceae > Carex > Carex arenaria. The sequence goes on along the minus strand of CAXKVW010000023.1, from coordinate 68,103 downwards.
AATAGATACAAAATCACTGTATTTGGACCGTTCAAAAAACAGTAATTTTGTACCTATCTTAAAAATAGTAAAAAAATTACAAAAATTATAAAATTCCATCCCTAAGCATATTTTATCATGAATATCATGTTGAACGGTTCGGATCGATAGTTTGGACTTTGAAAATAGAGATATATAACATGAGGTATGAATGACGTATGAGAAGATGAGGCATTGGAACCCTCCTCTCTCTCTATATATATATATATATATTTTCTAAGAATTAAGAGTAATAATTTATTTTTAATTATGTAAATTATATTCATATCCATATCTGAAACTATTCTTGTTCATATACATATGTGAAAAACTATAATAGATAAGGATACGATTTGATCAATATCCGTTCGTATCCAATCCGTTTACACCCTAGATAAGGGGCACAGCCAAGAGGTGCAGTTATCAAACCTCATATTATTTTTAAACTTTTATCTTTTTTCCCCTAACATTCTCAATTCATATCAACTGTGCATTCTTTCCTAATAAACTGACCGCTATCCTATCCTATTCCTGTCTAGATGCATTGCCACTAAGACAGCCAAAAATTGTACAGAGCAATTCCCATTGAATGTAACAGTAACCAACTCAGCAAAGACCCATTAAAGGAAATACATAGCTGGTAATTACTTTCCTCCAAATCCTGGCCACCAAACGTCAAAATCTTACTGTCCAAAAATTGACCTAGCAATTTGATCTCTCTATAAGAAACCATTCAGAAAATCTGGATAATTATTCTTCCTCACAACATAATTAAAACAATCCCCAGGTGGAGCGACAGGAGACCTAGGATCCAGTCAGGATGGGTGCCTGCGCCAGCAAACCAAAGGAAGAAAACGGCCCCAGCCCCATTGCTCCACCTGCTGAAGACACTTCCAACCATGATGTCGCTGCCAACACCGTCGAGGTCAGATAATTTTTCACAGTACCTTCTCATTTAATTTGGATGGTATCAGACATACTGCATATATATGTTTCTGTATTTTCTTTTGTTTTTGAAAAAAAAAAAAGTATGTTCCTTCAGTGTGACTTAGATGTTGAAAATGAAATTTTATCAGGAAAAGACTGATGCCGTTGAGTCACCATTGGTCGACCTCTCAGAGACTAAACCTGAAGAAACCCCCGCTGAGGTGTCAACTCCAACTGCTGTTAAAGAACTAGCCCCCGTCTTGAGCGAGGCACCAGCTGAGGCTGCTGCTGAACCAAAAAAGGAACAAGAGGAGAAGGTTCAAGAGACGAAGGAACTCAAGGCCACTGAGACCAAGGAGGAAGAATCCAAAGCTATTAACTGATTAAACAACTTTTGTAACCAATTTTATTTGATGTCAGTTTTCAATTCATTTCAAGCAGAAGTGACGGTATTCCTTATTGTTGGTGTGGATAAAATGAATTAAATTTTGAGTATGAGATGTGCTTAGCTGTATCTTTTGTTCTTTCTAATTAGCTTAAAATGTTGTTAAAAGAATTATCTAGTACTGGAGCTAAGAAAGATTATAGGTCGAAGACCAAGTTTGATTACCCTGGTTTGGTTGATAGACTGCGCCAAGACGCCAATGAGCCCAAATCACCTTTTTTTTATTGAAAAAAAATATGCAAGTATTAACAAGAGATGGTTCAATTACTTGATTAATGCACATCACAATTTTCATTAAACATGACAACTGAACATATACAGCCTCTGGAAATACACAGCAAAAGAAGACCAAGGGATCCAAACAGAGAGCAACTAATGTTTTTCTCCTTGATTGCATCAGCCTTATTTCCTTTAAACCATGGGACCGAAACAGAAGTCTTCTAGTACTGTCGGTATGCCTAAGCACTGTACTCTTTTACCACCACATGCCTCTCTACCAGTACCATTAGATAAACTGCACATATGCTATTAACTAACGGCCCTACAAACATCCAGGCATACCCCAAATTCCTTGCAAAACGATAAAAGCCCCACCAAAAAAGTTGTTCGCCAAAATAATTGGGGTGACGTGAATATCTCCAAAGACACGTCTTGAGGTTTGGTATGACTGGTGTACCGAGCTTCGCTGAAGTTCTGTTGTTGGTAACAAATTCATGAAGTTGGGTATCAGAAAAATACACTACTGTTATGCCGGTAATGCATGCTAATAGTGCAACTAAATCATAGATGCCACATGGTTGGTCGCTTGCGTGAATAGAAAACATGGGAAGACAGATGCCAATCAGAAATACCTGTCAGGATAGATTTGTTAAGGACAGATCAAAATTTAGTTGGTATCCAGTATTGGCACCATACAGGTGTTATGGTGTATATATACCAGAGCACATTCAACCATTATTTTGCCGCAGAAATGGTATAATGCGGATGGCACAAAATAATACACAATTTGGAACATCACATGGAACAGGAGTAATATAACAAACACTTTACAATGTGATCGGAACCAACCCTCTTCAAAACGAGAAATGGAATTGACGAATTTTCAAATCCTCTGATCGGAAAGGACACAACAACGGGAGTTGATTTCATTTGACACAATTTGGAGGGAAATTTTAGCTCCCATAAATTGTTGTGAAAAATGGTGAGATTTGGCGAGAGTTCATTTGAGAAAAACTGGCTCTATCTTTATTTCCATCGATGCCCCACTGAAACCATTCACTTTCCTTACTATATCGCTGATGCTTCGTTGCTGGTAAAGAGTTATGGCCTTATGGCCTTTCTCTGTAGCTTTTAGTCAATGTAAGAAACTTCCTCTATTTTTTTTAGTGATATTTGTTATAGGAGGTGATAAGGTTTTGAGTGAGTGATGTCTTGGCCCAGGAAATGAGTTTATTGAAGAATAAAATCAAATAAGACAAATAATTGAGAAAATAAATCTCAGCAGTCATGCTAACATGCGTTTTCTCTTGATTGTAGAATTTAAAGGAGAAGTTCATGCTATTCTACACAGAATCAGAAGAAGTCGATCTTTGAAACAGTTGAAAAATTGCTAAAGTTGAATGACCTTTACACCCTTGTGCAGAGAACACTTGAACAAGATTCAATTGATGCCAGATTGAGTGCTCGCTTAATCTGATAGCTTGTTACTGTAAGAATTTCCTTGTGAAATTTTTCTCTTTGAACTTAATTTTTTCTGAATTACACTAAAATCTTTTTTTTTTCGAAAATTTATGATTTTGACATAAAAACACATCACTCGTGAAATATAATCGATTTCAACCATTTGAATTCGTCATTTGAAATCATTCTGCTAAGTTTGAAAGTTATGCTCACTAAATTTAAGCTTTTGATACTATAATTTAATCTTTTATATACTGATTGTGATCTGAAACAAATAAAAAACAATGTTCTTTCGGGCAAAAATACTATCGCCATGCTAAAAAAATACCCTATTTTGTTTGGAGGTGGCAGAATCTGATTCGAAGGATCTGCTTGATTTTAGTCGATCCAAATGTGATCTCTCTATTAGAAACCGGTTGAGGCTGCTGCTCAGCTGCTGAACCCAAGAAGGAACAAGAGGAGAAGGCTCAAGAGACGGAGGAACCCAAGGAGGAAGAATCCAAAACTACAAACTGATTAAACAACCTTTTGTAACCAATTTAATTTGATGTCATATTCAATTCATTTCGAGGCTTCGAGCATAAGTGACAGTATTCCTTATTGTTGGTGTGGATAAAATGAATAAAATATTTAGTATGAGATGTGCTTTATTGTATCTTTTGTTCTTTCCAATTAATTCAAATGTTGTTAAAAGAATTACCTAATACTGGAGCTAAGAAGGATTAAAGCTCTAATACCAAGTTGTTTCCTTACTGTAATAGCCCAAAATGACTCTGTTTTTATCCGTGTTCTAAATAGCTATATTTCGGACCATAAAAGATAAGTTACGAGATAAAAGTGTGCTAATTCAACTACGACTACTATTACTGTAATAGTTAACCGCTATTATCGATACGCGCTATTGCTACCGCTATGCTGCATGGTTTTTTTTTTTTTTTTTTTGCGATTTACATGGACTTTTGTTCCTATTTATGATAGTACATGGCCTGCTATGATAAGTATGCTAAATTGAATTACGTATTTTTGTTTCTATTTGTGATTTAGTCTCTAATTCTATATCGAAAAATATTAAAATATTAATTCTTTATTTTGCTTGCTCTTCGTCTAGTATTTACTTGTAAAATTATTGTCGTTTGTTTCATTGAAAGCTAATTTTAATTTTTATAATATTTAAAATGTTCAAATAGGTATACTGACTTTATTTCACTTGTAAAATTAATTGCTCTCCATCTATTATAATCTGTAACACTATGTCATAGTATAAACTATTAAATAATGTTACTTTGTAGATTCTTTTATTTTTCTTATTCGCATGCATGATTGAAAAAATTATAGATTTAAATTAGTTGTTATTTAGTTGTTAGTCCAATTCTCTAATATTGATCATGTTGATAATTAGTAGAAATATAGAAAAAAAAATTTGAAAAAAAAAAAAAAATGTTATGTACGATAGCTTCAGCTATAGCTAAGCTTTTCACAATAGCTTTTTTTGTCTCCCCACTATGCTGCTATAATCGCTATTTAGAATCTTACTTTTTCTTGAAAAAAAATGCAAATAGTATTAACAAGAGATGATCGAATTACACGATTAATGCACATCACAATCATGAGTGGATCTAACAGAGCACACTTTTTTGTTCATACTGCCACATCAACTAGACCCATAGTCAGGTGTCTTGGCATTTGCATTTTGCTACATTCTAAAACAACTACCGTTTTCATTATACATGACAACCGAACATAAAATACAGCCTCCGGAAATGCACAGCAAAAGAAGACCAAGCATATTATTCGAACCCTTCAGAGAGCAACTACATGTTTTTCTCCTTGATTTCATCAACCTTACTTCCTTTGAACCATGGGATCCAAACAGAAGTAGTCTTCTGGTACTGTCGGTATGCCTCAGCACGGCACTCTTTTGCCACCATACGCCTCTCTACCAGTACCGTCACATAGCCTAGACACATGCTATTAACTAAGGGCCCTACAAACATCCAGGCATACCCCAAATTCCATGCAAAAAGATACAATCCCCACCAAAAAAGTTGTTCGCCGAAGTAATTGGGGTGACGGGAATACCTCCAAAGACCCGTTTCGAGGTTTGGTATGACAGGCTTACCAAGCTTCTTTGAATTTTCATTGTTGGTCACGAATTCATGAAGTTGGGTATCAGCAAAATATGCTACTGTTATGCCGGTAATGCATGCTAACACTGCGACTAAGTCATAGCTGCCACATGGTTGGTCGCTTGCGTGAATAGCAAACATGGGGAGACAGATACCAATTAGAAATACCTGTCAGAGAGATCTGTTAAGTACATATAAAAATTTAGTTGGTGTCCAATATTGGCACCACACCGGTGTATATAATACCAGAGCGCCCTCAACCATTCTTTTACTGCAGATACATTGTAATGTTGAACTACACAAAATAATACACTTAATTTACAGCGTCATGCTGGAAACCTCAATTTGGCGAACAGGAGTAAATAACAAATACTTTTCTCAAATTCTACAGTAACATCCAAATAAAAAACCATATAGACATTTTTACAAACATGAGTGGTGCATGAACAAAAGAGCCAAATTAAATGTAAATACGTACCTGCTGGGAGAGAAACACCGCAAAGAATGAAATCCACCACCAGTTCTTGCCGTACTGCTTCCTCATGTCACTAAATCTCCAATCCTCTCTCTTACCCCATTCCCAATTCTCTCTTCTGAAGTAATTATGAGTTAACCTTATGCTCCAAATCCAAGTTAATACAATAACAATGGTTGATCTCAGTACATTGCTTTTGCTATTAGGATGGCTCGCGTAGTAGTGGGCCAGAAGCACTGGTATCACGGTCCAGTACAGATCAATCAACTACAAAGCAAGAATAAAGGCAAAAAAAAAAAAATAGTAAATTTCTGGTTATCAAGTTGTCATTGAGCAATCGAGAAATAGTTCTTAAATTTAGACAGCTTTGCGTACCCAATTGTTGGATTGGAGAAGACCAAGGAGCCAGAATAGGACATCGACATTGAAGAAGAAAAGGATATTTACAAGAAGTAGAGGGTGCTCATAACAAAATGACCAGATTTTTGAGCTGGGAAAGGAAGAATGGTTCTGGTTGTAATGGTGGAGAAAAGAGAGATAGAAGATAATGGAAGGGAGAGGGGTGAGAATAGCTATAAGAATACTCTTCATGTTGCTGTGCTTCTCCATGGCGATCTAGGAGATTTGTGTTTTCTCTCGGGAGTGAGTTTGTTGGTTCAGACGAGTGCGGATTCTGCTTTTATAATATAGAAAAAGGTTGTCTAATGATGGATAATGATTAGAACTATGGCTAATCGGGGGAACTAATCATATTATATCATCATCAATGTTTCGTTTTGTTTGACAATAGATTATCACTTTGCTTTCCATCTGTTTCCAACTTTCCATGATTTTTGTAAGGGTTTTAACTTTGCGGAATTACGGCGCCAGTCATGATAATTGATTAATTTAATAATATTGGTGACCATCAAAAATTACTTTTTAATTTTAAAATATTTGATGAAAATATTATTAAATAACTCGGAATTTTTTTTTGTGACATCCATAAAAATCGGATTAAAATAAATGACACCAGGAACTAAGTTTGTCTAAAAATAACACTCCCGCACAAGGATCCGACTCTGCTGTTTTTTTATAACAAAAACAGAATTCTGCTTTTCTGATCTCAACCATTCAAAATTTTTCATTTGCACATCTTGATAAAGAAACTTTAAAATTATTTGTTCTACATCTAAGTGCTGTTTACAGCATATTGGTTGCATCCTCTTGTTGTGTTCCGTTAATTCATATCTGATTTGAAGCCACCAGATCATGAAAACTGATAATTATTTTTCAGTAATTTTTTTTTCACAAATGTGGATGTATATTTTGAATCAGTTCAAATGGGTTTATGTCCAAATATCTATATATTGTTGTACTACCCACACTTGGGCCGATTCATGATATTATTGTTCTTTTTTTATTGTGTATTAATTAATGATGTTGTTAACACGTTAGTTATCTAGCTATCATTCCTATTGGTGACTCAGAATCTCAGATGCTTGGAAAGCATTTTGACATTTTATATCTTTGAAACCATGATGAGTAATACATTTTGAATAGTTTCTGTATCATATTATGAAGCTAATATAATTGTGCATTGGTAGTTAGATAATCCTATACAATCATTAGCAGACTTGTACTTATTAGCAATATTTTAATTATATAATACGGATCAATGGGGGTAATGATGGTTATAGCCGTTCTCTCCATTAAGGCGCAGTTTGGTGCACTATAAAAATTAAGATTTTTTTCTCCACTCTATTGCCTCCATTCATCTCCCAATTATTAATTATCTATGAAACCACAAATTCCAGCACAAAAAGAGAAAATAAAATGTGTATTAATCATAAATTTATGTGGGAACTGTTAATTAATTGTGATGACCGCTTATATTTAAAAAATTTTAATACTGACGCGCGCAAATATTTATACTTATTGCATACAAGTATTAACATCTAATATATCAAGAATTCATATCTAAAATATTAAGTATTTCTTTAAAAAAAATTGACATCAACTTTAATTTATTTCTCTCATCACACACTCATCTTTTACACGTTTTAAAGATAATTAATAATTTTTGACGATATGTGAATAATTTTGCGAATCTAAAATCACAAACGTCTTATACGCAATTTTCTCTTTCAAATGAGATCTATGATGAAGTATTTTTGAGTTATCCGTCGCACAAGTATTCGTACCTTGTAGTGTAAGTATTCATACCTCGTTGTGCAAGTATTCATACCTCATCAATCAATTAATTTAGAGTGAGGCTATCATACTATGCATACCGCAGATTGGTCCATACTATGGAACAATATCTCCGTTTTCATAGTCCAAATAATTGATCTAAACCATTCAACATGATCTCCATACGAAAATTTACTTGTATATCAAATTTTACATTTTTTACAAAAAAATTACTATTTTTTTAGATAGGTAGAAAATCACTTAGATCTAAAATTTCTAGACCATTTAAAAACAGTGACTTTTTACCTATCTACAAAAATTGTGAAAAGTTTGTAAAAAAATGTGAAATTTAGCTTGCAAGTACATTTCCATATAAAAATCATGTTAAACGGTTCAGATCGATTATTTGAACTTTCAAAAAGAAAATATGATCCATAGTACAAGCCATCCACACTATGCATATTACCATAGCCTCATTCATTAATTTAAACATGGCTCTATAATCCCACTGGAAAAACTTTAGGTCATGATAATTTTCAAATTCATTCATGGAGTATCGAGTTCTTATACTTTGCTGTGCTGCATTGTGCAGGGCAGCGTGAGGCACAACAAATTTTGTAGGGGGAAGAGCCGAAGAGGTTAATTTGAAAGCGCATAATAATAAATCAACACGGACTGATGTCACCCCGAAGGCGTGCTCTCTGGAACGTAATTTGGGCAGCAGGAACATGAGCTTTATGGAGAGAGAGAAACAGAAGACTGTTTTCCAATAAGCAAAGACAGGTTCGTCGTCTCATCAACGACACGACACTAGAAATCGATACATGGAGAATTAATTGCTTAAAGGATGCATTTGTAACGATTTGCAGTAATTTGTGCTTTTTTATTAAAGAAAATTAGAGATGCTGTCCCCAGTGTATAGTTTAGGAGATGGCAGGTTGTTTCCTTTCTTGTTCTACTTGTAAATAATTTTTTTTTATCAATATACCTGTTGACGGCAATTGCCGTCAACTATAAAAAAAAAAAATTAAATTAACACGAACTTTGATAAAATATGATTCATCAGGTGTTGTACTGTACGGACCAACGCAACAGATGATCTGGGTTCTGAATATCGATCGCTCATTTTCCAGTTGGCAACGGGCTGATATTTATTCGGTCAATGTCTTGTCAGAGCGTTCGATTCACATCAAAATTCGTATGTACTTGATTTATGTAAATTTTGAAATTGTCAGCTTGAATCTTAACACACATTGATTTAATAGCTCTGATTGAGTTTCGGACCGTCTTGTATTTCTTTATCAAAAACTTTTGCAGCTGGTCATACTTTTACTGAATATATATGTCAAAATGATGTTTGTTATAACTGTTTGTAACAACTTGTTAATCTAGTGACAAAAATACATAGTTCTCATATTAAAAGTCATGAATTCAAGATCTACAAAATAAAAAAATTTCTATATTAACACATAGAATTTTAAAATATATTGAATAACTTGATCTCCAACTCATATTTAAAAAAAAAAAAAAAAATTGCTCGCAACTACTCGTTTTGATCCAATTTTATTTGTGTAAAACGGTCCATTCTTTCATTATACATAAAAAAAAAAAAAAGCCTTCAAATAAAATAGTCATACCCGAATTCTATGGTTAGGACCATTGGCGGCGGAAGATTAGTTTATTTTAATTTAATATGTGCCAACTAAAGCTCGAATAACTACTAGTGCTTTGACAAATAATAAATGCAAGGACAATTCTTGCCAATTTGAAAAAGAGTAAATTGCACAAATGATCTGGAGTTTTTTTTATAAACCATAAATAAAAAATTCAAAGTTACAAAACCAATACGAGTACGCTGAAATTTCGAAAAATCATAAAAACCGAGATTTGAACTCGGTCTCACTTTCCTAGACCGAATTTTATTTTCGGTCTCCATTTATTTCTAATTTTTTTATACCTTCGCCACACCTAATCACACCCTATTTGTGTAACCGTTTGTGCTGCAAGATATATATTTCATATCTTTCATATATATTTTATAAACATATTGCGTGTTCAAACATAAATGACGCAATATATATATTTCATATCTTTCAATTACATTCATATTTTAGGTTGAAAAATTAAAAATAATTTTTAGGTTGTTTGTGATTTTTTTTTTCCAGAAAATGTCTCAAGTATTAATAAATGTGTACCACAGACGCGAAATTTCACACGCACCGACCTGCACATTTCCTGTTTCTGACACAACTAGTCTTGATGAGCTAAGCAGACAAATATATGTTGGTATTCGTTTGCTCCCTGTTTCTGACTGGTGTCTGATTCACCCATATATTGTGATAACCCTCCAGAAATACCGGTATCGGATGACCCGACCTGAGGCATTTGCTAGTCAAGCAGAGGCCTCTGGTAGCCAAGCATCTGGTAGCCGATCAGCTGGTCGTTTATTGAACAGAATACTCAGACGTAAGGAAAGATGAATAATTTTATAAGATTATGATAATTTGTATGGATGTTTGTACTAATGTTTGTATAACATGTATAAATCATGATAATTATGAACAAACAAATATACCTAAATTTTAATTTAAATCATGACATATATTTTGAGAACTTTTACGCACCCATGACCGGTCAAAGTACAAACATGATTTAAATCATGACCGAACTGTTACGCACTCAGCGAGACTGAATTTAATTTTCGGTCTCCAACGGAGACCGAATATTACTCTCGGTTTTGAGCGAGACCGAAAAAAAATTCTGAGTCAGACTGATGGATTTTCTGTGACGGAGATAAAAAAACTGAAAATTTGGCTAGAGACCGAAACTTAATTTCGGTCTTGTGAATTTTTTTTTTCCAAACTGAAATTTAGTCTCGGTTTTTATGGTTTTTCGAAATTTCCGCGCACTCATATTGGTTTCGTAACTTTTAATTTTCTATTTATGGTTTATAAAAAAAACCCAATGATCTGTAATATTGCAAATTTTCATTTTGATTTCCAATTTTTTTAGTTAATTTCAATTAAAAGTAGATGAAGATCCATCAATCTTGGCATTTGTATAATAATTGACAGTTTTTAAAATTAAGCTCACAAACTATTTTCATGGGCTTAAATTTGGTACTCCATAAAGATGGTTAAATTTCAAGTAATCAAATTTAATCTTATGACTAGTTTAACTTTTTATTATAAATATTTATCAATATGTTGGGTATATTTAATTCAGATTTTTTTTAAAAAAATAGAGCTCATAAAAAAAAATTAACCAAAGGAGACATGTGCCTATGGAAGCTTCAAAAATAGCCTTCTCCAGTACCCCAAACCGGTGTAGATTGAAAGGGCATAGCTACACCGGTTCTCCAAACCGGTAAAACCATTTTCCCATCTGCCATAGTAGCTACACGCGCGGTTACACAGAATTAATGCATCGGTTCCCCAACAAGGTGGAGCTAATTTTATATTTTTTAGATTTTTTTATTATTTTTTCCCAACACGGTAACACTTGTAAGATTGAAAAAAAAAATTTAGCTCCACCGGTTCCCCAAACCGGTGGAGTCTTGTCTGTGGATCTTCTGTGGCCATGTCACAGTCTGGTGAGAAAACAAGTCAGCCGGGTGGAAAAATGGCTCCACCGATGTAGCTAGGCCCTTTCAATCCACACTGGTTTGGGGGACCGGTGGAGACTATTTTTGAAGCTTCCGTTGGCACGACACTCATTTGGTTAAATTTTTTTATGAGTTCTATTTAAAAAAAAATCTTTAATTCAGCATACGAAATAAATTATTTCATTAGATGATCAACTGTTGAAATTTGTATATATTTTTTATTATATTTTGTTCGATAAGATTGAAACGTAGATCTCGTAAAGTAATATATATGAATTCACATTTGTAGGCGGAAGTAAAATTAAATGCTACTCCTAGTTGGACCAAATTGTCCAATGTTCCCCTTGAGAAAAGTTGTTAGCGGTCCAAAAGTTAGTCTGGATAACGGGCTGATCTGTCTGGCCTAATTTAGCCCAACAATCTAAACCCCAACACAATATTGATCAGCACCAAGTCATAACCTAAAGGAAAAGAAAATAGTAATACTTGGTTGGCTTTTACAAATCCAGAAACCTTTGCTGTGGGACTCCAAACTCACAGTAAAATATCCAAAGATTAAACATATATTCAGAGGTCAATAATTTGCTAGTTAGTTGGTCATTATTGCAATTTTGTTGACATGTTTAGTACATCACTGCATAAATGTTCTAGGTGGTAATATTATAAAGAAACATTTAAAGAAGAATGTTGCATGTTTGAAGGACATCCATATTCCTAGAAGATGCAATAGCCTTTGCAGCTGGAGTTTGACCACTGGCTATTTTTAAGTAATCCGATGCACAGACAGAGAGGGAGGAAAGTGGGCAACATCAAGGTTTTAGCCAGTGGAATTTATGCTAATTGTTGTGTATATCAATTTGCTCGAGTTATGTTCTATATTTTTTTATGTGATCACATGAATGTATAAGTTTATGCTAAGTTTATATATTTATATTCTTATACATATTTTAATTTATGTGCCAGCTGGTTAATTAATGTACCCTTGTGCCGTGAGTAAACGAGCTTCTTATTGACTTTATCACTATTTTTGTTTTGTTTTGTGGAGGGGATTTTATCATTATTTTTTATAATATACAAGCAGTTTTTAGGAGCCCAAAAAGCAATGTTGCACCACATGAAAATATATTATTGAACCTCAATGCAAAAGCCACGAGTACAGAACAAACTCACAATAAATACCCTAAAACAGTGCGTCTAGATTCCAATATAATTTTATTTATCACGAAACTATCACTAAGTCAAACTATAATAAAGTTGGCGTTATTTTCTAGTAGAAAAAGGTATATGCAGAAGAAAAGAGCTATCAGACGCTATTACATGTACACGTTAATTATTCCATTATTTGATGGCATTAATTAATAATCAAGTCCCTCCTTATTTACACGCTAGTTTTTCCAGACCCAATTTTACCTTGAATATCTTTCTCTCCAACTGGTGCTGCCTCTGCTGGAGTTTTATCATCTTTAACTGCCCAAATCAACAACAAAGCGAGCAGTGGATAACTAATTGTTGTCAGAACCCAATTTATAATTAGCTGAGTCAGCAGAGGCGTGTGATGAGTGTCAATGTGCCATGCCACAGCTGCACCTGCGCTTTGTATACTCTTATAAAAACCGCTGTATCTGTAATTTTTCAAATGTAAAGAAAAATTGAGTGGATTCCAAAATATGAAGAAGATAATTAGATTACAGTAAGCATTACAAAACATAAAGAAAATGATTTTCTAATATTCTAAGCAAGTGCAACCAATTTTCAATGAAAGGCACTATTTCCTACACTCAATCAGCTTATCCTATCCTATCTCTTTGTCAAATGGTCTGAGAAGGCTGGATGGATCGATGCTACTGAGAAAGAAAATGCATCTAGGTCAATTCTCCCTATCAGAAAGAAGGTTCTTTCTTCTTCATGGAGCTCATCTCATTTTTGGTCGTGAAACTTCCTAACAAGCAAGGGCAGAAGACCCATATCCAACACTGAAATTTTGGCTGATTCGGTCAATCAGAAATGATTCTGGTCAAATATATTAATACCAAACCCTAACTAAGATGTTGGTTACCAGTAGAGAACTACAAAGTACTAAATGACTAGAAAACGGAAATGAAAGCATCTCTACTGATGTTATGAGAAAATGTACCCGCTGGAAATAAAGAAACCCGACTTTATCTTTCTATTCTCACTACAGTGGAGTGGCTGCCCACTATCCTATTCCTACCACAGTGGGTGGAGAGTCCGTATCCTCTGAGATATCTCAATTTTTGCATGATCGACGTGTCCGGTGCCTATTCGGGGGGACGTAGGGGGCCAGTTTTATTTGAGCTTTGAGATTTGTGCAGAACGTATTTGAACGATTGAGATATTCCAAAAAGTCACGCAATGCACGAATCTCAAAGCTCAAATAAAACTGGGTGGAGCATATTTGAACGATTGAACGATTGAGATATTCCAAAAAGTCACGCAAAGTTTGAGATATCTCAGAGGATGCGAATTCGTGGGTGGAGCGGCTCCTATTCTACCATTCTACTATGGGCCTTACCAAACAAGAAAGAAACAAAAACAAATTGGACCCCCACTATAAATTTAAAAAATACAAAGTTCAAGAGAATTTAAACAAACTATTTGATACAAAGCAACAACAGAATCAGCTGACAGAAAGTTTAAAGTTTTCAAATTTAGGTTGTCAACTTGATCCAGGAACCAGACTTATTCTAATAAGAAGAAAACCAATGAAATGTACCTGCTTAATATCTGCGAATCATCTGCAAGCGCACCAATCACCCAATAAACCAAACTCTGAAACATAGCATCGAGCAACCCGTAACTAAAATACAACACAAATGGGCCTGCATACCTCCCACCATCCTTGAAATCAATCAGATCTGTCCATTCCCCATCTGTATACCTCAATTGGTTTGCTAACCCGCCACCCCAAATGGATGTACCAAGTGCTGCCACAATTGCCACACCGAACAAACCCCTTACCCTTCTACTTGTAAAACTAAAATCCAACAAATAGCCAATTCCAAAAGAACCCACCATTTGAGCACCCCAATAAAACACATTGTTTAAACCTTTTGTTCGAAGTGTGAATAATTTCCCATTCACATTGTTGAATTGGTAAGTATAGAAGAAGTTACTTGCCCAAGAGGCAGGAAGCATAAGTAGCATTTTCCAATTTGAAAACAGCTTGACAATTTCTAGCCATTCTGTATGTACATCAGAGTAGACGACTCTGGAAGCACGGGTACCATCATTCCGTACCTGTCATGGGTTATTTGTTGTCAACAATAATAATACAAGTATTCCTTACTGTGCCGTACCAGGCACTACTGAACTCGTCATTATTTACTGTACCATACCAGGCACTACTGAACAGATTTCAAATCTAAAATTGCCATGATGTTTCCAAGGATTGCAGTTCAAAATTTAACTGTACGTACTTTTGGCTAACTTTTCATTTGGTCTGTACCGAAACAGAACTTAATTTTTTAAGAAGTTACTAAAAAGACAAACATCTATATAATGATCATTCCATCTTGAAAAACTTTATTTGGACCAAAAATGGTGTTTCATATTCATTGTTTCGATGGCCACCAGCTTGGAATCAAAGTTTGACCAAAACATTGAGAAACATTTCAATACAGTTTTGTATCTCTTTAATTAATAAGGAACCTAAACAAGATGCAAAACAGAAATTTAGCTTGTCTGAGTTTATATGTACCACTCTAGAAGGAGGCAAGATAGTGAGAGCCAAGAGGGCACCGACAACCATGAAAGCCATGAAGGCTATGTAAGTGGAGTCCGTGACAGAGGTGGCCCCACTGGTCCGATGGTAATTCAGAGCAAATGGGATTAAACCGCCGATCACACCACCAAAGTTGAAAATTGTCCAGAAGAGTGAGATGTAGGATCCCTTTCTTTCCTGGGGCGGATATGAGGTCATTATTGCACCCTGACCAGCCCATAACAAACCAGCTCCAACACCTGATGTATTTCATCAGACTTCAATTTCAGTACTGTTATTCTTCTTTTTATAGTTGAAGTGTGTTAAAGTATTAATTTTTTATAATTGAGCCCAAGTTTTCTATTCCAAGTCTAACAAAATTACAAAAAGTAACATAAACATACCATTTTTCCAATTTGTAAAAAGATACTTAATTCTGAGACAGACTGCTTGCTTTCCAGGAATTGGCTTCTTAATAATAGCTAGGATACTCAATAGAATTCCAAATTAAAAAAAAATGGGAATAAAAGAATTACCTAAAATTCCACCAGCAAGTATAGGAAAGATCTGGTTTTTGTGGTGATTATAATACAGAAAAGAAGAAGCATAAAGAGGGTATGTCAAAGCCGCGATAAATAGCGTGAGGCGGGGTCCAAGGAGGTTGAATGCGGCCCCACCAAGTACACCGGAGATGGAGAATGCGGCGTAAAGTGCCGTGTTGGCATTGCTAGCAGCCGTCGGATCAAGCTGGCCGCCTCCTCCCATGCCAGACAAGGCATTGAACATACCAGGGCAACAGAAACAAACCAAACCAACAAGGGATACTTGAACGAAAGGAGAGTTGTAGCGCCATGGCTTCTCCAACTGTGTCGTTCGGGGTTTTTGTTCTTCTTGTGTGAGTGAAGCCATTGGCGAGACTCGAGAGAGAAAAGAGAAGCCGAATATGGTGGGGATCCTGGGGCTGGGGTGGGGCTAAAAATGGATCCCCTCTCGACTTTTACCTGAGACTGAGAAGGACTCATTTTCGTATTTGATTGTTTTTTGGTTCTATACTTAAAAATATTTATTTAAGTTAATGTTAATGAGGGTAGTAATGGAGGTTTGCATGGAGACAGGGATTATAAGAAGTGAGGGATATGGATTCAGTGCGTCCAGTGCCCCAGTATAACTGTTGTGTAACCTAGCACGGGCAGTGATTCAGTGCGTCCTCAGAGTCAGAGGCCAAGACTAGAATAATAATATGGGCCAATTGGGTACGAGTGCAGTGACTCGCCATAATTATAACGGTTTCTCTGCCACAGAGTACTTTGTGTTTCTTTGTGTTATTAGAAATGCCATTATTCATCTCCCTTTTACAGAGAAGTTGGACCCGTCCTGTATTTAGCTGTCAGTGTTAAGTCCCTCTGGTTGGTTGATGTGATCTGATCTTAATTTCCTTGTATAACTAAAATCATCTCCAATTAGGAGGAAAGTTGGAGCGGTCCTGCCTTTGAGCTGCCACGTCATCTGATTGGTTGATGAGGTTTGATCTTTGTTTGCGTGTATTATCATTGATGGGTGCTAAGTCAAGTATTTAATTTTAAAATTTTAATTATGCATATTGAAATTAAATTAAATTTTAATTTTTTAAAACTCTTTATATAGTACAATACTTCTAAAAGAATATTAAATATTTATTTGTATTCTAGTGGTTAAAGTTCAACCACCACATACTATGTATTTTAATTAAATTCCAACTTCTATCAAGATTTGTTAGTTCTACTCTGTGTATAACTGAAAACAAGTCAGCAACTATGATTTGTACAACATATTGTTTATCATCCACACACTCACCTTATGATAAAAGCACTAAAATATCCATCTCTTTCCTCACAAATACTTTTCCAAGAGATCAAATATCTTGACAAGAACGCAATATATTTATTTCACCAGTATTTAATAGAAGATAGGGGCTCCAATGTCTTATTATTTTCTTACCTCAATCATACTCTACATTCTTATTAATGTTTTCAAAGTTGAAACAGACAATCCCGACTGCTGAATATAATCTCAATATTAATGTGCTTAGAGATCTAATTTTATATATTTTAGAAATATTTTACTAGTTTTTTTGATAGGTAAAAAATCACTGTTTTATTGTTTCATGACTGAAATATAGTGATTTTGTTTCCAAAAATATATAAAATTTGATCTCCAAGTATGTTTTAATATAAAGATCATTTGTGCATTTTAAATCGATTATTTGAACTTTAAAAACAGAAATAAAAATGTGGAGACATAATTAGAATACTAAATTAATGGAGTATTTGAGCCCTCCTCTTAATACAAATACTATAAAATAATTTAATATTTATTCCGCTTTAATTTATTTAAAATAAATTTCCAGTCAGGCTTAATTTGCACGATCAATTCGAAATGGACAATTGCAAATATATGTAGACGGTCCAGTGACTTGCGTCTTACTGGAGAGAGTTCCCTGCTGCACAGCTGTAGGATTCAGTATCATTGAAATATTAGAGATACTCTTTGACTTCTTTAGTGAAAGCCAAAAAGATGTTTGGACCATTCTAATGTTCTAATGTTCTATGTGAATGGGACTGTGTAACGACCTCCCTCAATCTAGAGCACTGACTGATAGGACCCGCATGCCTCGTGGTACAAATGAATTTGCCTTTGAGCTCTTCTATGGGAACACAGGATGCTACAGTGTTATTGATAATAGAAATCCCGATCTCTAGGCGCCTTTAGTCTACCAAGGAAAATGACAATAGCAGATAGATGTGGGGTAAAAAAATCAAGCGTACAAGAAAAGATTAGTTAGAAATTTTTTAATTTGGACAATAATAATTCTAACTTCGTGTGGATGATGAGCGGTCTGGAGATGAAAAGGGAGCGAATTTTCATATTTTTTTTCGGAAATACTGAGTGGACAGATATATTAAAAGAATACGGATATTTATTAAAATAATATAAAAATAATAAAAAATATTTAAATTCATAATTTAATTATAACGGTGAATAACATAATTTTTTTATAATATATATTAAAATACATGGTATATATCTACTATTCGAATACGGATAATTAAAATGTAAAACTATATCAGTATTCTTATTCACACGGATATTCTGGTTCAGATATCCACATCTAAGTTTTTGAATACGAATCGAATACGAATGCAGATCGAATATTATCCATACTGTTTTCACCCCTATGAGTGGATCTAACATCTTACAGTAATTGAATTGAAAATGGAGTAAAACACCGAGATGACTTGGTGTAATTTTATCGGAATGGTTTCAGACGACGAAATCAAATCGTTAAAACTAATATATTTCATGGGTGGTGTAATTTTTTATATAATTTAGAGTGATAAAAAAATACTTATAAGTTAACCATTTAAACTGATTTACTTCATTAGTTATGCATTCACATGCAAAATTTATAATTTTTCGAATTTATTTAGTATCAAGTCAAGTAGTCAAATGTAAAAGTTTTTAAGTTATTTTTAATGTATTCAAGTTTCAAGATTTTTGACCTCTTTACTTGATACTAAAATAACTTGAATTTTTTTTTTTTTTTGTATGTAAACGCATCACTCGTAAAGTAAATCAGTTTCAACTGTTTGAATTAGTCGTTTGAAATTTATCCAATAAATTTTAAAATTGATATCATATGACACCGATATCATACTATCCGAACATTATTTTGCCACTACGAATGGACTTACCAGTTACCATTGAAAAAAATATATTTCTTGCATCACGTATATAACGTATATTCAGTTCTTATGATATATATATTTAGAACATTATTTTTAGAAAAATATATTCAGTTCTTATGATATTTCTTGCTATCATACTATCGAAGTTCCGAACATTATTTTTCAGTAGTTCTAACGTATATTCAGTTCTTATGATATATATATTTAGAAAAATATTATTCAAACAAAAATTTATATTGTGTTAGCATTTCAAAAATATTTAGGTAGAGAATATATCGAATTTAAATCAATTTAAAATTTAATTAATTATTCATAAATCTTTCAAAACTTTATCATTGAAAAAATATTTTTTTTCATTGAAAACTAAACATTTTTTAAATCAAACCAAATTTTATATATATCCTATCTAAATATTTGACATCTGTAATTTTTAAAATTTGGATTATATTTTTCAAATATGTGTATAATAAAAATTGGATGTATCCAATAAGTATCTTTTTCTATATCTATTTGGTTAAGTTTCCAAAAAAAAATCTATGTGAGTGAATCATTCTCCATGTAGAAATATGTTTTAGTTCCGAAAAATTATATGCAGTGGGGATGTATGTGGCCGGAATATTGGGGAATGGTGGTGGCTTGTGAAGATAAAATATTTTTGGATAAAAGAAAATTATTTTAGTCCCATCGCTAAAGAATAAAAATTGATTAAGAGGATAATAATTTTATTGATTCAATTCTTGAATAATGATACTCCATACATTACAACCATGCTGACGAACTCTTCTATGATTCTATCTTAAATCATTACTATTTAGTCTATTTTTTACACTTAAATAGAACCGGAAACATAAACGACAACATTATTAAAATATTTTATTGAGTATTTTACATAGTAGAATTTGCCAAACTAATTATCACATCTCGAAAGTGTTTGAATATCCTCTATATTTCGGGCCAACTTCAAAGCCTTTAATATGATGTTGGGTCTATGTATTTTGGGCCGAATTAAGACCCATTTTCGTCTTGTTAGCAGGCCAGTTCTTGTCCCCTCTTATATCTTTCGGTTTCTTTTATATCAATAGAAATCTATAATTTCAAAATCTACTAACATCAGGAAAATGACCACGTGAAATAAATTATATTTGAGACTTGTGTCTGGATCTTCTTGAAAACTATTGAACAAACAATAAAGAAATGTGTATATTAAACTTCATAGGATGTATGTAAAGGTCAAGGATTTTTTGGAATGTGTAACAAAGATGAAATTATATATTTGGAAATTGAAAACCAAACAACAGAACTATAAAATATAAAAGTGAAGAACTTGTGCAAAGATGTAACAAAGATGCGCCGGTGGATGGAGGTACTCTCGTTACGAAAAGGAACTTGTGCAAAATGTAAATGTGAAGCAAAGAAATGGAAGGACGGGTATTCAATTTTTAATATCCAATGCTTCGTTTTTGTTCTTTTGTAAGTTAATCATTGTGGCTTTCCATGTTGTACGTTGTTAGAAAATCTCCATTCCAACAAACGCTTAGAGCATATTCATTCTAATAACAAACATTTAGCAATTAAAATTGGCCACGTTACTAAATTTAGCAATTAAAGAGACTCATAATTTCTATCACTCCATTCCAGCAATTGTAATTAAAAAGACTCATAAAGAATCTGAGCCAATCAATTCGCTATGCTGACAATAAGCAAAGTTTTGCTTTTAAATAAAATTTGCTAATTTACAAACTATTTCACAAACCAGCAAACCAAAAAACAATAGTCACATCAGATTGCAAATCAGAAAACAATAAGAGTTGAGATGCTCTTAGCAATTAGAATTGGCCACGTCACTAAATTTAACAATTAAAGAGACTCATAATTTCTATATCACTCCATTTCAGCAACTGCAATTAAAGAGACTCATAAAGAATCTGAGCCAATTAGTTCGCCACGCTGGCAATAAACAAATATTTGCTTTTGAAGAAAATTTGCTAATTTACAAACTATCTCACAACCCAACAAACCAGAAAATAATAACTACATCAGATTACAAACCAAAAAACAAGAAACACCGGAGATGCTCTTAGATTTAACGAGTTTTATCACAAAGCAATTTCCATCTATTCGCATGCGAAATTCACACATACACGATGTGTGTGGGGGGTGTCATTAAGTTATTAAAAGGTATCTAAAATCGCAAGTGCGGTCGGCAATTGCTGATAAGATCAAATGCTAATAAGTTATTAAAAGGTACGCACCAAGCAAAGTGGCGGCAGCAAAAAAATTAAGAAAAAAAAATAAGGCCTCTGTTTTAAACTAGATAGGGAACTATCATGCTTTCTGCTGCATTAAAAACAAAATCTTTTCAAGCGCATGAAGGAAATAAGATAATATTATCAAAGTAGCGAAATAATGAGGTCAGATTTATCTAACAGAGTAGGTAAATCAATGACAAGTCTCAATTCAAGAATCAACGAACTTACAATAAGCACTACCCTATATCGATCAAGTTGGATCGGAGTTTTTAAGGGCAGGGTTATTGTTTGTTGTCATATAATACTACTGACCGAAGGAATGAATGAATGAAATCAAATACTACTGGACATAAGGAATGAAGGAATGAAAGAAGAAAGAGAGGGCAAATAAATATCAAAATACTACAACCAATAAGTATTTTGTATTTATATCCTAAAGAGTATCAAAAACAGTGTTATACTTTGGACAGAATATTTTAGTATTGTACAACAACTAAGACATAATTATTTATTTCCATAAAGAGTACCTAATGCTATATTGTACTTTTTTTAGCGAAATAATGAGGTCAAAAGTTTTGAATAAACCATGTGGAAACTAACCGACTTCTCACTTCTGTGCAAGTGCGCATTAACCGAACTCTTTAATCAATACTTGTATCTCCCAGAGCAATTTGGTATTATATTTTGGGTAGGACAAGGGGTGGATATTTGTTTGTTGAAATCGTATGCGAATTAAAGTTCAGTCGATAAGAAAAACAGATTAGAACAAATTAAAAGCTTAAATCCAACCAAAAACTAAACTTATTTCATCAAAATATCTTTGTTTATATATCTCACATCAAAGGACACAAGCAATAGCAGCACAAACTACTGTGTATATATTAACATACAACAGTTGTTACCAGTTAATTAATATTCCACACAAATCAAACTATTTACTATCTATTAACATACAATTGCAGCACATACTAATTGGCCAAGCATATTAATGTCTGGTAAAACCCAAAAATAATTACCACATCAGCAAGATCAAGAAACATCAGCTCAGCATTTGGTCCGGTTCCCTTTGGTTCACCGCTAGTGCGGTCCAAGCCGGTTCACCAGAGCCAATGCATTACTTGTTGCTTGTGCCGCATCAGCCACCTTTTTCTTTATGGTTACCGTTACCTGGGAACTTGGCAACTGTGAAAGCGAGTCAAGGCACGTCTGCTCATCCGTGAGGGCCCCACTAGCCCAGGTTTGCACATTGCTCAAATGCCATGCAAACCGGACACTCGTGGCTCGACCCAACCGGCCCATTTCTTTGAGCGACCGTTTCAACTGATCCGCACTATCTTTCAAATTGTCGATGCAATCTTGTAGTGTGCCGTCTTGATAAGTTGACCCCTCGGTTTCGGAGAAACTGTTTGGTTTTGGCCTGGCTGACATGTGGGCCACAAATCTAGATACAGAACGGGCCTTGTCAGCACTGACTGTAAGTGCAGCCAAGGCAAGTTGGCGGGTGCTTTGTTTGACAGATGGTGCATATTTGATTAGGGACCTGTAACAAACATCAGGATAACTGGTGCTTTTGCAAGACCGGCGCACAAAATCGGCCGGGTAGGATGAAGCGGACGAGATGGTGATTGGACCGGCCAACAAGTAGATTGTGGTTAGTATGAGGGTTGATGCAAGTGAGAATAAACTGCTTCGTTTCATGTTCTCCTTTCTTGGTTTTCCTCTCTCTGTCTCATAGGTGGAGGGGTTTTATACATTGATCACACATCGTTTATCGTATATGATATGGCTGGTATTGGTAATAAAATTAATTCTGCACGGACCCGACCCGACCCAGTTAGCACATCTTCCAAGGCTATATCCTGAGTAGTTAGCACATCTTGGTACTTTGTTTTAGCTTTACAATACTTTATTTTATGATTATTATGGTCTTGCCTATAAACACTAGTTACCCCCAAAAATAAATTAATGATGATTAATTAGGAATCCCGTAAAGCGAAAGCCTCCACACAGTGAAAGATATCATAGACCCGTTGTACAGTACGCGGGCGATGAATAAAATCCGTTTTAAGTTTGATTGGTATTCGACTCATGAGGCGGTATGGCGTACAGACGTACAGTTGAGCTTTGTTACCTCCTTGTCCAGTTCTCCTGCAAGTGGGGCCCTCTGTTCTACAATTTGAATAGTTGCCATGTCACGGGTCCTTGTAATTTTGTTTATATGATGGTCCCACAAGCGAAGCCTAAGCACCTAAGGAGCCTATATATTTTCTTTAGAGATCGACAACAATAATCAGGGTAGGCTGGTTTTAGGCTCGCTCAATAATTAGGTGGACTGAGTCATTTATAAGTATCAATATAAATTGAATCATTTTTAGAAAAAAAAAAAAAGAATCAATATATTTATTAATAAATGAGTCCACAGCGAGCACAAGTTAAATTATTGAACTTTTTAAGGATAAAATAGTGATATATAAAGATGATATATTGTGTGGACAAAATTAGCTAGATAGCATTGACCTCTTCCATTTTTTTGTCTTTTAGAGAACGTTAATGTAAATGTAACTCTGTTAGCTATGAGGCTCCACCATTATTTATTTTTCTTGTATAATTGTGAATCATTATTAGCTGCTTAGCCAGCTGAAAATTAGGCCATTTACTCCCTTGTACACAAACCAAGCAAAGGTGGAGCCACCCCTTGCATCTTCATACGGAGACACAAGCACATGGCACTTGACCCATTAAAATGCGTTTTGTGGTTTTACTGTAGTCAGCTAACTGTACGTACAAGAAAAATAAATAGGTCACTAGCTAGCTGCCTGTTTATCATTTTTTTTATCTGTAAAGAATTTAAAATTGTGATATCAATCAGAAACATTTATATTCATGACAAATGTTAGCGTTTCGTAACGAGGCAATAACACTATAGCAATGATAACATTTCGTCATATTAGAATTTTCTAAATAGAGTTTCACCGCACAGGTAAGACGAGAAACACTAACATTGGTGCGTTTCGTCAGATCCGAAATGTAGTGTTTGGACTATGAATGAAAACATTTCACAGATTTATTTTTAGTAAAAAATTCTACAGATTATAAAAAAAATCCGCGTTCTATTACTAATTTGGTCTCTGAATATAATGCGGTCATCAAAAGCAGTTAACGATCATTGTCATGAAAGTGAAATTTTTTAACAAGACAAGAATAATTGCCTATTTGTCCCATGTTAATAATCTACCAAACTTGGCACCAAATTTCTGTCTAGCCTTTGTTTTTTTTATCTCAGTCCACTATTTTAAGTAGGACACATTGTTCTGGAATCTTCGAATGTCACGTGGATCTAGGTCTTGTAGGTTGTCTGAAGACTCTGAAGTCCCGGTAAGTGGCGCTCGCACCGATTCAGCTGAGAGAAGGGCCCACATGGAGGAAGAATGACAAAAAAAGAAAACAGAGAGCAGGAAATAGGTGCTGTATTAAAGGTAGTTGTCAATTTGTTTTGTGGTATAATGCTGAAGAAAACAATAAGATAAATTCTCAAGTGAATGGGAGTATAGCATCAGGAGTGAAATTTGGCTTTGTATTTCAATTGTATATGCTCTCTATTATCAATATGTAATTTCTCAGTTCCAGATTCAAGGTCTTTTGTGAAGGGCCAGAATAACATCTACAAGGTAAAATTGTTCTAGGGGCGAGCTGCATCAATTTGACCAAGATCTGAAATTCTCAAGTATATGATTAAACCAACCACAAAAATACTGACACAATGCTCATCTGCCACAGGGGAACTATAAAATCAGTGCTCAAAAACTACAAAGACATAATTATAAAAAAAAAATTACACAACTGGCAGATCACTATTAGAAGTTCAATGCAAGAACAACTCTAATAACAACAATACAGCATAATAATATCTACAAATTCAGTCTCTGCTCTCCAAGTAATACTAAGCGCACACATTCTAACCCAAACGGCCAATACAGTTTTACCCAGTCTCTCTTAAAACTCTAATCAGCACACAACCCCAGACAGATAAACTTTGGACTGTACTACACTGGTACCAATCATGAAGCCTGGCATGACCATGAGACCAACCTTAGGCCTCTCTGCTCCCTCCCCAGATATAACTACATCTTTGACCACACTCTCCATATAAACCTCAGAAAATTCAGTGCCTTGTTTTACCTGGAAAACCCTGACTTTTGGCTCAAACGAGTGCGCCAGTCGATGCAGAAGCCAGACAGACTTTGCCATTCTGAGAAAGGCCTGATAAAACGGGGTCCGCGGGTGGCCTCCACTCATGACATAATTCCTTTGATCCATATTTCCAAAAAATGAACCTTCCATTTTTTGGTGCACAACAGTTAAGTACCTAGCCCGGCAAAACTTCCCAAATATCGAATCTGGGTTCTGGCTAAGCACATCTAATGGGTCCATAGCCCGGACCGCTAAAAACTGGTGGAAGAACCCCTCATTAGAAACAGAAACATTTCCGTTTCCATTTTCGGTTCCATGTCCAGATTTCACGGAAAAACTCTCCTCTTGAAACCCAACAAACATCCTTTGACAGATGTAAGCCTCAAATACGTATTTCTTGTGAGCCCGCTTTGCATAAACCACTCCTGAGCCCACTATGGCATCCGCAGCAGCATCTAGATCCCATCCTGCAGCCTTCATCATATTAATCAATGGCTTAGAGAAATCGTGAATGGATTTATAGGCAGCTTCTACAGTATTTGTGAAAAGATTAGGGGTTAATTCAACAGAAAAAAAGCTCTCCTCTTCTTCTTCATTTTCTCCATCCTTTGTGTGGAGACCTCTTTGTTTCAGTTTCTTTTCCAATTTTGCCTTTCGACTTTTGGCCTCCTCAATTTGGGACTGCAATTGGGTTAATTCAGTGTCTCGGGTCTGGATTTGGGTCTGGAACTTCTTTACCATGACTTCATAGGTTTTCAATAAGTTTTGCTGTTGTTGAATCTCTGTAAGAAGGCGTGCATCTTGAGGTGTAGCTGAGATGGTATTAGGGTTACGGTCCCTGTAATAAAGGTTCAGAGTGATTATTAATATAATGTGGAACCATATTATACCACTGGAAAAGCCTAGTAAAGTACTAAGCACAAACTACAATCACCAGCTGCATCTCATTATGAAGCCATCTGTTAAACATATAAAGTACACTCAAAGGCACGGCTTAATTCACATAACAAAGGTAAGGCATGCCCATTTTAAAATTCATAAGCTTCAACTAAATTTCCCAAATTCAAAATCCATTCCAATCATATCGATTCAATTTTACTACTCAGGGCTTGTTTGGATTGCACAGTATCATGTAGGTTAAAAATTATAATGGGATTAGTAATAGCTGTTTGGATGTGCTAGAAAGTTACAGGAATCATTTATAGAACAGTGAGTTTGGCTCAGAGGTTTCAGCTTGCTTGTGTTCAACCTAAGAGTTCAACCCAATAGCCACTCGCTTGATTAAAAGTCAAGCTAAATCCAAACTGATTTGATCTATCAATACCCGCCCCCCCCCCCCCCCCCCCCCCCCCCCCCGCCCCACAACAAAACCTCATGCTCCACCCAGCATCTCTTCCTCTTTCTGAAGCAGATACATGGGGCATGAGGGGTGCAAACGGATCGGATATCCATAATTTTTTCATAATATATAAACTATATGGCATATCATATCCGGAACCACACAGATATTCAAATGTCCGTATCTAATTTCTGGATACGGACGGATAATATAATATCCGATCCGTTTGCACCCCTGGGCATCTTAAGCTCCACCATTACCAACCTCACACAAAGGTGCCTCAAGCTACTGGACCAAAACAAGTTACTAGTGAACAATGCGAGCAACTCCGAACAGTAGCAAGCCAAAAACGATCTCAGTATTCATGTTGAGAATCATTCAAGTTTGGGATATCAAGCTAGCTTGGTTCGACTTCAAGCTTGATCCGAACTCAAGCTGAATCCAGCTCACTGGATCAGCTCCTTTTGCAACCCAAGTTGTTAGGTTAAGATAGAAATTGTATAGCAAAGTTTAGAGATTAAACAACTAGGCTCTGAGCTAAGTTTTCATTAAGATTTGATGGTAATGTTGCCGGGGATCTGGGATTTCCTTTTTCCTATTTTACTCCAAAATACTGAATCAGTATATGAGATATCAAAATGCTTGATAAAGTTTGATTCTTGGTAGAAATTATTTTTTTTGTTTATTTCATGGAAGAAGTTAATTTTGGTCATTGTAAAGTTATTCAACTAAAATGGAAATTAAATTATTTTGGGTGTTGTAATTACACCTGACTTTTGAAGTGATCATGTTTTATTGTGTTATTTTCTTAATCTTTTTGGGTTTGAACACATCAGCTGCTTCAAAAAAGGAAAAAAAAACTGAGTGTTTTTACAGAGCTGATAAAGAGTATTTTAATTAAAGATCAGGGCACATTAGGAATTCTCTTTAGATTGAGGCCAGTATATTTTATCGTTTTAATATTACTGGGCTCTCTTTTGTCATTTATGAGAAGAATACTTTTTTGTCATTTAGTAAGGATAAGACAACAGAACAAAAGAGTTATTTTGACAGAGGCAAAAGAGAAATTCAAGATGATTTACAAGAATTTTAGAATTTCTAAATATTCCTGCACATATTGTGCACAGTCCTGCAATGCATCCCACACTTTCATGCAATTTCATATCAATTCCAAAGAATGTAGAATAGGACTGTTGGCAGACCCAATTAAATTCCTATTATGTAATAACCCAACTATTTTAAGCAAGAGCAAAACTATTCCTAAGCAATCAAAACAAACCCTTAGTGACAGTAACTGTCAGACAATGGGATTTTTTTGTTTCAATTTGTTTTGGATGGGTACATTGATACCCCACCCACCCCTCCCCCCCCCCCCCCCCCCCCCCCGGTGATTGGAATAGCTACTGATTAAAATATCAACATAAACCAATCATCTGCTTGCTGGTTAAGGGACCAAATCATCCAAACAACTCCTATTGATAACTTACCAAACAAATCAGATCACGTGAAGATCTACTTCAGCAGCTCAAAGTTTGGTTTTGAATTCTGAGCTACTGGAATTATTATCATATAAGAAAATCACTGAAATGAATGGAACCTATGATTGGCAACAATAAGGCCAGGTTCTTCAATGCTGGATTTGGATCATAATTTTTTATTTACTTGTATTTTTTTAAACAAGCAGCAAACAGCTGCCAGCTTCCTCACAAAAGCTTCTACCCAAACTAAAAACCCATCCAAGATTGTATTAAGCTCTCTATTTCAGCGGGTATTGAAAGAGAAGTAACACTAAGCATCGCAAATAAATCTTCACACTACAACCTTGAACAAACACATAACAATCGGCACCAATGCAAGGGATAACCCCAGTACCAGATACCAATTGACACTTTTTTATTCCTAATCCAGCATCTTGAAGTCTGATTGAGATTTCAGTCATAATATGACCCAAAGTTCTCAGCTACACTGTTTCACAACCAACACAAGACCACACAAATGTCATAAAGGAGCGTTTACTGGCAATAGTTTAAAAAGGATGTAATGTCTCTTTCCATATTTGGAAACTTTTAATTAAATCATTACTTAATAAATTTACCCTTGTGTATACCTATAGGAGTGCTTAAGTTCAGACAGTTTGGTGAGCTCCTCTATAACAAGCTTATCAGCCGCCTGAATACGGTCAGGATCATAAGGTGTGTGTGCATCTTGGAGCTGGATATAAGCTGCCTTCAGTGAGGATATGTTGCTAAATATCTTCGCAATAAGGGAATCCATGGAACTGCTATTCTGATTATTTACGCTTTCATCCAGAGGCTGAGGATACACTTTATCATTATTTTGATTTTCCTTCTGTCCAGCTCTTAGCATGCTTCCTCACCCTTGTCAATGAACTTTCTACTTGGAAGATAAACAAAATATCCTGCAGATTAACAATATATATAAAAAAAAAAATTGGTTAGATCAGACAAGCAAAATCCAATGTAATAAAATGAGATCGAGCACAACTAAATTAAGTATATTAATCAGTCTGATCAGTCTTCAATATGATACAAATCACCAGGGATATAATAATTCTCCATGAAGACAAATAATTTTCATAGTAAACCAATGCAATAACACAATGCTGCACAATCAGAGACGGAGCCAAGGGATGGCCAGCATGGGCCCATCTCTTGTGAAGAACCTTACTTAAATAGGACATTCAGTTTCTTTTTTGTTTTTCTCCTCATTTAGGCGTGTACTATTTTTATTTGGATTTATGAAAATATAGTAAGCAAAAGCCTACTACTTGAAAAAATAAATTAGGACCTTCTCCCATAGCAAAGCAATAGTCCATTGTTGCTATCATGGTTTAGAGAATCAATCGGCAGCACGCGATCCGATTATTTGGCGATTTTCCAAACCGACTGACCGCTTTTCTAAGCGACAAAAAAAAACCCTAGGAATGGAAGAGACTCACCTCCGAGTGACGCCGATTCTTCCTTCTAGTCTGTGTGTGAGTGACTGAGTCTTCAGATTTGATTTTGTTTTTTTTAACGATCCCTCGAAGGTGGATTTGATAGGAGATCGGAAGAGAAATTGGGGGTAGCGTAAAGGTTAGTTTCGTTAATTATGAGGAAGAAAAAAGATGGGTCTAGGGTGATAGTGTGATACAGTGATCTGAAAGGTTAAAGTATAATTAATTTTTAATTGTAATTTTTAATAATTTCAATTGCAAATATATTAAGTATTTAATAATTTATCTAAACGTTTCACGTAATTTTTTATAATTACTTTGCAAGTTGTCCGAGTATTCTCAATCTTGAAATGACAAAAAAAAATGTATTCTTTTGTTAAAAGTAATTCTTTTTACCAGGTAAGGATAATAAAAATCCTTGGATGAAAATATTCTAAAGTAGATGTGAACAAAATTGTTAAATTATAGATGTGATATTTATTTGGGATTACAAAGATAAAGATAAATCTTAGGATCTGTTCGGTTGTTGTGTGGGATGAGATTTTTAAGTACATGAATTCACAAATTAATATATGATAACTCTTGCTCATGAGTATGCATGAAAATAGTTGTGAAAATAGTTGTGAAAATGCGTTGAAATAAATTTTCGATTGTACCCGTGAGAGTAGATGTAAGAAATTATAATTTGAGAAAAATATGAATGTGAACCGTGTTTTTGTTTTTGAAAGACTTATTATTAATACTAATTTAGTGATTAATAGTTATTATAGTTTTCCAATCAATTATATAAACTATGTTCTGATAATTAACATATAATAATCTTTATTGAAAATAAAAAATGAAATTGTATTAGTAAAATAAATTATATTTTCTCCTTTGTTAATCGGCAAAAATATTATAAATTTTATAATTGAAAATCATCCTTTATAATTAATAATTATTTAAGTAATTTGAGATAATAGTAGTTTTTAACAATTATTCAAGTAACTTAAAAACATCCTTTGTTAATCAGTGGAGCTGATTTTTATAAAAACCAAATCAATAGCACTTGTTTTATTAAAATATTTAAAATTATTTTTATTTTAAAAAAATTCCGCGTCCTACCTTTATGTTTCTCTGAAGGTGTAAGGGTTTTTAATAAGTTATTTGTCCCCTACTTTTTTTCTTAAGGGTGGATGTTGCAAGGCAGCAATTGATTTTTATATAATTCAAATTAATAGTGTTTGTTTTGTTAAAAATATTAAATTTAGTTTTATTTAAAAAAAAAAAATTCAGGACGTGCTATCTATGAAAATTATTTGTATGAATATGATGGAAAGTTGGACCCAAATATAATATATCTTCACAGATTGGTATGGCATGTCTGAAATTATTTAGACTAGTTTGACCATTATGGTATAAAAATTTTGGTATAATTAAAGATCAGTTCAATTATGGTATAAAATTTTTGGTATAATTAAAGATCAGTTCAATCCGGAGTCAAATCATGAGTATTTTTGGTAGGAGGAGAAGGCTCGTCAGGACTAATGTGTGAATCATGTTTCCCTGACAAGATAACTTGTAGTTCTTTGCCATAAATTTATGTCCAGAAATTTGCCAAAAAAAATATTTTTGTGCAGAAATTTGCAAAGAGATGAGAATCAAGATGGATAAAATGTTAAAATCCCATACTATTATGAAAAATGTCATAAGAACATTTTGGATTAATTTTCCTATTGAGTCCCATCAATTTCTATCTAGGGTAGTTCATCGGTTCGATTCAAACCGAATTAAAAATAGGTAAATTAAAGTTTTGTTAGGCTTTCAAATATCAAACCGAACTGAAATAGAATAAGAACCAAATTGAACAAACTGAGTAAATTTTAGTTTGTTTGGTTGAACTGAAATAGGATATTAATTATAAAAAGTTACAAATATATTTTTGTTAAATCGAATCAAACAATATACATTATATCGTAAATTTTGAGTTTAAAAATTTCAGTTGATCTGTCTAACTTGTATTAAAAATTTCAGTCGGTTCAACAGAGATTGGAATGTTTCTTACAAAGAATTCATAAATAGAGGCCAACCAATTACAGATTGTCAACTAGAAAGCTATTGCCACATAAACTTGAATTGAAAAACCTTCCTTAATTAATTTGATAAATTACCTTTAATGAGAAATAGAAAGTAAAGTGAGTCATATTTAGTAACTATAAGCTAAATTACAAGGGAAATTATTTTCTTCAACTATGTAATTATCTCATCCTCGTCCTCATAATAATTATAATTAATATAATAATAATAATTATTATAATAAATATATTTTATAATAGCAACAACAACAGTAATTATAAAAATATTAGATTTGTTGTTGTTGTTGTTGTTGTTATATTATTATATTTTTTTTTGTCATTATGTATATATTTTAGTGCGACATAATTTTTTTTTCTTATTTAACCAAACAAGAATAATTTGTGATGATATAATTCATACAAAAAATTAAGTCAGTATAATTTTACGCTCCAACTAAGCATAGTTTAAGAGTATGAACATTTGAAGAGCAAGAGAGAGGGAAAAGATACTTTTGTCCCATAAATTTATATTGAGATATTAATCATCAAAGATGACGATAGTGTAATGGATCAATAATAAATAAAATCTGAAAAAATAAAATTTTAATTAGGAGCGTCAGTGATACTTTTGTATCTTTTTATCTGAGTCGTATCTTATCTGAAAAAACGGACACGGATAAGATTTTTTTTCGTTAGCTTATCGTGTACGGATAAACGTGACGATTTGTTTTCGTTATCTTACCTATAATCCTATAAGATAATGTTTAAAATAAAATTATATATATAGATAAATATTTATATAAATATAATACATGATACAATAAAGTTATGTATTTTACTGAAATTTCTTAATACAAATTAGTTACACTCATTTGTTTTTTCTTATTTTTGAAAAATAATTTATAGAAAGTACAGGATGTCAATGATACTTTTTTATTCGTTTATCCAATCCGTACCGTATTTAAAAAAAACAGATAAAAATAAAAATTAATTTTCATTATCATAATAAATATTAATATAAAAATACCTCCATCTACCATACGGTCCATACCCGGAACAAGTATCCTCTGCATTAACTCAAAAGAGAATCTTTTGAGTTAATTCATCTTATCCGTCTGATTTTAAACGGAGTCAATCTGACCGTCTGATTTTAACACAGGACCCTTTACAATTAGTGCAGATTTTGTCTGCACGGATCTTAAAGCGAATCGGATGGTCCATATCTATTAACTCAAAAGATTCCCTTTTGAGTTAATGCAGAGGATACGAATTCCCATACCCGTGCCCGTTGACACCCCTAATTTTAATAGCACGCACTTAACCCTAATTTTAATAGATACGCACTTAATTTTCTCAATAAAATCCAAGTCAGTGTCGGAACTCTACTCGATACCTGCTAACAACATAAACCCGTTAAACGGATTCATTCACTAATTCTGAACCCGCGATCCCTAAACCTTGATTTTCTCTCTCCCCCCGCTCTTGCTCTTCCTCGTGCGTCTCTATGTCAGATGAAGGGAAATACACGCTGGAAACGACTCGGGCGGACAAGTCGGTGTGGCTGATGAAGTGCCCGCCTGTCGTCACCCGATCCTGGCAAGCTGCTAGCGCCGCCTCCGGTTCGTCTGGCTCCGGCGATCCCACTCAGAACCCGATCGTAGCTAAAGTCGTTCTCTCCCTCGATCTCCTCAATCCCGATGAATCCTCCGCTATGCAGGTTGAACCTCCTTTCTATCTTTCAATTCACATCTCTTATGTCCCCTTTTTTTGGTTTAATTTTGTTAGGTGTGCATAAATGTTATTCTATTTCAAGAAATTTATGTAGTTAAGTGAGATAGAACTAGGAATTGCTAAAATAATTTGTTAATTCCACATGCTTACAATGCTAACTATAGAATGATTGGAGTATATTCTTACAGCTTATACTGCTTTTAAAATCTTATGTATAGTTTAATGAAACTTTACAGTTTAAGATGGAGATGGCCCAGACAGACTCAGGCCACACGCCCAAGAGCTACTCTCTAAATATGTTCAAGGACTTTGTACCTATGAGTATCTTCTCCGAGTCTAATCAAGGTGTATATGCTAATGAGAAATTCCAGTTAATTTCATGGTTAATTGGGGCCTCTTTGCAATACAGACTGCTACTTGATTTGTAATAAATAAAATGTTAGATTGGGGGCTTATCTCTGCTGTTAAGGTACAGATAGGTTAAATTGAGATTGAATTTCACTATTTAGGTTTGATAGGAGAACTTAGGATTAATTGGTTCAGTTCGGCTCTAAACTTCTTGAATCAGCAATTGTGCGTACCAGCTGATGTGTACCGATACCAACTGGTTTCAACTTTCAACTTACGAGCATCCAAATTGAATATTGCTTGTATGAATTGAAGCCAAACCTGATTTTGGAGTTGTGTTGGTGTCAGCATGAGGAATTTAAACAAAAGTTGAAGCAAAACTGTTTATTGTGAATTATGCAGGGAAGCTAGCACTGGAGGGGAGAGTTGAGCACAAATTTGACATGGAACCACATAGTGATAATTTTGGTGAATATGGGAAATTATGCCGCGAGAGAACAAACAAATCTATGATCAAAACACGACAAGTCCAGGTACTAACATATGCCCTTTTTTGGACCTTGTTATTGGAAAGATAATTGGTTTTGTTATTGCAACTATAAGAATAAACAGTACCACTAAATAGTAGCTATGCCTTATTTGTGGTAATCACTACATTGTAGTTTGAAATTCCACACAAAAGCAGAAAATGATATAGTTAAATATTTGGATGTTCAATACTATTTTTTGGTCTGTAGGTATTAGATAATGACCATGGTGTGCTTATGAGGCCAATGCCTGGAATGGTCGGTTTGGTCTCTTCTGGATCGAAGGTAAAATAATATTTCAAGCTTCTTGAATTTATCAGCTTTTCTCCTTTTTTTTTCTTTATTGCAATAAATTTCTTTCCTAAATTATTTGTTTGTACAGGACAAGCAAAAGAAGGTGACGCCAACAAAAGGAACAGAGATGAAGAGGACACGTCGTGACAGACGTGAGATGGAAGATATCATCTTTAAACTCTTTGAGAGACAACCAAACTGGGCCCTTAAACAACTTGTGCAAGAAACTGATCAGCCTGAGGTAATTCACTCACTAACACAACTATGTTGGTGCCATTACTTCAAGATCTGAACCAGTGTTGCTTTTCAGAGCCTTGGTTTTAACTAATGTTTTGTTTTTAATTCACGCAGCAATTTTTGAAGGAGATACTGAATGACCTCTGTGTGTACAACAAGAGAGGTCCGAATCAAGGAACCCATGAGCTCAAACCTGAATATAAGAGAGCCACTGAGGATACTAAGGACAATGTCTAACTCAATTAGTGCCCTCTTTTCTTTTCTTTTTTAATTAATTTCTGATACTTATTGTGTGATTTTTGTAAGCTAAGCTTATTTAGTAACAAGTTTAATAGCTGATATTTCTGGAAATGCAATGGCTTGATCAGATCCTTGGGTTGGCATGCATGCTTATGGGCAAATTTGGTGAGATGTAATTGTTTTGTTTTGTTCAGGAAGCAAAACAGGAAAACAACCATACAGAGAAAAATGCACAGAAATGAACGAGTTTACCTTTGTAAATTAAGAGTGAAAAACAGGTTGGGTATGATGCATGTTCTCTAACATCTTGATCTTGGGCATTTTAGACTGAGATGCAGTGGCGTAGCCAGGATTTGAGTCAGGGGTGGGCAGAATAATTCACCAATAAATATGTAATTTTAAAAAATTCAACCAATTTATTCAATAATCTGATAAATCCAACAATTCACCAAAAAATATGAAATTTTCAAAAAATTCAACAATTTATCTATTGATCTAAAAACTCCAACAGTCCAACAATAAACACGAAATTTTCTATAAATTCAACAATTCCATAATTTAACAAATACAAAATTCAACTAAAATAATAAAATTTAACAAATATGAAATTTTCAAGCAAGCATTCCTCTACGATTCTTCATCTTCTGAAATCTTTGCATAATTTTCTCATTATCCACACGGCCAAACACATTCTTCTCAATATAAATAATCAAACAATCATTCATCCATTGATCTCCCATTTTATTCCTTAAGCGACTTTTCACCACGTTCATTGCCGAAAATGTCCTTTCAACACTTGCAGTAGCCACCGACAATATCAAAGCCAATTTCACTAATTTGTAAGCCAAGGGATAAGCAGTGTGTTTATTCTAGGAAATTTCCTTTATTGCTAGAGTTTTCGGACTCGTCATGCCCACGGAACGCCAAACCTTGCTTTGCAAGAAATCGAGCACAATCTACAGACGCATTTAGTTGTACCCGATAATCCATCTTTTGCCTAACAGTTTGTTTCTCAAAGACAGTTTGGATGCATTGTCTCTGGTTCAACAAATCCAAACATTTTCTCCAAGCGTGATTGTGCCAGCTATTTGTATCACCAACATGTTCATCAAATCTTTTCTTATTTTTCCAATTTCTATAACCCTCTCCAACAAAGTTGGTCCTTCCACCTGATCCGAGATTTTCTGGTCTAAAGAGATAACAACAAAGGCAAAATGCTGCATCTTTATCAATGCTATATTCCAACCAAGAGCCATGCTGATCAGGTTTAAACCAATCTTTATTAAATCTTCTCATTGTACCCCCTATATCTCTTTGGGGGAAATCATGGTTGTTAGGTTGACATGGGCCTTTTGCTAGATAAAATCGACGAATTCTGTCACGCTCATTTCGATTATATTGAGATATAGGTGGCCTTAGGGCAGGATCAGAAGGAGGTTCTTGTTCGACAATATCAACCTCATGTGATTCTTGTGAAGGTGAATCAATTGGAGGTTTATATGTCTTCTTATAGTACTTGTCCATCTTTGATACTCTAATAGACAAATTTAAAGAAAAAATGATGAATGATAGGGTAATTGGATATAAACAGAAATTAGTAAACATAAATCAATTTAATCTCTAAAATATGAACTTATTTATAATAAAAGAAATTAGGTAATAACTAATAAATAAAAAATTTAGGGTTTAGCTCTAAACAAAAAAATTATAAAACCAGCCTAAATCGGGTATAAACAAATCAAGCAAACATACTTGAATAAATTTATATACTTGAGAAATCAAGTATAAATATACCTAAATATATCGTGCTTCGTGCACGGTGCACATAGATGATAGAAATCCATTTATATACTATATTTTAATCAAGTAGATTGGGTATCAACAGTCAACAGTCAACAGAAAAATCATTTTATATAAAATAACATAATTGAATGATTGAATCAAAGCATAGTAGCATACGATGTATAAACGGAGAATATGCCGCCGCCGTTTCTAATTTTTTATGCTGCCGCCGTCTCTATTTTTTTTCTTTTAGAATCTCTCCTTTCTCCATCGATTGTAGCGTACGTATCGTTCATGTTATTTTTTTCCAAATCAGCGGTCAAACAAAGGGCTTGGACTTTTTTTTCTAAACTTCTATAAGAAAATTAATAAATAATAAGAATTGGGCTGTTGGGCTGCTTTGTAGTTGCCTACCCCTGGAAAGAATTGGCTCCGCCTCGGCTGAGATGCAGATGCAGTAAAAGAAAAGACTTAAAAAGTCATGAATAGCTTACCGTAGCACCAGATGCACTGTTGGGTGGTGAAATATGCGGATCCCAAATTGCATGACAGTGTCATTGTGTCAAAACTTTTTTCGTGTGTAGTGTTATTCTACAATACGAATACTGTTGGATCGTGCAAATACATTAACAAGATCCTCTTATTTTGATTCAATAACCCGCAATCCAGATAGTGCATAAGTCTGGTTACGATGATTTGAGTTTTTGATAAAACAGAGATGGGATCGTAATCTGAGCATGTTGAAAATAATAAGTGATCTCAATTATTCATCATCGATCAAGTAGAATAAGAAAATATAGTAAATAAATGAATTGTACAGTAACCGCAACACTGTAGCATTCCAACGGTAAATTAAATGAACCATTGGAACCTCTTTTGTATAAATAGGATTTAGGAACCTGTAAACAGTAACTGAGATAGAAAAATAGAATCAATAAAAAGAACTTTTATAATTTTTCTCCTCAGAATCATATCTGTCTCATATATTTCTACATGGTATCAGAGCCATAGATTCTGAAAATCAATAACAGTAATTCCGATAATCCCTCTAGCCTCATTCCCATATTTACCAGTAAAAAAACTGGTCACTGAGAACCCTTAACAGATACTTCATCCAAGTAAGCAAAGCTGAAAATGGATCAATGGGGGCAACAGGAAGCTACCAACCCATCAAAGCTCACTCATACCTTACTAAATGGAGCGAATTATCTGTCATGGGCTCGTTCGGTAACTTTTGCTCTTAGTGCTAGAGACAAGATAGACTTCATCACCGGAGACAAAGCGAAACCCAAACCAGAAAATCTGATAAAGCCAACAGATGCCGAAAAATTGGCAATGCGCAAATGGGAAAAAGAAGATCACGCAATTATATCTTGGATACACGGGTCAATGGAACAGCACATTTCGGATCTGTTTATTCACAGCTACGATACCTCAAAAGAGCTCTGGGAAGGCATTAAGACCTTCTATGGGCAAAAGAAAAATCATGCACATGTATATAGGCTGAAACAAGAAATTCAGCAAGAAAAAAAGGGGAATCGCAGCCATATTGAGTATCTCGGCTCACTTAAAAAGAAATTCGACGAGCTCAGAATTTATAGACCCCTCACAACTGATCCTCAAGAAATTATGAAAAGGCAAGAGGAAGATGAGATTTTTCAGTACCTTTCGGGCTTCGATTCAAGCTATGAGATAATAAGATCGCAAATAATCAGATCACCTAATCTTCCCTCATTTGCCGAAGTAGTAAGCCAAATTCAGCGAGAGGAGTCCTTGAGACTAGCCATGGGAGAACCACAAGCAATCCACACCGAGGGTCACGAACCCCATGGTCATGCCGCAAAAGCTTATCAAAACCCTAATTCGCAGTCAAACCCTAATCGGCAAAATCAGAGAGAAGAATGTTCTCATTGCAAGAAGAAAGGCCATAAATCCGAAAGATGTTACTTTCTCCATCCTCACCTCAGACCAAAATGGTGGAAGGAGGCAGAGCCGAAGAAGGGTGGTGGAGACTGGAATGAGGAGAAGAGAAAGGAGAAAGAGAAGGGATCGGACCCAAAGAGGGGATTCTGCGCTGGAAGTGTTGGGGTCGGACCCAACTCATGCTCCAACGGTTCATCTGAACCGAGCTCAAACCAAACCGGCCCAAGAGGAAGTTTTTTCGCTGGCGGGTCAAATTGGAGCGGGTCAGGCCCAGATCAGATGCAACAGCTATTCCAGCAGCTATCTGTGTTCCTCTCCAATCAAAACAATATTCAGAGTTCTTGTGGTATTGTATCTCATTCAAAAAATCTCAATTTAATTGATCAAATAATTATTGATAGTGGTGCGACCGACCACATGTTTGGTAATGCAAATTTTTTGACCAATTTAAACCAGCCCAAAACCGATCAATATGTGGTAATTACAAACGGTATGAAAGAAAAAATAAATTCTATAGGCGAAGTTATTTTATGCAATAAAAAAATTAGTAATGTCCTATTTTTAAAGACTTTTCCAATAAATTTAATTTCGGTTAGGAAATTAACACAAGAACTTAATTGTGACGTTATTTTCTCTTATAAAAATGTCGTATTTCAGGACCGGATAACCGAGAAGAAGATTGGTGAAGGTTTTCTCGAAAATGGACATTACCTTTTGAATTTACAAGAATTAAATTTTTGCGCTTCGGTAAGATCGATTAATTATGAGAGGTGGCACAAAAGGCTTGGACATTCATCCGACAAGATTTTAAATAGTTTTTTAGACTTTCCAAAATCAAATTGTATTAATTGTGAAATTTGTAAAATTTGTAAAATGGCGAAACAAACGAGACTTCCCTTCTCACTTTCTAATAGTAGAAGTGAAGCTTCGTTTGATTTAGTCCATTCCGATGTATGGGGTCCGGCTCCAATCAATTCTTATAATGGATTTAAATATTTTGTTATATTTATTGATGACTTTTCTAAAGCTATATGGCTATATTTGCTTAAATCAAAAGACGAAGTATTTAATTGTTTTAAAGAATTTCTATGTCTTATAGAAACACAATTTAATGCTAAAATTAAAATATTTAGGTCGGATAATGGTACCGATTTAAAGAAAAAGAAATTATTCATCAAACCACATGTATAAACACTCCCGAACAAAATGGAGTGTCGGAACGGAAAAATAGACACTTGTTGGAAATGACACGTGCACTATTATTTCAAAATAACGTTCCAAAAATATATTGGTCGGATGCCATCCTTTGTGCGACACATCTAATTAATAGATTACCAAGTGCCATTTTAAAAAATAGAAGCCCAACCGAAATTCTTTATCAACAAAAAAAGAATCTCGATTATTTAAGAGTTTTTGGTTGTGTGTGTTATATGCATATTAAAAGAAAAGATAAATTTGATTATATGTCAACAAAGGCTATTTTTTAGGATATCCAACCTCAAAAAAAAGGTTATAAATGTTATGATCCGATTAATAAGAAAATATTTATTTCTAGAGATGTTATATTTTGTGAAGATGAACCGTATTTTAAAAAGGGTGAGAATATTAAAAATTCACATAACAATCATCAAATTAGACCTCCAACACTTCCTTTAGATGACTTAGATTTTATACCAAATACAACTCATGAACTTGAAGTTGATAATGAAGAAGAAATAGATAATAATGTTTCCAATAATAATAATGAGGATGATGATATAAATGATGATAGTAATAACGATAATGAGGAAGAAGAGATCACAAGTGTGAGAAGAACCTCAAGAATATCTATACCATCTACTAGACTTAGGGGTTATGAAATTTATACAGTACAATACCCCATACAAGATTTTGTATCGTATGAAAATATTTCACCTGAGTATCATGCATTTCTTGCTTCTATTCACAAAGAAGAGGAACCTAATAATTATCAAGAAGCAATAACTAAACCGGTGTGGTGTAATGCAATGAAGGAAGAACTAAGAGCATTAGAAAAAAATGATACATGGGTAATCGTACAATTACCAAAAAATAAGAGGCCCGTAGGGTGTAAATGGGTATACAAAATAAAATACAATAGTGATGGTACCATAGAACGGTATAAAGCTAGGTTAGTGGCCAAATGGTATACTCAAACATATGGTATTGATTATATTGAAATCTTTGCTCCGGTGGCCAAAATGAATACCGTTAGGATTTTATTTTCTATCGCGGTAAATAATAATTGGAACTTATACCAAATGGACGTAAAAAACGCATTCCTTCAAGGAACACTTGAAGAAGAGGTTTATATGAACCTACCACTCGGTCATAAAATGGAGAACGAATATAATCTAGTTTGTAGGTTAAACAAGTCTATTTATGGATTGAAGCAATCTCCTCGGACATGGTATGGCAAACTTAGCTCATATTTAAATTCTTGTAATTTTAAATTTAGTAATGCCGATCATTCATTGTTTACCAAAATAGAAGGAAAAAATATAACAATTGTGTTGGTTTATGTAGATGATCTCATAATTACCGGAAATAATTTAGAAGAAATTAGAAAGATAAAAATTCAATTAAAGGCAAAATTTGATATTAAAGATTTAGGGTACTTAAAATATTTTCTAGGGATAGAAGTAGCTTTTTCAAACAAAGGGCTTTTTATTTCACAACGAAAATACACCTTAGACTTATTAAAAGAAACCGGCAAGTTAGCTTGTAAGCCAATTTCTACACCGATAGATAGCAAATATAAATTAAATACCGAGGATGGTGAACCTCTAAATGATATAAATAATTTCCAAAGGTTAGTAGGGAAGTTGATCTATCTTATGGTAACTAGACCGGATATTTCTTTTGCGGTAAGCCAACTTAGTAAATTTATGCATACACCTAGAACACCTCACTTAGAAGCCGCAAATAGAATTTTGAGATATTTAAAACAAAATCCCGGGAAAGGTATACTTATGACCAACAATAAATCTAATGAAATATGTGGCTATTCCGATGCAGATTGGGCCGGTAGCTTCGATAGAAAATCCACTACCGGCTTTTGCACATTTGTAGGCGGGAATTTAGTCACATGGAAAAGCAAGAAACAAAGTGTCGTGGCTCGTTCAAGTGCGGAAGCGGAATATCGAGCCATGGCATCTACCGCGAGTGAGCTAATATGGATCAAACAACTACTCGAGGATATGGGAGTTGAAATTGATAAACCAATGAAAATGTATTGCGACAATAACTCCGCTCGACACATTGCCTCTAATCCGGTGTTTCATGAAAGAACAAAACATATAGAAGTTGATTGTTATTTTATTAGAGAGAAAGTTCAGACTAAAGAAATAGAGACGCCGTTCGTTAAAAGTGAGGATCAATTAGCGGATGTCTTCACCAAAGGATTGGATTCGAAACAATTCGAAAATATTTCAAGCAAGCTAGGATTGTACGATATTTACATTCCTAGCTTGAGGGGGAGTGTTGAAAATAATAAGTGATCTCAATTATTCATCATCGATCAAATAGAATAGGAAAATATAGGAAATAAAGGAATTGTACAGTAACCGCAACACTGTAGCATTCCAACGGTAAATTAAATGAACCGTTGGAACCTCTTTT
Source organism: Carex arenaria (assembly GCA_964058825.1). Lineage (NCBI taxonomy): Eukaryota > Viridiplantae > Streptophyta > Magnoliopsida > Poales > Cyperaceae > Carex > Carex arenaria. The sequence continues at coordinate 25,700 of CAXKVW010000023.1, read as the reverse complement.
GTATAAATAGGATTTAGGAACCTGTAAACAGTAACTGAGATAGAAAAATAGAATCAATAAAAAGAACTTTTATAATTTTTCTCCTCAGAATCATATCTGTCTCATATATTTATACAGAGCAGGACTCACCTCTACAAGATAAGAATATGATGATGACAATTTTTGTCAATACTGTATTTGATCAAAATCAAACAGTCAGGTCAGGGGCAGACATTAAAGTCAACGGGTCAAACTCATATTGAGGATCATTTATATAATTTTTTTTGGAATCGATATTACAATATGCATAACATTTTACGTTCAATTATACAAAAAAATAATGTATAAATATACTTTTTTTTAAAATAAACGAAAACCAATTGATTCAATATGGCCCGCCACTGACTTGAGTCAGGTAAGAGTCATGCATCCTGCCAAATCAATAATTAATTTGAATCGTCTGGTTTAATTTGAACGATCCTCGTAAAATAATGGTTGATCGTTTCTTAAAAGAAAGGACCGATAATTGCCTCTAAATAAATCTCCGAGCGCGTCCTCCAAATATTTAATATCTAACTTTCATTTTCAGCGCTCATATCTAAACATTTAAAACTCTGCTTATAACCTTCAACAATGCTATTTGTAAACACTTAAACTTCTATCTGCAAACATTTAAATTCTAAATCTAGGTGATTTTAACTCCTAATTACTTTTGTCTTCAAGCCAAAAAATGAAAGATTTCTTTCATCCACATTTTTTTCTCTGCTCATTCTTGTCTATTTTTCCAACGATCCGTGATGAAATTTGCGAATCTAAAAAATACAAAGTCATTTTTTCTTTTTCCCTTTGATCATTAAAAGTCATTTTTTTTAAGCCCATTAACACGTTTAATTCTCGAACTTTTAAACCTCAAGCCTTTTAAATCTGACATGAAAACTATTTAAATGTTTGACACAACTATTTTTAATGGTTGTATACAGAGGTTTAAATGTGTGATACTATATGATCGATATCAAAGATTTAAATGCTTGAACATAATAGTTTAAATGGTGACATCATAAGTTTAAATAGTTGTAGACTAAGACTTAAAAATTTGAAAATATAAAATGCTCATGGACTTTACTTTCTAAAAAGAACGACTTCAAAATAACTCAAAAATATTTCTTCTTGGATCTCATTTGAAAGAGAAAATCGAGTAGAAAACGTTCATATTTTTGGATTTTACACGGATAGTCAGAAAAATAGACGAGAATGATCAAAGAAAAATAAAAAAGAGTGGGTAAAAGGAATTTTTTTTTTGTTTGAAAATAAAAATAGTTACAAGTTAAAAGTAACCTAAACTGGCCAATTATGTAAACTCTACACCATAAATTGATCAATTATCGAAACACTAGCCCAAACAAAAACATTTGTCCAAACATGCTGGAGAATTAAACTCGACAGTTGCTATAGTATTGGCAGTTTAAAATATACGGACAGCACACACTTCAGTTTCCATATATATATATATATATATGAGTAAATCTAGAGTGTGATGTGCTCACTAAAAGGGTTTGGTAAGCACAACTCTAAAAATACATCGGATCGGCTTTAAATGACGAATCTAAACCGTTGAAATCCATGTATTTTGTAAGTGATGCATGTACATGCAAAATTTTAGAAGTTTCGAATTCATTTGCTATGAGGTCAAGCAGTCAAATTAATGATGAAAAATAAATATATAAAACAACTAATATAATAACTTATTAAAAGATTCATTACTTTGACCGCTTGACCTCGTAGCAAATGAATTCGAAACTTTCAAAATTTTGCATGTACATGCATCACTCACGAAGTACATGGATTTCAACGGTTTGGATTTATCATTTGAAGTCGATCCGATATATTTTTGGAGTTGTGCTTACCAAACTCTCTTAGTAAGCACGTCACACCCTAGATTTACTCTCTCTCTCTCTCTCTATATATATAAAATTATGCCTCGTGGTTCAGAAAAGCTACATTTCTTCAGTTCATCATATGGTCAACCTAAAAATTTCCTTGTTAATATATTTCTAGGGTTGAGGATATAACAACGTTAACAATGTAAAAACATGTAAACAGCATGGCATGCGTAATTTTACATCCCTCTTCCAACTTTTTGTTTTTATTTTTATTTTTTTTAATCCCCTTGTATGCTAAACTCTTTTTATTTTTATACTTCCAGAAAAAAAAAAAAAACTTTATGTTGAGGGATCCAAGACTCTTTTAAGATTTCTAAATTCTGCAAATTTACATTACAGGACGGTTCTTTCTTTTTATTTCTAACATAACGATACAATTAGTTCTGAGTAGGGCAGTAAGACTCTTACCACACTTATTAACCTATCCACCCATCTGATCACTCTGGTTGATCTGACTCATTTGAACTCTCGTCATCTTTTACCTGTAAATTGTAATTCTCTGGATGCCATTTTATAGTTTCTTTCTCAAAAAATATATCCTCAACACAAAACCGGAGAAAGCAGTGGTTTGCCAGAGAAGAAAGCATCCAAATTGGCCATCACCAACTCGAGCACGCCTTTAAATGATTCAGGAGTTGTGACTGCTCTGTGATCCGATAACACCACATTCTCCATTTGAAATAACTCCTTTGGCACATCCGGTTCATTTACAAACACATCTAGACCAGCCCCGCCTATCACTCCTTCCTTCAAGCATCTACCATAAGAGTTTTACAGGTAAGCCATATTATTAATTATTAAACAAATATTTATAAATTGGGTAATTATCTTACCTCACAAGCTCTGGTTCATCAATCAGGGCTCCACGACCGACATTGATGATAATGCCATCTTTGCCTAATGCTACCATCACATCTCGGCTGATGATGTTGCGGGTCTCGTCTGTCAGTGCACATGAGAGCACCAAAACATCATTCTCACGTGCTAGGTCAAGTACACTAGAGAAATATTTGTATGAGGGGAAGTTAGGTTTTGGTGCTCTAGAGAAGTAGGAGATGGGGCAACCAAATGCCATTAGCCTTTTCGCCACATGAGATCCAATGCTCCCTAACCCGACTATACCGACCCGTTTCCCGCTGACCTAGCATTTAAATATAGAAAACATGAGTTATAGAACTCAAGTTGTTTTTGTTTCATGTCAGTATGGTGTTTGATACACAGGGCACCTATGAAATGGTCAAGCAAAGTGATGAAATACGTGATGGATTTGTATTGTATGGTCTACGGCTAAAACTTCAACTATTCCGGCCCAGATGATGAATAACTAAACTAATGGATATTTTCTTTTTCTTTCTTTGGAGGCCAACGAGGATCACTGACTCACTGTGTGTGTGGTCAAAGTCTTTTGACTTGGGGAACATTTCAACTTGAATTAAAATCTGTACTGACACAGGTTACCAAGTCAGACATCCATGGTCCATGGAGGCTCCAAGGATGAGACACATGATTACCGCAGAGGATCCGCATTACATGAAAAGTTTGATTCATTGACGACATTCCTTCAAGTTTAAACAACTATTAACAAAGAAATAAAACCCTGGATCCAAGCGGGAGGTCCCCTTTCGCCATCCACAACCCGTTTTTCACAAACCGATCCGCCATGGTAACCTTCCTCAACACGTCAACCAACAAGCCGACCGCGAAATCAGCCACATCAGGCGTGAACGTCTCCCCGGCGTTAGTGACGGCGACGCCTCTCTTTCGACATGCATCAAGGTCTATGTGATTGACGCCGGCTGAGATGGCGGCAACCAGGCCGAGAGAAGGGAGCTGGTCCAGGAGGGATGAATCGAAGGTCACTATCGGGGCCAGGATGAGGAGGGCCTTGATTTGAGGGCAATGGGTGGAGAGGAAGGTGGGAAGAGGAAGCAGCGATTCACTGGCTGTAACGAGGTCAAATTTTTGGGAGAGCGCTGTTTCGATGTGGCCATCGATGGGTTGGAGTAGGAGTACTTTGGGTTTTTCTTCGTATCTAGAATCCAATTCCAGGGAGGGCATCGCCATGGGCTTCAGATTTGGTAAATTATGTGCAGAGTTGAGAGGGGACACCGGGACAGCGGGAACTTTGTCAATCTTTTTCGTCAGACTTGTTTTTATTGGAGGAATTTCACGTATACCCCTCAAAAACTTTAAAATTATATATATCCCCCTCTAAATTTTAAATTATGTATTTCTCCTTCTAAATTTCAAAAACTCACATATTTATCTATTTTATTGTATTTTATATTAAAACACATTCTAAATTCATAAAATACTCATTTTATCCTGTTATTAAAAATCATAAAACATCCATCTGACTCCAATTTGAATATGAAATGTTTCTCTACTATCCGAATTGCTTTAAGATTCGTGTGTGCTAGGTTAGCACGAATCTTAAAGTGAACACTCATGAATATTGAAGCAACGTGCACAGATCTTAATGCGATGCACGTGGGTCAAAATTGCTTTAAAATCTGTGCGCATTATATCAACATGAATCTTGAAGCGAATACACACATATCTTATTGTGATGCGTGCGGATCGGACGGTAGAGGAACTTTTCAGATTCAAATTTGAGTTTGATGGAGCGTTTTATACTTTTAATAAAGGGTTAAATAGGTATTTTATAAATTTAGAATGAGTTTTATTACAAAAGACAATAAAATGGATAAATATGTGAGTTATTGAAATTTAGAAGGGAAAATACGTAATTTTAAAATTTAGAGGGATAAATACGTAAATTTAAAGTTTTTGAGGGGTATACATGAAATTCCCCCTTATTAATATAAGGTCCGTATAACAAATAACAGCCGTTACAATATAGAATATTATCGTTGTTTCAGCTGAAAATATTCCTCAAAGACGAATTAAAGGATTCAAATAGGTTTAAAATAATGCATTCCTTTATCTTAGCAATTAAAACGAATAGCGAATTAGCAACGCACTAAATAGTAATTATTATTATTATTATATAATCATCATTATTGTGTAAATAATAAGAGGAATAGGAATAATTAGTATTGTATATTATAATTAATAATATAATCAGTATCGCCGTTATCGTCATTTTCTCACTTCATATCTCAAAATCAAGGTACCAACGATAAAACTGCTTTTAATTTTTTTTTTTTTTTTGAACAAGTTACTAATTTTGCTAAACCCACGGTATAATTAGCGCTGGACCATAAGTCTCAGCACTTCTCTTTCGAATCAATTCAACGTCTAATATGGTCCCCACAAGTAGGGCTGTAAACGAACCAAACCAAATCGAACCTGCCAAGGTTCGAATTCGAGTTCGTGAAACTTCGAATCAAACTGGTTCGAAATGAGAACCCAATTTCGAACTTAAGACTCAGGTTCGAATTTGATTCGTTTAAGTTCGAACTAATTTGGTTCGATTCGCGAAGGTTCGAAATTGAGGCAAATCGTCGCAGAACAAAATAGAGCAGCCAACGGCAGAACAAATCGTCACAGAACAAAAAAAAGTTACTAAAATACGAAAATAAAAAGGGGTCAAAGAATTAGCCGAGGTAGAGGCAAATCGCAGAGGAGAGCGGAGAAGCTACCAACGGCGGAGTAGAGATGGCCGGTAAGGTTACAGAGTGAGTCAGCCAAAAGTCGGAGTCGGAGTCGGATAATCTCGTCGCTCGCTAGGGTTAGGTTTTTCTCCTTTTCCAGGAAGCTACTTTTTTTCTATTCACGGAATCGAGAAAGAATTCAATGCGGAGTTTGGTCATAGAGAGACAGCCCTGTTCACATTCTTTCTTGATAATTTATTCACGGACCAGCTTTATTTATTTAATAAACTTTGATGGTGATGGATAGCGACAGCTTGATTCCGATTACTCGCGAACCTATTCGAACGAACCAGAGCAGGTTCGAATTTGGTTCCAAATTATTTCGAATCGAACTCGTTTGAATTAATTTCGAATCGATTCAATTTCGAATCGAATTTTTTTCGAACTTTTTCAAATCAAATTCAAATCGAATTACAAATTACGAATTTTTTGTGCAGCCCTACCCACAAGTCCTCTTTCAAATCAATTCATTTTTTTTATGTGGTTCACACTAACGATGTAAAAAAAAGCTCGTAACTCATGACTTAATCGTCAATTGCATCTAACTCATTTATTAACAACTCGTTCGTTACTGGACCAAACTATTAACGAGCCAGCTCACTACTAGCTTGATTCAGAATTAACGAGTTCAAGCTGGGATTTAGCTTACTCGCCAACTGGCTCGACTAGGCATCAATTTGTGAATTTTATACTGTCCAGCTCGGTTCAGTTCGATCCAAAAAATTTGTAGAGTTTTTTTTATTTTTTAAAACAAGATCTATCTAAACCCAGCAAGCCAGTTCGTCAGCTCGCGAGCTAGCTCAGGTTGACTTGTCACGATTTCAAACTGAGAGTTCAGCTTGGATGCTCTAAGTTTAACTCGTTCGGCTATAGCTCGGCTCATTATTAACAAGCTGAGTTAGAGTCTAACTTGGACCGAACCAGCACGTTGACACCCCTAGTCCACACCAATTTAACAGATCCAATGGACCTTATATTAAAATTTTACGTCTTATTTGGAAATAGGATACATAAGATGCAATTCTTAACAACTTATCTTTTTTTATTTACGCAATTACACTCTTTTCGATCAGGCCATGTCGTTTATCCAAAACTATGAGTAATCTGAATTCACTAACCTGAGATCCAAGCAGGTTATTATCCCCTTTCAATGGCCACAACCTTTGCCGAATGAACCGATCTCCACCGGAGATCCGTCTGAACATATCAATCAACAAACCCACTCCAAAATCCGCTGCATCTGGCGAGTATACCTCACCTGCATTCGTCACGGCCACGCCTTTTTTGCTACAAGCTTCCAGGTCAACATGGTCAACTCCGGCAGTCGCAGCGGCAACAATACCGAGATTTGGGAGAAGTTGGAGAAGAGAATTCTCGATCGGGCGGCAATTGGGGCCTGAGGAGACGATGGCCTGGATGGAATGTGCGCGGGTGGAGAGGAAGGCATTCAAGGGGAGAGGAGATAGCCATGGTTTTAGGAGGTTAAATTTTTTAGAGAGGCTAGATTCAAAATGGACGGATAGGGGTTGGAGAAGGAGAACTTCAGGCTTAATTTTGGGTTCCAAATGCCTAGTTGTACTTGTATCAGACATTTTTTTTATTAGTTTAAGTTGTGATGTTGGCTTTTGCTCCTGACATCTTTTCTATAGTTCGATGGTACGATTGTTCGGAAATAAATCTGCTGTTATCTTTGAGGAATAACAGGAACTTGTTATTCTGATTCCAACCGTTGATCTCCGTAGAGATTCGTACATAAAAATTTACTTTGTTGAGATTCGCACATAAAAGTTCAAACTTTCACGCATGGAAAGATCTGAACCGTTGAATCAAAATAAGAGATTTATGCTATTCCCAAAAGAATAACGGCAGATTTATTTCCTAATTGTTCTAGAAAGTGAAGTGGCAAGTAAAACAGAAACAACGGGCACCACGACTCCACGAGTTCAACAAAAGCAACATTTTTTTTTTTTTTTTTGCTTAAAATGATTTATTATATAGGGGAATTTCATGTATGCCCTCAAAATCTTCAACATTACACATCCCCTCAAAAGTTTATAATATCATATTTATATTTCAAAATTGTAAGAGCTAAGCACCGTGATTTTTATTCATGCCCACCATTCACTGAAATTCGCTAATTATGTCCACCAAAACTAGATTCTATTAAAACTACCCAAACCGGCTATTTAATAGCCGGTTCCTAATTTTTATTAGGAACTCGCTATTAAATGACCGGTCTCTATTTTTTTTTTTTTTGGAAAAAGTTGTGTTTTTTTTATTAAAGTTTTAGAAATTTTTGATATGTTTCTTTGAAATTAGATAGAAAAAATATATAATTTAGTTTATTAGAAGGACTGAAACAAATAACCCGGATCAATATTTTTCAGATGGGGTTTTTCGTGGCTGTAAGAAAAATTAAAATATTTCATTTTGTGTTATTGGAAAAAAATAAAAATTCTTTGAATCTGAATTATTGATCCCGGTTCAAAAGTCACTTCTAGGTAAATACAAAAAATATTATGGTATTTCTATTTTTTTTTAAATAAAATTTTTAGAAAAATATTGTCCAACTTTGTAATCATTACTCAAACAGTGTTGAATCTGAGTCGTTCGTTGTTTTAATCTGATATAATTCTCGCATCAAAAAGTGTGCATTCTGCATAAAAAATCGTGCATAATATATAAAATTATTTAAGAAAAGTTGTTATTACTCAAACAGGGTTGAATATGAGTCATTCGTTATTTTAATCTGATATAATTCTTGCATCAAAAAGTGTGCATTATGCATAAAAAATCATGCATAATATTATGCATAAAAAATTGTGCATAACATTATGCATAAAAAAATGTGCATCGAAAATCGTGCATCAAAAAACGTTGCGACAACTTTTCTTAAATGATTTTATATATTATGCATGATTTTTGATGCAGAATGGACACTTTTTGATGCGAGAATTATATCAGATTAAAACAACGAACGATTCAAATTCAACACTGTTTAAGTTGCGACAACTTTTCTTAAATGATTTTATATATTATACACGATTTTTGATGCAGAATGCACACTTTTTGATGCGAGAATATTATCAGATTAAAACAACGAACGACTCATATTCAACACTGTTTAAGTTGCGGCAACTTTTCTTAAATGATTTTATATATTATGCACGATTTTTGATGCAGAATGCACACTTTTTGATGCGAGAATTATATCAAGTTGAAACAACGAATGATTCAGATTCAACACTGATTGAGTAATTATTACAAAGTTGCGCAACATTTTTCTTAAATTTTTATATTTTCAAAAATAGAAATACCATAATATTTTTTGTATTTACCTAGAAATGACTTTTGAACCGGGATCAATAATTTAGATTCAAAGAATTTTTATTTTTTTTCAATAACACACAATGAAATATTTTAATTTTTCTTACAACCGCGAAAAACTCGATCTGAAAAATATTGATCCAGGTTATTTGTTTCAGTCCTTCTAATAAACTAAATTATATATTTTTCTATCTAATTTCAAAGAAACATATCAAATATTTCTAAAACTTTAATAAAAAAAAATCACAACTTTTTCCAAAAAAAAAAAAATAGGAACCTGCCATTTAATAGCCGGTTAGGAACCGGCTATTAAATCGCCGGTTTGGGTAGTTTTGATAGAATCTAGTTTCGGTGGGCATAGTTGGCGAATTTCAGTGAATAGTAGTCATGAATAATCCAACATATTTGTGCAAGACAATAAATGTACAAACCTGCGATGAGAATCTTCATTTTATGTATGGTAGTGGAATTTGGATCAAATGAATGAGTTCAAGACACAGTTAATTCTATTTTCTCCAAATTAAAACTATCAATAGTATATGAAATTCAAAATTTGTAAACTACTTCATTAATGCACAATAAAATATTCAGAAATTTGTTTCAATAAAGTTTCATATTTTATGGTGCCATTATTAACTCAACACATTCTTTCTTCGTATTAACATGAATGATCATCAATTACACTAACCTAGCTAGTAACCTATAACATCTGATATACAAATAGCCTACCATAATTGACATACAACCATATACACCATTACAATTTACAAAGGGATAAAAAATAACATCTTGTGTTAGCAAATCACATTATCTCATTATTCAATTCTAATTATGATGCTTTATAACAAATCACATTATCTCATTATTCAATTCTAATTATGAAGACGAGAAAAGCTCATTTAACTTTTACTCTCTTACAGTAAAATCAATGAGCCACCACTTGTGTTAGCAATGGCTTACCTGCAAAAAATGCTTCAAAATTTGCAATACAGATTTGGATAACATCTGAAAAGGCCTCAGGAGTAAACACAGCCTGGTGTGGCGTTAGCACAACGTTCTCCATTTCGAACATCTCCTTCGGCACGTTCGGTTCGTTCTCATACACATCAAGCCCAGCCCCTTTAATCTCTCCTTGTACCAAAGATCGGACCAATTCAGGCTCATCAATATGGGCCCCACGCCCGATATTTATGATAATGCCCTCCTTGCCGAGGGCTTGCAGAACTTGCTTGTTTATGATGTGGTGAGTTTCTTTTGTTAGCGAGCACGACACAACTAAGACATCAGATTCAGTTGCCAGATCAATGATATTGGGAATATACCTGTAATTGGCATTTGGCTTTGGTTTTCTTGACAAATAGAATATTTTGCAACCAAATGCCTCGAGTCTCTTGGCAATCGCAGACCCAATGCTGCCCAGTCCGATAATGCCAACCCGTTTACCTCCTAGCTGGAAAGTTAAAAGAACAATTTATATACTTCGCCAAAAAAAAAATAACAACTAATATAATCATGCATTTCAACCTTTCAGGCAAGCTTTTATAGACATGTGCAAATATCCAATCAGAACAAGCTGGCTTTTTCAATAAAAGGAAAACTCGAGGTAAAACTAAATTCAACAAATTCACAATTTTGACTGAAATTGCTATTCAAAGAAAAATCAATTGTTAGTAGAAGAGAGAAATAATCTACTATTTGATGATCAATCGTATCTTAGATCGGCACAACCCCTTTCTCACAAACCAATCAGATATAGCATGTTTTTTCCTTCTCAAAACGTCAATTAACAATCTGACTGCATGATCAGTAATATCACTAGAGTAGATCTGTCCAGCGTTCGCCACTTGTATTCCTGTTCTCCTACACTCCTCCATATGATTCACCCCAACATTTGCAGAGACCACACACCTCACTGAGGGGTATTGGTCTAGGAGATCAACTGAGTTGCAGAGGGATCCAGCTCCTCCCAGGTACAGTAGACGATTCCCCTCACTTTACAGTTTGAGATTGAATCACAGCCGGGTTGACATTCGGACTGGCACAAGGGGTGTATTATCGGGCTTTGAAATTTGTGTCAAGTTAAAAAGAACGGTCCAGATCCACTAATTGTAAAAGATTCCCTTTTCAGGTAATGGAGAGGATTTGAACTCGTTGCAGAGACCACACCCACCACATTGGTGCGTATCCTCTGAGATATCTCATATTTTGCATGATCGACAGGTCTGGTGCTTATTCGGGAATAGCACAAGGGCCAGTATTATTTGAGCTTTGAGATTTATGCAGAACACATTTGAACGGTTGCGATTTTCCAAAAAGTCACGCAAAATATGAGATATCTCAGAGGATGCAAACTCCACACCTAACAGGGTTGATGCAATTCTGATTTACTGAAGCATGTGCATATATATTACCTCTGTGGCAGGTTTCTAACAAGCGTCCACGCAGTTGAACTGGGGCACTGAGCTAAAGAAGCGGGGCAGTAGCATAAGGACTAGTGACTAATCAAACGGTGGAGATTAATTAGAAGAGAGGAGAATCCACAATTTTTGGGAGGTGAGAAATTCAAAGTTCTGTTGGCGCACTGTTGATGCAAAAATCTTGTTTGGTGAATGTGTTTAGATTATTCTATTATTATAATATTTAGGTGGCTTTTATGTGTATTCTGTCAGGACTAGAATAATTGAATTTAAAAAGAAATCGTAATTAACAAGTTAATTATAGAAAAGAGGTAAATTATTTTTTCTTACAATACCGAATCTTTCATTCGGTACATCTTCTTTCACAAGTTACACAGTTTGTAAAAAAGAAAGAAAATGGTATACTGAATCAAAATTTAAGTACTCGGGAATGTATCAAAACTTTGATTCGATTTCGATGCATCACTTTTAAAAAAAAAAATCTGTAAAAAATTAAATTAGAAAAGTGGTTACCTAACTAAAGATTCGATAATCCTCAAGAGATACCAAATCTTTGATTCCATAGTTACGTTTCTTTTTTTTGTAAAAAAAAAATAATAAACTTTTTTCCCACAATTATTTTTTTTAAATACGAAAAATAAAAAAGGTCCAGAATAATTTGCTAATCTTACGTTGGACGAAAACTTTAAACCAAATACCTTTGATCCAAAGGGGTAATAAATAAATCTACCTTTGATCCAAGCGGGTAGTCACCCCGTGTAATCCACAACTTGTTTCGCAAGTACCGATCCGACATCGTTATCCTTCTCAAAGCATCAATCAACAAACCCACCGCATAATCAGCCACATCCTTGGAATATGTCTCCCCCACATTCGCCACTAGCACTCCTTTTCTTCGGCACTCTTCCAAGTCTATGTGGTTCACCCCTGCACTCGTCGTCACAGCGCACCTCAAGGAGGGGTATTGGTCCAGGAGAGTCGAGTTCACCCGATTTACAGCGCCTGAGACGAGAACAGCGCGAGTGGAGGTGCTGAGTGGGGACGAAGGTGGGATGATAGTGAATTTGGCAGAGAGAGCCGACGACCAGGCGTCAGAGAGCGAACGGAGGACAAGTAGTGGAGGGCGATCCAACGGTGGACTTTCGTCGTCGGAGGTGGTGCTGAAGCCGGAGCCAGAGGCGGTCGGATGGAGAGAAGAGTTCATCATGTTTTCTTTTTCTAATCGTGGTAATTTCGTCGAACAGGTGACTTACGAGTTGCCACTTGCCAGGGAGGGGATGACAGGAGGAGTTTCTCCTCCAAGAAAATGTTTCACTCATCTGACAACTTTTCTATGATTGAATATTTTTTGTTTCGACTTTTATGGTCCATGACTGTGAAGGTAACGAAATAAATTTGCTGTTATTCCAATGGAATGATAGGACACTGTTATTATGATCACAACCATTCAATTTTTTCCATGCGCGAATCTCAATGTAGAAACTTTGTTATGCTCGAATCTCAATAAAATTGAATTGTTGGAATCTATATAACAGGATCTTGTTATTCCATTGGAAGAACAGCAGATTTATTTCCATGAAGTAGTGCGTGTTCTGGGAATTCGCATCCTCTGAGATATCTCAAACTTTCCGTGACTTTTTGGAATATCTTGTTCGTTCAAATACTCTACACGAATATCAAAGCTCAAACAATATTGGCCCCCTACGCTGTCCCGAATAGGCACCGGACACGTCGGTCACGCAAAAATTGAGATATCTCAGAGATTCGCACTCGTGCAAGCAAGCCGTCCATGTGCTTTTCGTACTTTTCTAAGCAACTGGACCCAATAAGGCACCTTATTTCTCCCATGGTTGGTTGTGCAGTGGTCCCGTACTCCCGTTAATTATTATATTATACTATACTACTAAAATAGTATGGCTAATTTGCTACTTGTGTAGTTGTGTGACGTGTCCAACTACCCCATGTTAGAAAAGGAGAAAAGAAAAGAACAAGAGAAAAACTAATCAGGGTGCATCTGGTATGAATTTCGATGATTCTGTTTCCTTTTGTTTTTGAAAACGAAGATGGATTTTTTGTCTTAGTTTGTTTCCAAAAGTTTTATGTCAGTTTCTAGAAGTGAAATTAGATATTGACAAATGCTAACCCAATTATTTAGTTCTAAATAAACGACAATGATATCCATAATATAAATTATAATTTGTAAGACATAATTTAAGTCTTGAGAACAAACAAGGAATAGTTATCCTAAAAAAAAAACAATAATAAGGAAGAGTTATAGTAAAAAAACTAAAGCACTCACAAGGATTTTCTTAAATTTATTTCTTGGATGTTGTTAATGGAGAATACCTATTCCATATGCAGTTATGCACCACCAGATCTCAAATATCGTTCGTGTGATTTGTGAAGCATTTGTTGTGCGTTGATACTTGATATTGGCTAGTGTTGACTTTGTGAACTGATATTAATACGATAGTGTTGACTTTATGAACATATATTAATACGATATCGGCCTTTAATAAACCAATATTACTCGTAATAGCAGATAGGGAATTGGAAGAGGTTGCTTTGCATGAAATTGCTATAAAATTTAAGAAAATTCTCATCAATTTATTCTACTCAATTTCAAGCCAACGAAAATTACAAAAAGTACTAATTAAAAAACAAACAATACGGTAATTAACTAGAGAGAGAGGTGATCAGCTAGGAGTTTTAAAAAAAAAAAAAAAAAAAGCTTGGCAGCAGCCGCCAAGTGACGAATCGGACTCTGCTGCTTTTCTTAGAAAATGGCAGCAGAGTCGGATCCCCAAGTGACGGCTAAGAGTTCTATCTTATTTTTCAAAAAAAAAAAAAAAAACCGAGTAAGTGATACTATCACCTGAAGAATTGATGATTGTTAACTAACAAGAATCATAAAAATAGAATTGTTTCTCGAATTTCGCTCCAAAAATATATTTAAAATAATTTAAAATTTTACATATGGGAAATTCTTACAAATAAGGACATAAATAAATAATTTTCCAAAACTCTAAATTTTGTAAAATAAAAAATAACGTGAGTAACATCATGAAAAATTCTACCGAATAACATATTCTCTTTTAAATTCTTTTAAATGAACAAGGATACTATGAAAAAAAATTGAGTCATTCAATCATAATAAACGAGAAGAAAAAAATTGAAAGAGATCACTTGCCTCCAGTGAGGTTGACATGTGGGTCCAGACGGATTTATAAATTTAAATATTAGTTTTTAGTTTTGGTGTTGGTTCACTTGTCAGTAGCTCAGGAGCAGAAAAATCATGCCCTCTGGAGACAGAGAATTCGGTCCCTTCGATAATATCACATTCAAATAGGTGAAAATGTATGAATCCTATTTTTTTTTTTTTGTAGTACAGATTTCAGACAGATTAGAAGCGATTTTGAAATTAACTTGGAAGAAAAGAAATAAATTCGGAAAGAAATAATTCGAATTAAATAGAAAAAGGATAACATAATTGATACCATACGGATCCTAATTAAGTTGGTGGAACAAGCGAACAAGTCGTTGCGATGACTCCAATATTCTCTATTCAGTCTGTGACTCATAATATATCTGAGGCACCCTTTATATTATCTTGCAATGGTTTTTAATTGGTTATAATAGTAGAAAGTTTTGGATTCAGCGGAGAAGAATAAAACAAATTTATGTTCATTAGTTTAGAGACGAAGGACTTGAGCCTAGTGGCCAGTGGGAGAACCAAAAGAGACGATACGAATAAAATTAAGATTCTAGATGATCAAACAAATTAAAAAACTATATGATTTTTTTTATATGAAAATGAATATCTAGTCTTTTAATTTTAATTTAATATTAAAATAATTTATATTATAATTTCGAACCTACAACTTCTCAGACGAAAAATGTTATATTTTATCACTAGACTAAAGACTAATTCTTTATATGAAATTTTTATTGAGTGTTGAAGATAAAATTAAGTTCAAATCATAAATTAGGAATCAAGATTGATTTTAATTTTCTTTTGGAGAAAGTTCGAAAGAAGATAAGATTTTAAGTGCTAGTGTTTCATCTTTTTTGTGCTCCAATATGCTACACATTTTTTTTATCTTTATTTTCAAAGTCCGAATATTCAATTTGAACTGCTCAATATGATCTTGGACCATCTGATAAAGTGATAAAGTGATATTGTACAAAATCACTGTTTTTGAGAGATTTTGGACTATCCAATAAAGTGATATTGTACCTATGAAAAAAAATAGTAAAAAATATAAAATTTGGTCTCCAAGCATCTTCATTTTTATATTATGCACGTAGTTATCCTGATCTGCCAACGGCTGAGATTGAAAGATGAATTCTCAGATTTAATATCAGCCATCCAATTACATAATATGGCTTCTTTTGATTAAATACATTTGTTTTATGTGTAGAAGTCTAAATTTAGTTAAAAACATACTCACCACACATACTTCTATATAACTTGTCACAATTAAAATTGATTAAATCTCTAACGATCTGTTTCTTTATTTCTCTTTAAAACTATATCTGATTACTGCAATTAAATTATTTCATTATTTCTTTGTTTCCTCTATTTGATTTCTCGTTTTCCTTTGAAAATGAAAATTATTCAATCTTTCTGAACCTGTAGAGAAAATCATTTTCTGATATGCTATATTTATTGTGTCAAAATGAGATTTTTTTTATTAGGACTACTGTATCTTTGTGAATAGATAAATAGCAGATTTTGTGCAGATGGAAACAATTATATCTTTCCGATCTGGAGAGAAAATAAAAAAAATATATAAAATTTTCGTGTAATCTGAATGGGTGGGTAGTTAGATGATTTTCTACTTTTAAATTTATTTTAGGACTTTACATTATAAGTTAGCAGTAATTTTTTTGTTTGCTTATAATTCGTCCCCGTTGCAACGCACAGGCGCAATACTAGCATTTTACTATGAAGATCTTGTTGAGCAGTTCGGATTGACTGTTCGAACTTTAAAAATGGAGATAAAGGATCCGGAGAATATTAGAACACAAAATGATGGTGCATTTGAATCTTCCTCCTTGAAAAATAATAAACAATTTTTTTAAAAGATGAGGGTTCAAATTCACATCATTTTGTGTTCTAATATGCTCCACATCCTTTATCTTCGTTTTCAAAGTCCGAACAGTCGATCTGAACCACTCAACATGATCTTCATAATAACATATATTTGGAGACAAAATTTTATATTTTTTAGAATTTGTTTATTATTTTTTTACATAGGTACAATATCACTTTATCATATGGTCCAGAATCTCCTTAAAACTGTGATTTTGTACCTATCTAAAAAAAATAGTTAAAAAATTCTAAAAAATATAAATTTGGTCTCAAAGCATGTTTTATTATGAAGATCATGTTGAACGATTCGGATCAACTGTTATGACATTGAAAACATAAATCATGAATGTGAAGCATATTGGAGTGCAAAAATGATGGTGCATTTGAACCCTCATCTTTCAAAAATTATAAAATTTCATCGCCAAATATATTTTAATATGGATATTATGTTAAGCGTTTCAAATTGACAATGTGAACTTTAAAACTGAAGATATAAAACATAAGATAAAATGAGGAGACTGGTACTTCCAAATTAACCATAACTTTTGATATGTTGTTTTTACAATATCCCGATTCAGAGACTTCATTGTCTATGGTGAGATTCTTTGTTAGCCAATTTTAGCGGCATTTTCAAAATCTAATTCTAACAGTAAAATAAATAAATAGCGTGCTTTATTTAATTTATTTGGGTTTTAGAAGGGCCAGTTTGATATTGGACTGAGGAGATTATATTCGTATGTAGAGTTTCTTGAATAGTACAAGCCTATACAAATGAAATTTCTTTTACTGGTGATGGCCTACTATGACGGACCTAGATTATGGGAAAGGACCATGAAGAAACTTACTTACAAATGTTAGAGGAGAAATTTCAAACAATTGAGACAAACTGAGTTGTGAGAAGGCTTACTGCATGTGTTGACATTTTTTTTATGCTTTTGTGTTTCATTTATGATTATGATAGGGCTATAAATCTTAGGTATGATTTAACATAACAAATAAAACCGGGCCTGTTCAAGGCCCAAGGCCAAAACACCAAAAGGGGCTCCCTGAGCCGAGACTAACCCAGTGGCAGGCCTGTCAACGAGATCCGTCAACGAGATCCATCAACGGGATCCGTCACAGAGACCGACAAGAGGGCCGCGAGAAAGCCCGGTCCGACAACTTGGGTCACCTGTATGCGGTGATTCCTGAAACTGTCTCCTTACCATGTGGCAGGAACAGTGTCAGGCCTGAGGCCAGGTCGGTGCTAAACGACAGTTTCAAGCCCTTTCTATAAAAGGCCCAAAGCCAGACTGAGGAGGGGGTTCACAAATTCGCACAAGGTACTCTATAGGTCAGAGTCCGAGTACCCATAACACACACAAACACATCCACCAATCTCGGTCTCGAGCCCGCCTCGAGACGATACGGCCTGTCTCCGAGACTAACCTGTATCAGATTAAATATTTGGGTTGTCACTTGTCAGTTCATTTCTCTTATACACCTTGTTTGGATGGAGAGTAGAGGAAGGGAGGGAATGGAAAGAAAATAAAACTTTCCGTTGAATTGTGTTTGGTTGACAAATTTATGTCGGAGGTGAAGAGTACAGGAGGTGAAAGGTTTAACCTTGTATCATTAAAATTAATAGAATTGGTTTCCCTCCCAATTTGGGGTGTAACGGATGGAAATAAATTTTGTTGCAAATATTGTTAGAAAAAATAACATAAATGCTCACCTCTATATCTTACCTATATAATTCTTATACAAGTTTTTTTGTGACAAACCTACAACAACTACCGAATTTCTGATTAACCTTCTAAATTTTAATCAACCAAACAAGAAATAAGACGGAAAGGAAAGTTAAATTTATTTTCCCTCATTAATCATCCAAACATAAAAAAGATAAATATGTTAATCTTCCTTTCTATTCCATTCCATTCCTTTTTATTTTTTCCATCCCCTTCTTTGGTCTACTCTCCATCCAAACAAGGTGTTAGGTAATTGTTATGTATTAAGCTCCATGGAGAGATACTGCTTAACTGTAACTGGCATCATTCCAAAAATATCTGGAGATAGTTTTTGTGATGGAAATTGGAATTTTGATGTTTGATCTCGCTGAAAAATTTAAATTTTCTATAAAAAGAAAAAAAAGATAAACCATTCAACAACGAACTCCTGTAAATTTCATATTTTATTACGGGGATAAGGTTTGGTCCAAATGGCTTTGGACCAGACACCGTCCAAAGCATCTAAAAATCGTACGATTAAAGTTTGAACAGTCGATCTGAACTGCTCAACATGATTTTCATATTAATGTGCTTAGAGGCCAAATTTTGTATTTTTTGGAGTTTTTTTTACTATTTTTTTAGATACGTACAAAATCACTGTTTTTGGACCGTTCAGAAACAGTGATGTTGTACGTATCTAAAAAAAAATATAAAATTTGGTCTATGAGCACATTTTAATATGAAAATTATGTTGAGCAGCTCGGATCGATTGTTCGGACTTTAATCGTACGATTTTTAGAAACTTTGAACGGTTTCTAGTCCAAAGTTATTTGGACCAAATCTTATTCCTTTATTACGGCCACAACGCTAAATGACCGACACCAAGAATTTGTTCTGATTGGTCCAGAGAATTGAACAAAGCTTTGTGTGGGCCCCACATTTTCATATGAAGACCAAGAATTGAGGCCTAGAAACCAAAATTTGATGAGCAGGCTTTGTGTGGGCCCTACATTTTCATACAATACCTTTGATCAAAGCTTGATGAGCCGCAGAAATCAAAATTTTGAGCAAAATACATAAAAGTTATGTGTCCCCCTTTGTCGTGGCGGACAGCTAAAAGGTTGCGGCTGTGTTAAATTTAAAATTTACATAAAATCGTAATTAAATGATTTATCTATTTGTTATGAAAAATTTAAAAATTTCGATACCATCTGACTAATAAGAATTTTGATTTTAATATTGATTTTCTAAGTTCAAAACCTTTTCGATATGTTATCTCAATTTCTGTTTTACCTCATCCTCTCAAGGATTTTCAATTATTTAAGATTTTATTTCCTCTTTAGCTGTTACTTAATTATTGTGCGTTTAGAAATTCTGTTTATTTCTTTCCAAGTATGGTGTGTTGTTTTTCTTGTTACCTCCAACCAAACGGATTTTCCCCCATTTTCTTTGGATATTTTTAACCATATATAAATCTATGTTGGTTCACAATGTGATCAGCCTTTTGTAAATATTCCTTTGTACAGACTTTTATATTACACCATTGGTCTGTCTCAAAAAAATATTACACCATTGGTGTAATATTTAATGGAATCTGGGAGCTTGAGTCCCTTGTTTCTCCTTCAAAAAAACAATGTGATGAGCCAAAGTCTCCATAGGCTATTTCAGGATGAGTTGCATAAAGAAGCGGAAATTTTAAATTATTTATGACAAGTTATGTACTATTGGGCTATGGTGTATTGTAATGTATAAATGCTCTTGTATATTAGATTATAAATTGTTGGTTTTGATTTTAAAAAACCGATCCAAATTATTCAATTTGATATACATATTAAAATGTGTTTGAAGACCAAATTTTACATTTTTTTTTTTTAAAATTCTATTTTTTTTCATCTTTTTGAAAATAACTGTTTTTCTGTGGTCTAGAAATTTCAGAAAAACAATGGTTTTCAAAAATTCTAATGAAATAGTAAAAAAAAAAAAAAAAAATACAAAACCTGGTCTCCTAACACATTTTAATATGGAGAACATGTTGAGCCCTTTAGATCGACTGTTTGAACTTCGAATCCAACGATTTATAATTCAATGTACAATATGGCGTATATATACATGCAATGCACCATAGCCCAACTCTACTAAAGCATGATATTATTGATATGTAGTCTTTGATTAATAGTAGATACATAACGTTTCTAAATGCAATTGTCAAATAGATTCATTTGTTGATTGAAGATATATAGTCCGTAGTCCTTACAAAGCATGATGGAGCGCATCTTGTTGCATCTACCAGATAAAAATTAATTCTTCTTTGTACAGTTTCTATAAATCCTTGGATCTACGAAATAACTTCCAAAAAATTAAGTCTTATGCATTGGACAGACAGGTTACACGGTAGTTAGTTATTAGAACCAGAATGTCCAATTAAGGTGATCCACGTAAAAGAAAATTTCAGCCAACTCAATTTATTAAGGTCAAGTAGGTCCACCAGTACTGCATCCAATAGCCACTTGTCACAATACATCCCCAAAACAAAATAAGCATCAATGCTACATAAATTTAAGTTGTGGAATTAGGCTTGTGGCCGTTTGTCTCTGCTGCTTTTGCTTCTGCTGCAGCCTGATTTTTCTTGAATAGCTTTTGCTCAATGTGTTCTGCGAAGGTGCGTGGCGTGAATTTTGCGGGTGTTTCGTCTGTCACTATTTCCTCAAGTGGCCTCAGAACAACCTTATCCTTTGGCGGTTCACAAAAGACGGCCCAGGAGATGCGCACCTTTTCCTTGTTGACGAGGCCACGGTGTAGGATGCTCTTATACTTACCATTGCTCATGATCTCCAAGGTGTCGCCTATATGGACGATCAACGTGTCAGGGATGCAAGGGGCTGTGATCCATCTGTTTTCTTTAAAGACCTATTGATAGATGATGTATTATAGAGTTATAAGAACCAGGTTAATTAGCTATTAAATTCAATCCTTTGCAGTTCTAGAAACTAAAGATAGTTTGTGAATTCTGAATACAAGTCAACTCCTATTAATCAAAGGAATGGAAAATCACAGTTTATGGCAATAAAACTATAAAAGTCCAAAACTGTGTGGATTTACCTGAAGGCCAGGAACGCCATTGTGGAGGATAAAAGTCAAGGAACTAATATCAGTGTGGGCCTCTACACCAAGTGCTAAATCTGGCTGGGGGCACTTTGGGTAGTAGTTTATCTTTACTTGCATCAGGAGGTCTTCTTGGCCTCCAAGTTCTTGCTCTAGCTTGCCTGCTTCCAGTTTAAGACCAATGGATAGGATAGATAACATTTTGCTCGCAACGGTCCTCAATTGCTCGGCAAATTGCTTTGTGACCTCTCTGCAGTTGTTTTCCAGCATTAATTATCAATAAGGTTTTTTAAGTTAAACTGAGATTGATAGGAAAAGTGATAGCTATGTAAATGAAGCAGTAAAATGATTCTATCTAGGGAGTAACATGGTATCACAATCATATTATTTTTTTGTTAAAATAATTAACCACGCCTTTAGCTGGCCTGGAGCTCAAATTGCACGGTATTACAAAGTAATTGGTACGAGCCTCCATGTGGATACCAAATATTGATGCGACATTCATGAAATAATAAACAATGATTTGAAATTATATTAATTAAAATAATAACAAATAAATGATCCAATGTTTTTTGACGATATGTATGTTTTTGGAATATGATTGATATATATATAATAAAGAGGTAATACAACAAAACTGATTTTTTTTTAAATCAACAATTATACTGGTAATGTTTTTTTTTTATTTGTTATCAATCAATTTATCATTTAAACTAAATATGGTTCGGAAAATCGGAATTGGAATCGGAATCGGTCACTTGACCGTAGAATCGGAATCGGAAAAAATCGGTCGAAATCTGCTGAATCATATTTGAAACTCGAACTTTTTTGGCATATGTTTGTTTTGTACTAAAAACATCGGAAAATTAATAGAAAATATTAATTTATCATAAAATAATGTGACAATAAAAATATATAAGCATTCAAAAATATCTGCTGTATCCGCGACTCCCCTAAATCCTTTGACTGCCATTGCAAAAATGAAAAATTGGTCCGATTAAAGTACTAAAATAACACACTTTTGCTCAAGAGATATATAAGAGAATGAGTGAAATTCGACCAATTATTTTGATTTACCCCTATTTTATTGATTTTCTATATATAATTCGTCCAAGCGAGTCAACTCGGGAAATATCAGATCGCCTCCGGCCAATACCGTTTCGACTCGGCCGATTTTCCAAACCAACTAAAATACATTTTTCTTCAAGTCCGGCCATACAAATTAATAATGTCTATATATATGTTTTTTCATTAGAAATGTGCAAATTTTCTACGGTTTTCTCAATGATTGTTTAATATTTTATTTGAATGTTTAGATGTTGCTTATTATTCTATTAATGAAAACACAGATTATGTTCTGTGAAATTTAGAAAAAAAGAAGAAGAAGTGAGAGATAGACTTACATATAATCTTTAGGCTCCTTGGGCCATATGGACAAATCGATCTTGTCGACCGGGTACATGAGGTGGAAGAAGTAGTCCTCCCACTCGAGCCGCCCGCTAGCATTGTTTGCTAGCTTGCTCCCGTAACCTTGTATCTTTCCCGATGCCTGGTCATTCGCATACTGCTCCTTTTGCTCCATCGGCAGATCAAAAAACTTTTTGCCAACCTCTCTCACCTTCTCAAGCAGATCTTCAGGTATACCATGATTAGCAATCTGCATTACGCCCCACTCCTCAGCTGCCTTTTTGACAGACTCTACACATGACATTTTTGTTTCATGGTTGTCTGAGTCAAACCCTTTTAGATCAACAACTGGTATCTGTGGGACCCCATCTGCAGCCTGTTTCTTGACCTCCTCTAGGGCATCGCCAAGGTCTTGGCGTTCTTCCATCGGTCTGACGTACTCGGTCGGTATTGACTCGCTGCCGCTTTGGGCTAGGATTTCAACCCGTTGTGCAACGGACACCTCTGCTGACATTGCTTTCTTATTTTCTTTCTCTCTCGTTCTCTCTATGTTTTCACTTTCTTTGAATCTCCTTGGAAAAGTACGTAGAGCTAACTGTCAAGAACTGAGTAATGTGGAGTAGATAGCAAGGTGGTTATTATAGAGTGGAGTGTAAGTTTTGATTCAGGACCAATTTTGCATGTGATCGTATCGAACTCTCTTCACCAAACAGCTCCTGTGCATGCGTTTGCATGCATGTTTTGTTGCTAACTTAATTATGTACTACAACTTGAGGATGTACCGCGCGTGGTATGTAATTGTCAACCATTTTTGACTGTATTGGGTTCGGATCAAATCCTAATAATTAAGATCCGAAATTGAATTTAAATAGAATTAAGGATTCCCTGTTCCCTGTCCATATTTATATATTTTTTGTATTTTAAAATCCAAACGCAAATAATATATTTATTAATTGGGTAAGGAAGATCATTTATTAAGCACATTTAAATAATAAAATGTATATTGAAAGAGTAAAGAAGATGCGTTCAATTGTCTAAAATATACGACGAACGCATTGATTAAACTAACTCATTAAATTAAGCATATTAAGAATCTCATCCATAAGCATAGAAATTAATCTTGATCAAATAAATTTATTTAGCAGAAATGTTATAATTATGTACATATAGACAGGTTAAATGGTAGCTAACTAATTAAATAAAAGTCGGTTAAAAATACTTAACATTGGATATTTCATTGCAGTGAATTCTTGACCCGTCCGGGCCGTCCCACAAATTAACTGAAGGTAGGAGACAAGGAGTTCACTTCTTCTGACCCGTCACGGATCGAATTGTGTCACAGGTCAACCTGAGTCACCTGACCGACGTGCTCTTGATTTTAAATTTCTTCTAAGTTCTAATTGAACATTTTAATAAATTTTTTTTTTTTTTTTGAAAACTTGATAGATGCTACCAAAATTGTATTAATAAATGTAATTAGAACATTCCGTTCTAATGTACTACAAGATTCGCTATGCTATAATCAACATGGCCCGCACTTGAACTCCTTCTCAAACCCTGATGCTTCATGCTGACAACTATGTTACCACAGTATCGGCTCCATAGTACTGCATCCTCTCCTCTGCATTACTTCTTGTGTAGGGATTTTGTCTTGTAACAGCAAATAAGTGAAAATTTTCACCTTAGATGTCGCAGGTGCAGTCCAGAGTAAAAATGTCTACAATTAACCGGCAACAATAGTACGTGTTTCTGTGTGTCCATCTTCTAATTAAATTCCACAGCAAAATGAAACATGTACGTTGCTGAAATTCGATTCTTTTTTTTTTAATTTCAATGGTGCAATAATGTTACAAGGTGTTATATATTGTAGATAACATGTATATTCATCAGAAGAGTACAACATAACAATTCACATTATATATTATTTGCCTCCAAAAGCTTGGCAAAAAAAGATAACTAGAAATATTTTACAGTGCGCCAAATAGATAACCGTACAGAGTAAAAGTATATTGATTAATTGTTTGCCAAGTTAATATCCATGATTTTTTTTTTTTGGTAGTTCTATGGTTTGAGTCTTGTTACCGTGGTTAGACCTGTAGGGTAATGCACGTGACTACCAAACCTGGTGTCACTCTCACACGTGCCAACAAACCTTCTCTCCTCTTTATCGGTACTTGGTACGTCATTCGCACTTTCGACTATCGGCTTCCCATTTCAATAATCATCAGTTGTATTGTACTAGAAACGATCATTAGTGTGACAAAGGAAAAAGGAAAAATTGGGGTGCATATATGACTTTAATTAGATGACGACAGAGGCAAAAGGAATCAAGAATTTGCATGGGCCATGCAAAGCAATATTAAGGACCAAATTGGAGGCCTATCTAAATAGCAATATTATATATCCAAAGTTCATTAGAAGTTTCATGATCTTATGAAGACCCATTTGTTGTATTTTTCAAGACAATATGGCCCATTGGCATCATGTTCCTTTTACTTTCTACATATAGCCTTTTTTTACACCATGGATTTAGGCCTGATAACATAAAGGCCCATAAACATAAAGCAGAGGAGAAAAATAAAAATAAGTTCAGCCGACCAGTAATGCATTTTCATAAAGTGCGTTTTCATAGAATGATCCGATGAATATTATTTTTAAGATGGATTAATTTAGATTGGCACCGCACAAATTTTAATGTATTATCAGTGCTGAAATGGTGACACGGAGTACTCTTATATGAACCAAGGACAGAGAAGTTGACTACTGAAATTAATGAATGCACTTATGTAATAACAAACCTCCAATTATAATATATTAAAGTAGAAAAATCCGATATAGATTCAACTTTATTTTTATTTTTTTACATGCAATTATTAAGCGTTGATCCCTATTATCATTCTTGTGTAACCAAAAAAGGCAAGTTGGTAAATGGAACAGTAGTTTTTCAAAATCAGAGAAAAATGAATCAAGCAGATAACTGAAAAGGTACATAATACCCATATACAGTACAAGAAAAGAAACAAAATATTTACATTTCACCCGAGAAAGAGGAAATTCCCCGACAAAAGCTACTACAACCTCACACATCCCAGCTTCAAACAAAACTACAG
>CAXKVW010000022.1:0-139418 GCA_964058825.1 Carex arenaria | reverse complement strand
CTGCATTGATTGTCCCGAGTTAATCCGACGGTATACAAAAAAAATGTGTTCAACGGAAGGATTGATCTACGGTTCTCACGAGTCATGACTTGGAGGAATTTGAAAATTTTCAAAAATCTCAACAAACATTCAAGACTGCAGGACCCAATCACTTGGAGATTGGAGGTTGCTTAAAGTGTGGTTAATACCTCCACTTTTCTCCGTTCCTCTGTGGAAACGCTTTTCGGTCTAGTCTGCTGCTGCTTGTGTGCGCATTAACTTACAGATGGCGCGTTTTTGGGATAAACAGAGGCGGATCCAGGATTTTCGTCAAGAGAGCAAAAAAATATTGAATTGGATTTAAATAACTAAATGGATCCAAATCCATTAACTAATTAAGTATTTAATAAAAAATAATACTTTAATTTATACTTTTCAATACTCAGACTTGTAATTTCTGATATTTCAATTTATAATTATAATTATTAATCATAATTGAAGAAATTTATTTTAATTTTAACTCTAAATTTAATCCGAACAACAAATTAAACATTCAGCGGGAGACAAAAAAAATTTCAGAGAGGAACAGAGTTGATCGAAACGTCTCGACTTCCACTAAAACGCAAAATCGAGCTGCCCCCTGGATAGACTTGGGTCCGCCCCTGGGATAAATCAGGCAATAACAAAATTTCTTCGTAATAATTTTTAGGAAAGGTTTCGATGTTTTTATTTTAGTGTTTCATCACATACTGTTTCTTCGTAATAATTTTTAGGAAAGGTTTCGATGTTTTTATTTTAGTGTTTCATCACATATTAATTCTTTCGACAACATAACTACTAGGAAATAATTAGATAAAGTTACCAAATATAGATAGACAATTTTAAGTTGGGAGCTGCTATTTCAAATATAGATAGACAATTTTAAGTTGGGAGCTGCTATTTTGAGCACTCAATTTGCAATACTGAGGGCAAGAACCATTTTCCCTTTTTTTATACCGATTATGTCCATACTTAATACCTTCTGTTTTTGCTTTAAACTAAATTATACTTAAATGCGCAATACACTTTAGGAAATATCTAATGCATAAAGATAACAGCCTGGTTCTTTACTTTTAGGATATTTTATTTTAAGAATGCAATTTTACAATAGCATGTAGAGTACAAATACTAACATATAGATCAAACTTTGCAAATGAATAAGTATTGCGTATGTCATTTTCTTCTAGTGAATTTTAACATTATAAATTTCTTACTAGTTAAATAACATTGTACATGTAATTTAAACAAAAACACATTTACTTAATTGTTTCCATAAAATAAAAAGGAGGCCTAAATAGCTGTGTAGCTATTCCTTCGATTCTATTAGATAATTTTCTTTGGAAAGAATTAATTAAGTCTAGAACAAGAACATTAGAATAGCATTAATTAGGGGCAAAGATGGTATAACAGTAAAAATATTGAGTTGTGCACTGAATATTTCAAAACGAGCCCTGAAAATAGCGCTACCCTTTTAAGTTTTAAATTTGAGGTTCGGAATAATTAATTTTACGACCACATAGTATTATTTTGTAATCTGATTAGCAGTTTTTCTCTTCTTGAAATATTTTAAGTTCATCAACTTGTCGTGTACTTACTAAATTCGTGTGTAAAATTTCCATGAATTTTTAGGTTTCAAAATTTGATGTAAACATGCGCGAAATGCAAATTTCTTGATTTATTGTAACATTGGAACATTAATTTATCAAGTCTAGGCAATTTAAATGATAACTTGTATGGCACTGGATAGATCTAAGAATGAAATATCATATGGATTGTGTATTGATATTTTATTGTGTATAGAAATTTTTGGTTGAAATATTTATTTTTCTTACATAAGGGATGTGTATTGTTGGTACTATCCAACGCTTTCTTTAACCAGGAGTTAGGCAGTTACTGCAGTGCATATAACTTATGCGGAAGAACGATACGTATCAAGAAACCATTATTTCTTATATGTTAATATAAGCGATGATATCTTTAGATCTCTTGATAAAGTTTGTATTATGTGCATGCAATATGATTATATGATAATCATATTATAATTAAACTTCAGAAAATCAAGAAAGAATAATTAGTAAGGATGACACATTCCTACCTTACCATTATTTTGATATCATGTGGCAAGGAATTGACAAAACAATATTTTTTAATGTTACAGGGATCGTGATTTTGCATTGTGCTTTTCATCCACATCATTTGGGTAATCAATATACCATGGCTAGTTGTATCATTGATTTATGGAATTAAAATGTTTAATTTCATTGCCATAATGATGAGATCTCATAGGGTCACACCATATGAAAGATTAAAATAAAATATATTAATAAAGCATATGTGATATGTTAATTAGAAGGAGTTATAATTAATTTGTACAAATTATATGTTATTAATATATGAACAATTTTATGACATGGGGATGTTGTAAAATAATCATAGTAATATTTAAAGTATGTGTGACATATTTTAAATGACTTTTGACACATGAGAGATGCATTTTAAAGTATGAGATTGTGGATTTAATTAAATATTAATATGATTAGTATGTTTAAGCCCAAAGTCCAAATATATGCTATTTCAGCTGGGGAGAATTGATTAGTGATGACATGATTTAAGGAATATTTAAATATGTCATTAAATCTAATCAATTTCATAAAATAATAGAGAAATTTCGGGACAATTTTTGAAGTAACTTTAAACAGAGATTTGAAAGAGCAAACATTAACTATTTTGGACATATGACCTATGAAATTTGAAGTCCTTTGAGTCTATAATCCAACAGTGAAAGTTTCAAGTTGTTTGGAGTTACCTAGAAAAAGATATAAGAGTTTTAGTACCGAAAAGTCAAAAATTCTGTCTATCATCTTTTAGTCGAAATTTGTCCCTCCCATTCTCTCCTATTTTCTCTCAAATGTTGAAATCTAGAAATCCTCTAAGAATATTTCAAAAATTAACAGGAGAGTTAAATTAGGATTAAGGTTCTACTTGTTAATCTCTTACTAGCTTTAGAGATACAAGTATTTCTTAATATTTCGGTGGATACCTAAGGAGGCTCGTTATTTGAAGAGCTAAAGCACAACCAAAGTTGAAAGAGAAAGAAAATAAGTTGTTAAGCGAACAACCTTTCTTGATTTGATTTGGAGATCAAATCTAAAGTATTGTTATTCTCTTTTTGATTAGACTAATTAAGATTGTTTCTTGCACTTACAATAACTAGATCGTTTGTTTTGAGACGAATAAATTTTTGTTTTATTTCTTGCTATCTAAACATCAAAACTTTCAGAAGCTAATCCGATAGGTTTTCAAATTCAGTACACAAAGGGACTTGGCGAACTTAAGAACACTCTAGTTCTACTTGAATACTTGATATACATGTCCATAGGTGTTCATATTTGTGCGTGCCAATTTTAAATTTTTTCAAATATTAGATGGTCCCAAGTAGTTAGTGGTTTCTTAAATAGTTAGTAGTTCTTCAGGTGGTTAATGACTGTGAAACATAATAGGAAATTGTGACATGGAAATAGCTAGGCGCTCCTATTTTTTAAAACTTCAATTTCGAGATGAAAAGAATATATGCTTAATCTAAATACTAATTCGTGGCAAAATATAACATGAATTCAAGTAGTTGTGTATTATCCTAGCAGGTTAACAGAATATTTAAGATAGATCTGGACCGTCCGATCATTTGATCCGAGATGGAATGCACTGATCCCTTTAATATTCGTGATTAAGCAGATCTAACGGTCCAGATCTAAACTCAAAATTTCTGTTACCTCTTTCCGCAGTGGCGACTCCAGACTCCAGTTACCAGAGATCAGGACAAAACAGAACGACCTTCTGGTTCTACACCTCTACCTCCAAATCAAGAAGCTTTCGTTGCTCAGCAACCACAACCGCTGGATAAGCACACGCCCACCTCACACACTCGCTTCCTCCTAATCCCTTATATACTGTTTCTCTTCTTCTTTTACAATTAGAAGTGGTGATCGTTTACTAACCGAGAGAGAACAATAATCCGATCAAAGATGAACCCCCAAAACGAGGCTCTTAAGAGGATCGAGAGGATCTCTGCTCACCTCCATCCTCTCCCTCTGCAGGTCCCTTCTCCTGAATTTTTAGAATTGGGTCATGTTTTGATGTTCCCCTCCAAATTTGGCTTTCTAATTTTTCCACTTCTCAGCTTTTATAAATAATATTTTTTGTTTAAGTTAAATAAATATTGCTCAATTTGCATGTCCCAATTCAGTTATTAATGTCATTTTGTAGTGACAAAGTAAATTTGATCAAATATATATAAGAACTATTAAAATTTGATACAAGTTTGTTTATATCTAGATGGAAGATAATTTGGAGCTGAGGCGCTCTGACTGCCGCGCTAAAGGAGGTGCTCCAGGATTTAAAGTGGCAATCCTGGGTGCGGCCGGTGGCATTGGCCAGCCTCTAGCATTGCTCATGAAAATGAACCCACTTGTATCGGTTCTGCATTTGTATGATGTCGTAAACGCACCAGGTGTCACTGCTGATATCAGCCACATGGACACTGGTGCTGTGGTAATTTACTTTTTTTTTTCCTTTCCTTTTTGTTCATCTCATTTACATTCGGCGTAGGTTATTTCAAATATTACATTTTGCGTTTTGCTTCGGGTGCTTTTTAGTTGCACAATTGAGGGGATATGGAGGCTAAAATCAATCAGTATTGAGCCGTTATCGCATAATTGATGGTTTGTGAACAGTTAGATTAGATTAAAGCTTAATTGTTTTTATTTTGTTCATGGCTGTAATAGCAGGATCGGTACCAGTGGTTTGGTACCGAGTCCTGCAATTTTGTTGATTCTGCTAATAGAATCGGTGAGCTATGCTCACTTTTATCAAAAAAAAAAAATTAAGGCTTAATTTCTCGGTTGAAGCTTTATTGGAGTTTAGGTATGTTATTAGGATCGGTCAGGCTTAATTGTGGCTATATAGAAAACAATATAAAATTGGAATGTAGTGCTTTCTCATACCAGCACTGCTTCTGAGATGAGCGTTACCTCTTCTTCTTTTTTTTTTTGGAAGTGCAATCTTTGACTATTTTTTCATTAGATAATTTTTCTTAATAAACTTTTTTTTGATAAAAATCTTTGACTTCAGTTGATTGGAACTGAACTCGGAACAAAGCACAGAATTGACCTTATTCCTCCAAAGAGACTTTTAGGCTTTTACTATCGGAACAACAAGCTTTATAAAATTAGTAATACACATTAGTCACAAAAACTCACATTAAACATGAAAGCAGTCTCTAAACGATGCCAACTAAACTCCCAAAAATAAAAGAAGAAAATTTTGTTTTGTTTCTGAAAGTAAATAGTACACGATCTGTAAATTGTAAAACTATAACATATATTTCTGTGCCTTTGGTTCAGGTGCGTGGCTTTCTGGGACAGAAGCAGCTGGAAGATGCCTTGACAGGCATGGATTTGGTAATAATCCCTGCAGGTATCCCCAGAAAACCAGGTATGACCCGTGACGACCTGTTCAAGATCAATGCAGGCATCGTGCGTACACTCTGTGAGGGGATAGCAAAGTGTTGCCCAGGTGCATTAGTCAATTTGATCAGCAATCCAGTTAACTCGACGGTTGCGATTGCAGCTGAGGTTTTCAAAAAGGCTGGCACATATGACCCCAAAAAGCTTCTTGGGGTCACGACTCTTGATGTTGTCAGAGCTAATACCTTTGTTGTAAGCATCCTTTTCTGTTTTTTTCTTTCCAGTGCAAAGTACATTTGCACCCATTTACTGTACTTGCCACTCCCTACTTTTCTTATATTTGGAATTCAGTCAATTGACTGCAACTTTTTTTTGGTTATTTGCAAAGAATACCAAACATGAAGCAGATTTTAGTCAAGCAAAAACCGGCTAAGTTGGCTTTGATCTTCTCATGTAATTTTGTCATGCCTTTTAATAACAATGTCATTGAAACTTCTAATCAAACATATAGTTTGCTTTGTTTGAATTTGTTTCAGTTTGTGCTTAGGAAAATAAATAATTAATGTTAGGGACAAAATTGTCAAATTTTTAACAGCCCCTACTTTTTTGCAAATTTAAGAAATTAAAACTAGTGTGTTACTAACAAATGCAATGAGTTAATTATTTGTTCAAAGAAACTTTTTTCTGTTTATAAGCTATCCTTGTTTTGCTGCTTTGATGCGTGATAGTTAGCTTAGACTACCATCACCACGGGTACATATTCTCCCTTCTCCAATCTTTGCAACTTGCAAGGGATATGATCAAACTATCTTACTCTCTCTATGGCCATTGATGAAGGGATGCAAGTCTCTTTTATCTAAAAAATTTATGATAAGATGTATTGTTTCACAGTTTTCAGAGAAAACGGTAAAAGAGGGGTTGTGTGGAGTTTTGGAAAGTGAGAGTTGCTAAAATATGGGAGTTATTTGGGGTTTTTCCTTTGGAGAAGATTCGGCGGGGGGAGGGGGGTAGCATTTTATGGAAAATGATGTAATATGCACACTGTTAGTTTAGTTAAGTCGCGTTTTATAAAAAAGCAAGGGATAGCTCGACCATGGGGGTGTGATGGAGAAGATAATTTTTTAGGTTAAATTTCGCCGGAGGTTGCTAAACTTTATCATTTGTCACGAATTGGACACTCAAGTTTAATTTGTATCTTTGTACGGAATTTTTAATTTGTCTCAATCAAGTCACTTTATAACTTTTCCATCCAAAATATTAACGGAATATGCTCATTCATATTTATATCACTTTTTGTTTTATTAGTTTTTGAATGGAAAAGTTGTAGAGTAACTTGATTGGGACAAATGAAAAATTGAGTGACTACAAAGAGATAAATCAAAATTGAGTGGCCAATTCGTGACAAAAGATAAAGTTCAGCGGCGTCTGATGAAATTTACCCATTTTTTTATCTTAAAAAAAAGACTAAAGAATAGGCTGTGTTGAAGATGTTTCCTGCATGGTAAAGGGATAAAGAGGACACTTGTTATTTCCAGTTGGCATGCGAGACATTTATCTTTTTTCATTATGGTGCTCGCATTAATCTGTTTCTTTTATTATAAATATTTTGGCAGGCTGAAGTGCTTGGTGTTGATCCAAGAACTGTGAATGTCCCCGTTGTTGGTGGCCATGCTGGCGTTACCATTTTGCCCCTATTGTCTCAGGTGTGTTGTGACCTCCTTTTTCACCCATTCTATGCAATGTTTGTTTATTTACTTAGTCTATGCTTAATGTTTAATGTATTTTCTTGTTTCAGATAACACCGCCTTGCTCATTTACCCCGGAGGAAACTGCATATCTCACTGATCGCATACAGAATGGAGGCACAGAAGTAGTTGAGGTACTACAGTTTTCATTTTTATCCTTCAATTTCATTTGGTGTTTGGTTGCTGAACCACAACATATCCATATGATTTACATTATATTTCCTTTTGTTCAATTTATTTCTTTGAAAACTAAAAATTTAAGATATATTTTCTACTTTTTTATTTATAGGCCAAAGCTGGAGCCGGGTCTGCAACATTATCTATGGTCAGTACTTTCTACATAGTTTTAGATTTGTCTAGTAAAGAAACATCTTACTGAGTTGTCATTTTGACAAAAACATAACAAATCTGGTGCTGATGTGCAATTATAGGCATATGCTGCTGCTAAGTTTGCTGATGCATGCTTGAGGGGTTTGCGAGGAGATGCTGGTGTTATCGAGTGTTCATTTGTTGACTCTCCGGTTAGATATATCTCAACATCCATTAAAATTATTTTATCGTTTATATGTTTATACAAATGTTCTTTTGATTGCAACATTTTCTATTCTTAATTTTAGGTGACAGAATTGCCATACTTTGCATGCAAAGTGAGGCTAGGTCGTACCGGAGTTGAAGAAGTCTTCCCTCTTGGTCCTGTCAATGAATTTGAAAGGTCTCTCTCTCTCTCTGTTTTTTTTTTTTTTTTTTTTTTGAAAACTTCACAGTCGTGAGGGGGGAATCGAACTCTTGACCTTTGGTAACAGTCCTAGGACTTTTTCCTAGCCAACTGTGCTACCTCCCCTTTCCCCTCTCTCTCTCTCATCCTTTCTGTTTTATTTGTGTTCGGATGGGTTTTAGTTTAATACTAAGAACCAATTTTTCATATAGGCTAGTGTAATTGCTCTGATGTTGTTATTGGGCCAATAGTCGGTGTTGACTGTGTTCTAAAATTTTACAATTTAGGGATCATTTATTTGTTTTTTGTAAGTGCACACTTTGTAACTACTATATCGTAAGTTCCTGGGTTTTGCTAGAAAATTGTTCCAATGATTCCTTCTGATGTTCAACAATCGAAGGATCCCAACCTGAACTGGTAGATTATTTCGTTGTTCATCTTTTGTCCTTTTGAAAACCATTGTCTAATTTATAATGGCAGAGCTGGCTTGGAGAAGGCAAAGAAAGAACTGGCCGAGAGTATCCTAAAAGGCGCTTCTTTTATCAAAGGCTGACTCAAGTATATATAATGTAAATCAGTGCAATTAGCTTGTGCATTTTATGATTATTGATATACAACCCTTGGTAAAGAGAGATGTTATACTATGAGAACGCTTACCTTGCAATAATATTGAAATATATATATGCACTTCTCTAATCAGGAGACTGCAATCTTTCTTCTAAAATGTCAATGGCCAAACAAGGTGTTCTATAGAGAAACACTACAATTTTATGTCAATGGCCAAACAAGGTGTTCTCTAATCATAGGAATAAAATGTCAATGGCCGTGTTTAATTTTATGTATCCTTTTCTGCTATGAAAACACTATAATTTTCACCTCCCCTCCCTGTGCTCTCCATCCAAACAAGGTGTTCTAGAGAGAAATCGGGGAGAGATGCTAACAGCGAACCCATCTGTCATACTTGATAGTACTGTAGATACTGTACAGAACTACAATACCATTCATAATTATACGAGCAAAATTAGAGTGTGATGTGCTCATGCATCAATAGAAATTGGTAAACACATCTCCAAAAGATTATCGGATTGATTTTGAATTATGAATCCAAATTGTTAAAATCTATATACTTTGTGAGTGATGCATGTATATGCAAAAAATTTTAAGTTTTGAATTCATTTAGTATATGATTAAGCGGTAGGGGTGTAAACGGAGCCAGATTATTATCCGATGGATATCCGGATATATCCGTTTCCCATTACCATTTATCTGATCGACGGAGCGGATATCCGGATAACCTGAATCCAACTTACCAGCAGCTTCTCACATCTCCGGGTTAGTTTTTAATTGATACTGGGCCTCAAGCCTTGTATATTATTCATTCTTCACACTACAACAATTGTGGGACTAAGTGTAAGTGACTAACCCATCCGGACATCCGAACAACTCACGTGATAACTCTGAATGGTGTGAAAAGTGGATACTTTTGTCCAAACTCAAAGCAACGTGTGGAGGTTTTATTCAATGAACTTCTAATGGATTGATTGTGCCTAAGACTCTATGCCACGTCGTGTCAATGAAACTCTATTTATTGCATTACTTGAATTGATTCAATGAAACTGAACTACAACAACTTAGCTTGAGTTTTTAGCTTGGTTTTTTTTCATTACTATAAAAAATAATATATTACATTATAATACTTATATTATATTATATAAATAGATTATTAATATTACTTAATTTATCCGACAATTATTCATTCCGTATTCGAATCCGTATCCGTGAATTATCCGTATATGTTTAAGATGGATTTGGTTTTGTATTTTGACATCCGTTTACTATCTATATCTGTATCCGTATCCGTTCACGAAGTAAATGAATTTCAACAGTTTGGATTTAAAAATAACTTATAACATGTTTGTTGTTTTGATGGCTTGACCATGTACTAAATGAATTCGAAACTTATAAAAATGTTGCATGTGCATGCATCACTCACGAAGTAAATGAATTTCAACGGTTTGAATTTGTAGTTTGAAGTCAATCCGATAGTCTTTTGGAGGTGTGCTCACCAACCCCTCCTGGTAAGCACATCACACTCTAGTTTTGCTCTAATTATATATCTATAGTGTATAATTCTTATTATCTTATATATGTTTCCATTTTTACTTTTTTAACATCTTTTATACGTACGTCCGTTAAAGTTCTGATTTACGTTTTTAAGCTTTGCAGAAGATTAGGTAAATGAAAACAAGAGATCCGCTAATGTACAGATACACACAGTGCCAACACATAAGACATTGTTTAATTACGTACTCTTGTTTTCATTAGCGGGATCTCTTGTTTTTATTAATTACTTAATCTTCTGCAAGCCTACAAGTGTAAATAGGAACTTTAACGGGCATACAAAAGACGTTAAAAAAGAAAGAAAAAAATGAACTTCATAAGAAGTAAATATTGGCACTATATATCTGTACATTAGCGGGATCTCTTGTTTTCATTTACCTAATCTTCTGCAAGCCTACAAATGTAAATAGAAACTTTAACGGGCATATAAAAGACGTTAAAAAGGAAAAAATGAAACTGGAGATAATAAGAAATAAACAATATCTTATGTGTTGGCACCGTATATATATTTGTACATTAACAGTATCTCTTGTTTTCATTTACCTAATCTTCTGCAAGCCTACAAATGTAAATAGGAACTTTAACGGACGTATAACACATTTTTCTATGAAATAAATAGAGACCTCCATAAGCAAAGATCACATATTAAGAGATTACAAAATGAGGTATAGAAATGGAAGCTACTCGTTTTCTTAATAAAAAATAATGGAGAGTGCTGTATTAATAGTAAAGAGATCGAGGCTATGCCGGAAAAAGTGCAGTGGTGTTGTTGGTTAATGGGAGTGGCAACTCAGCAATGGAGATAGCACATGATCTTGTTGGGGATAATCCTGTAACTGCTTTTTGCATACATGGTTCAAGTTTGGAGATCTTTCTAACTACGGTATTGTTAGACCAAACTTGGACCCATTTATGCAAAAAGCGGAACAGGATTTTCCCCAACAATAGATGTTGGAGCTGTCCAAAAAATCAAAGCCGGTAAAATTCAGGTATGCATGGTGATATTCTTTGTGGTGCAATAACTTGTACGTACTGGTTCTTTTACAATATATTTAAATTTATTTGTATTGAGATGATTTTTGATGAGAAAATTAATTATTCTCAAATTAGGTACAACTGCAAGTGCTTTGTTTAAGGTAATCCATCAAAATCACTTATGATCTATTTTACTTCCTTTTTGTTCCTTCTTAGTTTTAACATTTTTATATAACACGAAAATAATATATATGGTACATTGGTAATTATTAATTGCAGGATGGCGGTTACATGTTATCTTGATTTGGGTAACTTAATGTGTAGCTAGTAGGGTTGTATCCAATTAATGTTTATATTTCCAAATAAGTAGAAGTCGTGTTTGTTATTTATAATAGTTCTCCACACAGCTAGTTCCGAAGACGACGTACTTATCAACCAACAGGCAACTATACCATATATATAGTTGCAACACAAACGAAAAAAGAAAGTTAAACAAAATATTTACTAACCATATAATCTCAAAAAAACAAAAAACAATAGTGACTAGTCTCACGCCTTTAAATATATAGTCATAAATAAATTTTCATCCAGATTTCGAATCTACAACTTCTTTTACAGTTATTCTTATTCACTAAACCAAAAATTAGTTCTCGTCCATATAGTTTTTTTTTTTTTAAATATATATATATATATATATATATATATATATATATAATACAAGTTAATTTAGGTCTTTTTTAATAAAAAATAAAATAAAGGTCAGTTGACTTCATTTTCATCGATAATACATCCACCATTGTCTACATTCGGATGGTTCATTTCAAATTAAACAATTTATGTTCGGGTTTGACAAAAACCAATGTCTTTCCACAATTTCATTTTAGAAGAACGTTTTTACTTTCTAAGCTCGCTCAAATATTAAGAGCTGAAACTAGCTAGTGTCGTTTCTAACTTTCTATGTATTTTTTAAAGAATACATTTCTGTCGATTTTTTCATTTAATAAAAGTAAAATTTTAAATTAATATTCTAGAGAAACTATTAAATAAATTTCGGAATTAAGAAGGCCATGATTTGAAATTCCAACCCTGCCATGAAATTTCTAAGATGTCCGTAAAATTATTTGATTGTCCAGTTCTAAGAACTGGCCGGAATTTAAATTCTCGAAAAACTCTTGAAACTCATTTTTTTTTTTTTGCAGAAAAGGAAGGATTAAAATTGAAAATAGCAACTCTTGAATGGGCCGGAGTTTTGGAACAGCCCTTGAATAGGTCAGAAGTTTGAATAGCAATCCTTTGATGGGCCGGGGTTTTGAATAGTAGCCCGTTTTTTCTAACTAAAGATGTGTTTGGACCGCTCCTAAATTTTAAATCTTCTTTAACATTTTCCTACAAGTTATTTTACAAATTTATAATTCTTAAATAAAAATAGAACACTTTATAAGTATTAATCTTTAACAAATAATTGTTAACGTTAAGCATAAACTCTT
This sequence comes from Carex arenaria, assembly GCA_964058825.1. Taxonomy (NCBI): domain Eukaryota; kingdom Viridiplantae; phylum Streptophyta; class Magnoliopsida; order Poales; family Cyperaceae; genus Carex; species Carex arenaria. Next base: position 126,895 of record CAXKVW010000022.1, on the reverse strand, counting down.
TCAGCGTTTAATTATATATCAGCATCTAAATTATATCGTCAACTCTTTAATTTTTTTTTTCTCTTTTGGAGAGAGGAGCGAGATAGTGTCAACTGTTTGGCTCAAAATATCGACCATATATTAATAAATGGCAATAAAAATTTTTATGTATAAACTATGTATTAACTCTAGATTGCAAGATATAAGCAAAAAAAAATTATTCATCCAACAATTGTTGCAGAATATCACTAGTGAGTCTAAAACAAGTCAAGTTACATGAAATACTTGGCAAACCTTTTGATTTTATTACTAAGATGGAATATTGGGACAGTTTAATTTGAAATAGATAATTCAAAACAGTAGGCTAAGATGATTAAACACAAACCGTCCCAACTAAGTCTAAGAGTGTTCAACAACTATAATTCATTAATTTATGATAAATTTTACGAAATTTTGAAGGATATTTTAATTTTTAATTTGAAACAATCATCATGCCCTCAAAAAACAAAGAACATTTAGGAAAATATCCTCAAAAGGCTATTTATCAATTATTAGTACGGCACAATGGCAGTGCCATTTTATGGGCTTATCAGCCCAAAAAAAGCTGATATCATTGCAGCTGCCAAGTCCAGAGAGGGGCAGTCATTTTTGGTTGTGCACTCTGCCTCTTTTTCTTTTTTCCTTTTTTATACTTTTCTCGTTGTTTTTTTTTGTTTTCTGTTTTGGATCATTTTGAAAGGCTCTATATTGCAGCGTGCATGCATGACTCTCTGCATCTTTTTATGATTTTGCATTTTTCAGTAGGGACATGATGAGAGGAGCATGTTACCGTTTCATTGTCCCTTTTCCTATTGAATTGCAACTATCATTTTTAATCTTGATAGATAAAGTACAAAATATAAACAAAGTATAGAATGAAAGACGTTTTGACTTTTCTGGCAAATAAAATAAAAGGTATTTCAAACTGTAGAACATACATATTATATATGTTTGTTTTGGTCTCCCGAACACATGGGAGAATGATACGAGTAGAACTAGGGTGTTCTTAAGGTCACCAAGTCTCTTTGTGAACTTAACTTTAAAATATATTGAATTGACTTCAAATGATGAATCTAAACTATTGAAATCCTTCTATCTTATGAGTGACGTGTCTACATATGAAAATTTTAAAGTTTTGTATTAATTTATTAGAAAATCAAGTAGTCAAAATTAGAAAGTTTATAAATTAATTTTAATGCATTCATTTTTTGGACGAGAATCTATACAAAATTAATTTAAAAATTTTAAACTTTTGCATGTAGATGCAGCACTCGTAAAGTAGAAGAATTTCAACGGCTTGGATTCGTTGTTTAAAGCCAATTCGATAGATTTTAGAGTTGAGTTCACAAAAAGACTTGGTGAACTTAGGAACACCCTAGCTCTACTCGAATGATACTGATAACCATATTTATTTAATAATTGTCTCATAATAAGAAAGCAATATTAGATAATTTTTGAAGTAAATACGGAATAAATCATTAATAATTACAAAATTCTGTCTCCAAGCATCGTAATAAAGTGCATCTTTCGGGCAGTTAGTTCTCCATCCAACTGCAGTTGACGGTGGTACAATGCTTATAAACGGTACACTAACACTCATCGTTAGTGTAGGCCAAGCCTGTGTTCCTTAATTTCATGTAAATGAACTAAAATACACAGAAGCGTCATTAAATTGTAGCCAAGTGATTGACTCCTATTTATTGGCTTCAAGTCTTCCACATGGCGAGGCGCCATTTGCAAGGACGGATTTAAGAGTTGGAGAGAAGAGGGGAAGTTGGGGATGGGGTGTTGCGGGAGAGAATATCCCTGCGGTACCGCAAGTCGAAATAGCTCAAATTTTGAGTTTGTATCTAGATCGTCCGATCAGAATTCAGATGAATTTGATTCAGTCCAACTTGAAATGCACATAACTCCTCTAATATATGTACCGAAACTCTGAAACATATCTGATGGTTCGAATCTAAACTCAAATTTTGATTTACTTTAGATGATATGAAATTTGCAGTACCACAAGGAATAGAATAGTCCAGCCGAATTAGCTTTAAGATTCATACAAATTAAAATTAAACGGTTTGAATCTAACTTTCCTAAGTCAAGTACCTCCTATCTGCAACGAAATCCGCTTCTATCCCCTGCTATCTGAATTTGATATTGCGGCTTCCTATATAGAAGAGATAATATATTTTAGAGGAGAGTTTCAATACCTTATGTTTTTCATTCATACCTCATCATATTTTATATTTAATATCTTCATTTTTAAAGCTCAAATTATCGATCTGAACCGCTCCACATGATATCCATACTAAAGTATGCTTAAAGACCAAATTTTATAATTTTTTTAAATTTTTTACTATTTTTTTAGATAGGTACAAAATAATTATTTTTGAATGGTCCATAAATTGTGATATTGTACTTGTCTTAAAAAATAGTAAAAAATAAATTCAAAATTATAAAATTATAAAATTTCATTCCAAGTATATTAAATAATGATATTATATTGAGCGGTTCACATCTACAATTTGGATTTTAAAAATGAAGATATTAAATATGAGGTATGATAAAATCTGAAAAGCATGAGGTATTGAACTCTCCTCATCGTAATAAAAGTTTCATATAAACATTTTTTTGTTTACACATACAATTAATTGTGGATTCACTTTGCAAGAATGAAAATCAACTGATCCTATTTATTTTAAAATATGCATTTCAATTCTATTATTTACTCTTTTTGACAAAACTGAAATACATATAAATATCTAGAGTGGCGTTGAAATGCACCATTGGTTTTGTGCTCCAACCATACTCCATGTATTTATCTTTATTCTCGAAGTTCAAATAGTCGATCCGAATTGCTCAACATGATCTCCATATTAAAATGTGCTTAGAGACCAAATTTTAAATTTTTTGAATTTTTTTTTACTATTTATTTAGATAGTTACAAAATCACTGCTTCTAGACTATCAAAAAACAGTAATTTTGTAAATATCTAAAAAAATAGTAAAAAAATTCCAAAAAATATGAAATTTGGTCTATAAACACATTTTAATATGGATATCATGTTGAACGGTTCGGATCGACTGTTTGAACTTCGAGAACAAAGATAAAGACATGGGACATGGTTGGGGTACAAAACCAATGGTGCATTTTAACCCCACTATATATATATATATATATATATATATATATATATATATAGAGTCGGACTATGGCACTCTATAGAGTAAAACGAGTTTGTACTCTACGCTATATCTTCATTTCCAAAGTGTAAATAGACGATCTGAACCGCTCAACATGTTCTCCATATTGAAATGTACTTGGAGACTAAATTTTACATTTTTTTTGAATTTTTTAACTATTTATTAAGCAGCTTTGAAAATTGCAGATCCACTATGAACAGTAAAAACAGTAAAAATTTCTGGACCATCGGATCTGTGATTTTCAAAGTGGCTTAATAAATAGTAAAAAAAATTCCAAAAAATATAAAATTTGGTCTCCAAGCACATTTCAATATGAATAATATGTTGAACGGTTCAGATCGGGTATTTGAATTTTTAAAATTGAAATATAGTACCATAAAGTAAAAACTTGTTTTACTCTATAGAGTACCATAGCCCAATACTTTCTCTCTCTCTCTCTCTATGTATATATATATATAATTTATCTACCAAATTAGGTTTATTATTTCAATATTTAAAATAAAAGGTATTTTGAATTTAATTTCATTGACACTGATCTGACACCAAAATCACCAGCATTGGATTCTTTTATAAAATAATTTCACTGAATTAAGATAAAGGGTGTAGTTTTCTTCTATTTCAATATATTTATTGTGAATTTTTAAATGTGGGTCCACCAAATCCATTCAACACAGACAGAGATAAGTTACGTCTTTAATTTAGAGTGGTACCAGTATATGATCCTAACTGTTTCTTTGACTTGCTGCGACTACAATTACACATATTTATTGCGCCATTCAACAAAAATCTAGTTATTTATTGCTCATGAATGACTCAACTTGTATGGTCAAAGAGTTAGCAGTTGTCCTGTATTCTGTCTCTCCCTGCAGGCCACGAACACGTATCCTCTGCATTAACTCAAAAAGGAATCTTTTGAGTTAATACATCTCATCCGTCTGATTTTAAACGGAGTTAATCCGGCCGTTTGATTTTAACACAGGGTCTTTTACTATTAGTGCGGATCTGTTCTGCACGGATCTTAAAGCAGATCGAATGATTTATATTCATTAACTCAAAAGATTCTCTTTTGAGTTAATGCAGAGGATACGCGTTCGCAGGGGCCACGACAATGCATTCTATTTTAGGTGGGATTTATGAACAATTTATTAAATTTAATTACTATTTCGATAATTTTATAATTTTAAAATGTAACATTTTGAACATGATACTTCAGAACTCGTCATCATAGAGCAACGTAAAAATTCACTTTCTCTACGTTTTGATTTACTGATTACAAAAAATCGCTGAATTTGTACATATAGTTCACGTTCTTTTATCGCCTCGCCGCGTTCTTTTTCCCTAAAATTTTGTTGTTCTGAAACAATTAATGGTGTAAGAATAGATAGAATAGTAAGTTATTCAAAAATAGCTGCTATTCGGAATAGCAATGTGCATTCAAACGATATTTTTGCTATTCGAAATAGCGAGAATAGTTACTATTTTCTATTCCTTGGAAATATTGGAATAGCTACTATTCGAAAGTGTGAATAGAGAAAAAAAATGTTTATTACCTTCAACACAGTTCCGAAATAATAAAATTTACACCACTTATTTTATCTCTACGTCGTGACAATTCATTTAAGACCACACTTGCCTATATTTTATCTTAATAAGCACCTTGTTAACACTATTATTTATTAGTTACAGCTATTCACTATTCCAAATATACAATCCAAATAACATTTTTATTATTCCGTATAGCACTATTTTCATACTATTCTGAAAATCACTATTTTTTCACTATTTTTATCTACTATTCTAAATAGTAGATATTCTAGTTATTCTAGAGTGTATCCAAACGTACCCTAAATGAGTTCAATCATATCCAGTCACCCGTACGGCCCTACCTTCCCCTCCCTTCACAGCACCTCTAAAGCTCTAATTCAGTCTCTACAAAGACCTAATTATTATTACTTGCTTAATCATCACCATCATCATTAGTATATCTACTACTGATTTACTTAGCTAAAAATTAATGCAACTAATAATTCATCATCCCGAGCAAAGTTAACGTGTGTTGTGCTGCCAAGAGAATTTGGAGAGCACAATTTCAAAAACTTATAGAATTGGCTTCAAGTGACTGTTGAAACCGATTTATTTTACAAGTAATATATATACATACAAAATTTTGGAAGTTTTGAATTCAATTGGTAAAAAATCAAGCGGTCAAAAAATAAACTTTTATAAATTATTTAAAATTTCTTTTATGCATTTTTTTTTATCATTTTTTACCACCTGAATTCGTACTAAATTAAATTCGAAAATTTCAAAATTTTACATGTACATGCGAGTAGAACTAGTGTGTTCTTAAGTTCACCAAGGTTGTGAACTCAACTCTAAAACCTACAAATTAATTTCGATTCAAACTGTTGAAACCCATCTACCTTACGAGTGATGCATTTGCATGTAAAAAAATTTAAAATTTGAATTAATTTTGTATAGAGTCAAACGGTCAAAATTAAAGGTTCATAAATTAATTTTAATGTATTAATTTTTTGAATATTTTTTTACCACATGACTCTATACAAAATTAATTCAAATTTTTTAAATTTTCGCATGTAGACACATCATTCATAAGGTAGATGGATTTCAACAATTCGAATTTGTCATTTGAAATCAATCCGATAGGTTTTAGAGTTGAATTCACAAAAGAACTTGGTGAACGTAAGAACACCCTAGTTCTATTTTGTACATACATCACTCGTGAAGTAGATCGGTTTTCAACGAATTGGATTCATTGTTTGAAGTCAATATAATATATTTTTAAGATTCTACTCATCAAACCCTCATATGAGCACAACACATGCTAGCTTTGCTCCATTATCCCTTTTGGATAATGAATATAATCCATTTTCTTGAATGAATAAAACAAATGTGCAGGCCCTATCATGCCAAAATTTTATTTTTACCATTAAAAAAATGATAAATTAAAAAACTATGAAATTTGAGAAATTTTATTTTTGACATGGACACAACGTGAAATTGTGGCCATAAATTGAGCAGTCGCACTTCACGTTGCGTCACAATTTTTTTTCCTTCAACAAGTCTGACCACTCATAATGATTTCATTAATTCTAATTGGACCAATGTTGGTGAGAGTTGGAGAAAAAAAAAATGTGGACGCAATCTGAAGTTGTGGCCACTCAATTTTTTGTCGCAATTTTACATTACGTCTGTGTAAAAAATGAAATTCTGATCAAATTATAGCTTTTTGATTTATTATTTTTTAATAATAAAAATAAAAATTTCGGACTATCATGAGACGGAATAGTTTTTTGAGAGCACATGAGACGGAATACTTAAGCATGTTAAAAACCAAAATTCTCGTCTCTAAAGAAAGTGAACATTAACAATTTATTCCTTTTGGAGCTAATGACAAAAAAAAAAAAAAGTTGAAGAGAAAGAGGAGACTAAACAACTTGAGAGTGAAGCTATAGTACAGTTGAGTAGTTCGTATCCACCTCGGCTATAATCATTGCACAACAAAATTCCGTCCGAATTTAATTTGCAGCTTTGGGCGGATTTAAGTTAGATCGATTAGATCAATGTCCACCATTTTTTTTTCTCTAATTGTATATTTATATATTATATAAAGTATTTTTATGGAATTTCTTTTGTTTGCCCCCTCATAAATCTGTAAATATTATTTCATTGTTACCCTCGTATTTATTACTATTTTGTACTTTTTGATGTAAACCTTATCTTTATTCTATTATTAAGCACGTTGGGTGTCCGATCCGCCAACGGTTATGATTGAAAGATGAAATTTCGGATTTAATCTCAGCCGTTCAATCACATAATCTGTCTTATTTTGATTAAATGAATCTATTTTATGTGCAGAAGTCTAAATTTAATTAAAAACATACCCGCCACATGTACTGCCACACAATATGTTACAATTAAAATTCAGCAAACTTTAAATTTTAGTAATATATTTCTCCCTCTTTAATTGAGCAGACTTCACCTTCCGTTTTCTTATTTCTTTGTTTCCTTACTTCTTCTTCGTTTCTATATAAATCGATTGTTTTTCTTTATTTTCTTATTTCTCTTTCTTTGTTTCCATACATATTGCCGTGGCAAATCTAGAATATATTTCTAATTTTGTTTCTAAACATATTTGATTTAAAAAATACGCTTGTTAGAGTTTGTGAATGCAATTTCAAACCGATCTACATGTATTTTCCCTTTTAATTTTTTAATACTAGAATCATGAAAGAGATCTAATTTAAAACAAACGAGGAAAGTATTTTCTAATATTTTCTCAATTCGTTATAAATGAACGAACTATACAATTTTCTAATTAGCAATAAAAAAATCAATTATTATTTATCGTTTGGGTGCTAATAGTAAGAGCGGCACATTTCAGGTTTACAAAATTACAAATGATGAATTTTTATTTTTAAATGATGCACAAAATATCTTGAAATTTCTCATTTACTTTCAGTTTCTTAATAATCTTGTCCAACTAATGTTTGTTCAAATGCATCTTACAATTAAATAGATCCCCTCTTTCTCTACCATATAATTATTTCATTATTTCTCAAAATCTAACAAATTAATTAGTGTTCATTAATTTGTCAAGAAAAATATTATTTCAATGGCTACAGTTTTCGAGGGAGGCGAAGAGGTAAATAAAAAGAATGAGAGTAAATTAGGAGGAGGTTAAAGTTTTACATGGGTGGGTCCCAGAGGAGTATTTTGTCAAGAATTTTTGAGAGGGGGTATTTTGTTTGATTTTATTTCAAAGGAAAGTTATTTTATCAAATTTCCCGTTTTAAACTTTTAATTGAAAATTGTATTTCCTCAATAATAATCTAAACTTGCATATTTGGGATTGATGTTTTAACTGTGTCTTGCAGAGGTCAATTTTTGTCTGCAGGGATGAGAGATCACAACAATAGCGTAGATTGTTTATGTTATGTGATGATATTATTCACTTAATGCATACAATATTTTCATTTAATGAGATTTGGTGTTTGTCTGATAAAGAGTTGTATTTTTATATATTTTGTCTTATTCCTTTGGTTTGGGCATTTGATTTGGTACAGTTGGTACAATAACTGTCAATCAGAAAAAATAAAACCAATAATCACGGGAGCGAGATTGAGAGAGAAAAAGGCGTTTCTTCGATCTATTTTTCAAGAAAAAAATGTCATTTATGAAAATAATTATTCTCTAATAAATATTTTTTTCATTATTCCTACAATATGGTCCGTTGCAACTCACGGGCTCGATACTAGTATGGTATTAAGAGTTTTAGTTTGATTTTTTTATTCTTATTGAAAGTCATTCTGAAGGTTTCATGATGGGTTAAGAAGGTAAAAATTAATTTTTTTGTCTGTTTTACAAGCATCTACGGACCTAGTTTATTATGCTAATTTTATTCAAGTAATTCATATGCATGAATAATTATCTGCTTATTCATTTATCACAAATCTATTTACCTAGGAAATTTGGATATACCTCTACCAAATATTAATTTGGTAAATAGAGAGAAGTTGTATTTTTCTTCTAGATCTCTTGGATATCTTTGTTTGTCTAAACGGCCTCTTAGTATTTACCTTGAACTAAACAAGGATTAGAAAGACCTTACAAGAGATCTTAATCTAATCTAAGCTTAGAACTAGTTAATAACCCTTCTTGTTCTTCTAATAATCATTCATTAGAGAGGCTAATAATATGAGACGAAGAGAGGGCAGTGGATAGGAGAGAGAGGAAGTGAAGGAAATATTTTTTAGAAAATTACTTAATAGAAAGCTTCTCTATCTATCCTTATATACAAATATACCAGGGTTTTCATTGTGTAACATTTCTAGTATAATTCTCCTTAATCAAAAGAGTCAAACTCTAACTGCTGCTACAGTACACGCTACCGTGTCAGCTCCAACTCATACTAATTTTGGACTTTAATAAACTTATGTTATAACAATGTTCTGCGCATTATTATATTTATTTGTCAAGTATATTATACTGTATACTGTGCACCACACTATACCAAATAATATATATGCACATTTCTCATAAATTTATCTTCATTCTAAGCAGTCATAATATTTAACATTTTATCACATGTATTTTATTTCATATCATATGAAATAATATACATCGTATAAATAAAATATCATTTATTATTTCTTGTTCATTTGGTGTGACCTATATAGAGAATCTATGTTATGTTGGTAATGACATAAAATATTTTATTATCATAAATTATAAGCGTTATTCTAGCTACACATTAAGTTACCCAAATAACATAGATGTGAAGTATCATTTTACAATACACGATCCTTTAAAGCTATGTTACTCTGATACTCCACATAAAATCCCGTACCTATATCGGGTGTGTATGCTGGCGTATCGGCTTAGGTGTCGTATCTTTAACTCTCAGATACAGTCTCCAATACGGCCTTTTGTACTTGAATATGCGGCCGATACGCGTTGATACTCCAGCGAAGCGAAGACACATACCACTAGACCAAGTTAACTTTGTTGTCAATGTACATAACTAATAAATACAAGTGTCTAACATATACTATAATTAAAATAATAATTATATATATATATATATATAATAGATGTATCATATTCTAGACTTTTAAAAATTATCGTATCGCCGTATCCGATACGACACTCGTATCCTTATCTACACAACATAGGTTTAAAGTAACGTTACAAATAACATTACTTGTGTTTATTCCTTGCCACGTGATATTATAAATAATATACAAAGTAGGACTATGTCATCTTTGTATTATATTCGTTTCTTAGTATCTTAAGTAAATTATTAATATATAACTGCACCTCAGTTATATTGCATGCATTATAATTCTACTTTACCAAAGAGCCCATAAAATATCATTACTCATTATAAATGAGAGACAATGATACTATTGACATATGACTTTTCCCCGCACAAGTTATATACAAGAAACTAATATTTCATCACCACTAATAATAAGTAGATTTTAATATTAATTACATTATATACTTCTCATGTGAAAAAAGAAATACATCTCATATCTAAGAATTTTGAGACACAATGAAAACATTAATTGCACTAACATAATCCATATAATGCTTTCATTCGTTAAGTCTGTTCAACATATGAAACATTTTATATACTCATGTTATTAAATAATAAGTCTTTATCAACATTTATAGAACTACAATACATTTCAATCAACATGACAAACTTATCATGATATATTAGTGTTCCTTGAAAGAAAGTTGCTACAAAAAATCCAAAGCAACTGGAGAAAAGAAAGAAAAAAGAACGCTTTGGATCTGTAATTTTTTTTTCCAATTTAAAGTTTGAATCGAAAAAATTTCTCCCATAATTTCATCTCAATCTCACCCCGTTCAGAAACAGTGATGTTATACGTATCTAAAAATAGTAAACAATTTCCAAAAAAATATAAAATTTGGTCTCAGAGAACATTTTAATATGGAAATCATATTGAGCGGTTCAGATCGACTATTCGGACTTTAACCGTATAATTTTTAGAGGCTTTGAATGGTGTCTGGTCCAAAGTCATTTGGACCAAATCTTATCCCTTCTTTCAACTTATTTTTTTCCCCTCACAAGATGGAGGCTACATAAGATCTAATCATCTAATCCAAGGCAACTTGAAAACAAACTTTTGGATCGGTGAAATTTTATCAATCCTTCTATCCATGAAAATTTTAAGGTAGTCTTTCTCTTCCCCTCTATTATTTTAAAATATTTTCTAGAAGTAAAAGTTTATCTAATTTTGGCGTGACCATTAGCAGTCCAAGTGGATGATGAAAAAATCTCATCAATACCTCACTAATTGTACCTCCTCCTCAGGGCACCTCAGAACACCCATCAATGCACTGAATCAATGTCCCCAAATTTTTCAATTTTAGAACTTTTAGACCAACTTTCTTCAAATTTACTGAATTTTAACATCTCAAAATGACAGGAACTGTGCAAGTGCAGAGATGTTTGGGTAGATGGAAACATACATTTTAGCTTTTTGACACAGTGACAGATCAAAAGCCCCAATAAAGACTATTCAAAGTGGCAGCTGACAATGCATCATGTTTTTCTTTAATTGGTATTTCATTTTATTTTTATCATTTGAATTAAACATTAATAACACTACAAACTATTTCAGTCAACTTAAGTTGAAATTGATATTTCTTAGCACAACTGATTGATTAAGATATTACATCTCTATGCCCAATAGAAGTTATGAGGCAACCTACATTCTATACATATTAATTAATTTTCTCCATTTCAACCAATAAATCACCAACAAATTAGCGAGTGTCTAACTACACCAAATAATTAAAGTATGGAGGTACATTTCAAACCAGCTGTGCAACTTTATATTTGTATAATTGCTAATTATTATTTTTTATCTTTTTATTGTTTGAAAATTTAATTTTCAGATTTAGCATCTTGAAATGTAAGATGTGCGAGTCAAAATCTGGAAATTAAATTTGCTGCTCTTCTCCAGAATATAGAAATTTTTTTTTTCTTTTTTTTCATCCTAATTATTCAATTTTTTTTAACAGTTTAGATTTGAAGATGAAATTTGATGCTCTTCTCTTCTCTTCAAAATATAAACTGTTAAAATGATTTGAATTGTTGGATGAAAAAAGTAGGTCCCTAAGGCTGTGATCCAATTGAGGTTACGCGAAGGGAGAGGAAGAAAAAAAAAACTGTTTAGGGTGAAACCATGTCTTTGCCCGAAGCTTTCACCTGCTCCAAAACAGAAGAAGCAAAGGTGAAGCGGAGGTGAACGCGCATTGTGCAGAGGTGAATGCGCAGGGGCGGACCCAAGTTGAACCGGGGGGGGCAACTACCCCACCCCCTGAATTTTGCACTTTAGTGCAAGTCGGGACATTTCGATCGACTTTGCCCCTCCCTAGAAATTTTTTTGCCCCCTGCTGGATATTTAATTTGTTGTTCGGGTTAAATTTATTTTTTTCAATTATGATTAATAATTAGAATTATATATTAAAATATCAGAAATTACAAGTCAGAGCATTGAATAGTATAGATTAAAACATTATTTTTTATTAAGTACTTAATTAATTAATGGATTTGAACCCGATTAGCTATTTAAATCCGATTCGATATTCCCCCCCCCCCCCCCCGACGAAAATCCTGGATCCGCCTCTGTTAACACGTATGATTTTTGGCGACAATCTTCATCCCCGATTTGAGGTGCAAAAATTACTATTTGGGGTGAGCTTCACCTCCGAATTTTTCCTTCACTTCTATTAATGAAGACATTTCACTTTCGTTGCGGAGCACAGCCTAATTTTTCCGGAAAAAGAGCAACAGATTCTCGCCCAAAATCTGTTGTTGTATTAGCTAACTTATAAGTTGAACTTAATTTATACTAAAATATGTGTGTGTTCATTTGCCATTAGCTCTCGCAAACTTTGGTATTTTTTCAGTGCCATTATTCTTTTGTGAGTTGGACATGGCCGGTGAGGTGCCTACCAGACCAATTTCGAATGAATGGTTAACCGATGCATATAAAACAATTTAATTGGAATAAATGAGTAGGTGTACATTAAAACTTTAATTAGGTTTTTTCTATCAAAATTGTATTATAATTTATAAATTTTTATTATTATTAAAGAGTTCCTGTATATCTTCAAAATATTTTTAAAACGATTATTATTCTATATCTCTCCATGCAGAGACGACAAGAGTTCATGCCAAGATCCGCAGTTCAAATTCTATACCATTAATAGTTGCTAAAATAAGTCCAATCCATCAATAATCTGCGAATAAAATTTTATATTTCTAACTTTTTCATGTTTCATCTCTTTCAAGTTCCAATCCTCAATAATAGAACAAGGGAAAAAAAATATAACAATGTAAAGGGAAAATAAAAGTGAGTAAAGATAATATATATCAACGGGTAACAATTTTTTTTTTTTTTGTGATTACACGATCTATAGACCCTCGGGTAACAATTTCAAACGAAAAATATGTATGGTCCTAACTCCTAAAATTAAATCATTATATATTTTAAACCATAAAAAGCTGATATTAAATTAAGACCAAATTCAAGTATATTGAAATCTCATAAAAAGGGGATTCAAGTATAAAGTGAGTCGCCATTAGTTAAATACTAAACTAAAATAATTTATAACATAAATTTTATGCAGGAATAAGATAGTAATTTAATAAATTTCCATATATTAATTATAGATGAGGAAGGTTAAAATGCATCATTGATTTATGTGCTCCCACCATATTGCACATTTTTTATCTATGTTCTCAAAGTTCAAACAGGTGATTCAAACCACTTAACATGATCTACGTATTAAAGTATGCTTAGAGACCAAATTTTATATTTTTTTTATTATTATATTTTTAGATAGATACATAATAGATACATAATCACTGCTTCTAGACCATCCAAAAACAGTGATTTTGTACTTATCTAAACAAATAGTAGAAAATTTTCAAAATATCAAATTTGGTATCTAAGCACATTTTAATATGGATATGTTGAGCAATTCGAATTGACTTATTGAATTTTGAAAATGAAGATAGAGACTTGGGGTATGGTTGGGACACAAAAATAATGGTGCATTTTAATCCTAATATATCAATTTATTTTAGCAATCATTAGTGTGGTTAATTTAAGATATGAGGAAATATGAGAGATTTATTAAGCTTAGATGGAGATATATCCAGTAATGATGTTTTGGTGGGTAAACATAAGAGATTTTCAAGTTTTGATTAAAAAAATTTCAATTACAAAATTTTTGTTGGATTACTTGGTATGAAAATGAAAGTGCATGATAATCTCTCGTTTAAGCAGATAAGCTTTAAAATCTGCTTAGCTGCTGCACTTAAATGAAGAAACTGGACAACTGGAGTGTCTCTCAGTCTCTGTAAAGACCAGTGAAACCTCTCATTAGAAGAAACAAAATTAACTGTGCGTGAAAGATGTACAGTATTTGGTTTCTAATTTCAAAAAAAGAGAAGTATTTGTTTCAGACACTGCTGGCACAGGTTTCAGAGAGATAGATGAGCCCCCCCTTCGTCTCGTCTCTTTCTACGCTGCTCTCCGATTCCTCTAGAAACTTTTTCTGATAGAATCCTCTACTACTGCCGACTGCCAAGGCTCCACATTTTATGGATAAATAAGAAACATAATCTCTTTTTATTTCGCTTCCATTGAAAGGAACACATACACCTTTTCTTTAAGAGAATCAATACTATGAATATTTATAAATTATGGGACCTTTCTCATAGGAAATAAGCACATATTTTTATTTTGAGAAAATTAGTTATTTGCCACTCTAAAACTTTCAAATCTGAAAAATGTCATCACAAAACTATAAATTTGAAAAATGTCACTCTAAACTTAGTTAATTCTTAAATTTGCCACAAATACACAATTTGTATACTTTTTATTAAAAATTAACTGAAAAATATAGTTTTGAGATACGTATTTCTGTATTTTTTTATATATCCTTCAGACCCCCATTATAAGTATCACAAAACTGTATTTTTCAGTTAATTTTTAATAAAAAAATTATAAAAATTGTGTATTTGTAGTAAATTTAAGAATTAACTAAGTTTAGAGTGGTATTTTTCAGATTTATAGTTTTGTAATGGTACTTTTTTAATTTAAAAATTTTGAAGTGACAAATAACTAATTTTCTTTTTTAGAGGTTCTCGCAGATTCTACTTTTAAGAGATTTTGGAGATGCGGCCTGCTTACCTGTTCTGAGTGCTCTCTGGGGATGAAAGGAACCCATAACTATACGTATATAACGTATTAATGTATGCAGCTAATAATGTAATTGTTATACAAATGTACAGTAACACGGGAAGGGTATCAAATCCCAGTGGTACTTTTTTCTGACTCGTTAACAGAAAAGGAAAGAGGCGTGAAAATAAAAATAGGGCGGACCTGGCAAGAACTTTGAATTTTTGTAAACAAATCATGAAGAAAATCACTTATCCAACAAGTGCCCACCTTTCCCCAAACCAGCAAAAAAGTGACAAGGTGACAACCGGTCTAGTAGTAGTTGCGATTTCTACTTGCCACCAAACCACAAGTGATAGGTGATGCTAACAGCTTAAAGTAGGAAATAACATTACTATTCAAACATCCATTTATAATCAAGAAATAGAAACGCTAATTAATGAAGAGATCTAATAATAATATAAGAAAAACTGTATGCACCTCAATCAAGTCTCAAAGCTAGTTTTTAAGTGTTGTTTAGTTTTAATTATAATCAATAAATGAAGAGTATGTTTATAATTTTGAAAGGAGCTCAGTTGCAAACTTTACTCGGTACGGCCAAGATTTTAGGTACAAGTGTGCACCGTCTATATAGTTAATTTCCATTTGAAGTACCGGATTTAATATAACTTTCACAAAAGTCACTAATTGATGCAATTCACAAGAAAATAAAAGCAAAAAATGGTAAATAATACCAAAAGCCCCCAGCCATTAGACAATTGTTGCTCTTAAACATTCATTAATGAGCTATCATAAACATCAATTTAATTACCAGACAGAAAAGCATATCCCAAATGTCAAAGCTAGTGCAATCGATCCCTCATATTCCCCATCCTAAGAAAAAGAACAAACCCAGCATGTCATGATAACTTAAAATAAGAAGGCAAAAAAAAAAAACACTAAAAAGCCAACAACTTGCCCCACAGATTTTTATGTACATAAAACCCTACTAAAACCCATAAGAAAAGATTACTGGTAACTGAACACTGTTAAACATAGTTTCTCCCCTTTCAAATGCTGAGTAGATCTGGTGCAGGAGGTGTCTGTGGACCCACTTGGGGTGGCTCCTCAGATCCTTTCTCCCCTTCATCTCCCATGTCGGATCCAGACTGGTTATCCTTCAGACCTGCATCTTCTTTCCTCGGCAACTCAGTCAGAATTTGCACCACCTCTCTCATAGTCGGCCGTTGCACACTCTGTTCCTCCACACACAGCATGGCCACATAAAACACATGCTTCACCTCATTCATCGGTACAGCTTCAAGCCTAGGGTCTAAAATCTTAGTCACATTTTCTTTGCTTGAATTGGTATTCATGCGTACCCATTGCACTATGTCTACACCATCCCCAAATTCGCCAACTGGCTTACAGCCAGTAATCAGCTCCAATAAAACAACCCCAAAGCTGTACACATCACTTTTTTCATCCACCTTCAGCGTATAAGCATATTCTGTTTAAGAAGATATATTAGGTTTCTTTTTTACAAAAATAAAATAGGTCAAAATTGATTGAAAGCTACTTTGGTTAAAAGGGGTCATGCATTATTGACCACAGTGGGGTGTAGTTTCCATGATTGTACTAGAAGAATATGTTAAACAAGGCAACCTAACTTTTTTTTCCTTTTTTTAGTTGAAGGAGGGGGTGGTAGCCATTATTAATCTACCAAGCTAGTTAACAGTCTCAATATGATATTGAATCATAGACAGGCAGATGTCAAACACCTTTCAATCATGGCACTTTTCATTTACCATATTTTCAACAAGAGATACCACACAATCTTAAAGGAATCTAAACATTTGTATATGCTAAGCACAAGCTAATTATAACCACCAACAAAATTTAGTATTACATGGCAAGCATAACATGAAAGCCCTATTTGGTATTGTAAAAGCATAAATTATCTCAGCACAGATAATTGCATGGAAAAAAATAGTTCAACAATATTACCTGGAGCAATGTAACCATAGGACCCAGCAATAGCTGACATACACTCTGATGCACCTGAGTCTTGCAAGAACTTTGCCAAGCCGAAATCAGCTACATGTGCCTCAAAATCTGTGTCAAGCAAGATATTATTTGACTTCACGTCTCTATGAAGTATCAGAGGGGAGCAATCATGGTGCAAATAGCATAGCCCCTTAGCAGCCTCGACTGCTATCTTGTATCGTGTGTCCCAGAGCAAATGCCCACCTTTTTTGCCATGAAGTACTTCCCCTAAACTGCCATTAGGCATGTACTCGTAGACTAGAAGGTTGGTTTCATGGTTGGAACAGAACCCTAGCAGCCGCACAATGTGGCGGTGTCTAATTCTGCCAAGAGTCTGGATCTCGGCATTGAAACCATGGTCATGGGACGAGCCGCGGCTCATGCCTGGAAGACGCTTTACTGCCACATGCTCCCCATTCGGCATCACACCTTTGTACACTATCCCAGCACCACCTTTGCCAATTATATTCTCTTCCTTCAAACTGTCCAACACATCATCACAAGTGAAATCCAATCGCTGAAATGCAGTTAATTTCCATGCACGTGCCTCGCTGGCACGCTTCAATGAGCGTGCTTTAAGTATGGCAGCTATTGCAAATGTAATAGAAAAGAGTAACAAACCAATCACAACTAGGAGTTTAAAGCTGTTTGGTAGAGAACCACTTCGTTTGGTACGCCCCTCACTATCAGATGCACCCGGCTTACATGCACCAATGTAGGGTCCACACAAGTTGGGATTACCGACAAATGAAGTAGAGTTGAAATAGCTGAACTGACCCGTGCCTGGTACCAGACCCGATAAATTGTTATATGAAAAATCAACAGCTGTGAGACTCTGCATTGTAGAAATCATTGGTGGGATCTGTCCATCGAGATTGTTTCGAGAAAGGTTCAAGTAGTTCAGGATTCGCATACCCGTTATCTCCTCTGGAATCTGACCTGATAAGTTGTTTCGGCTCAGATCCAAGTACGTGAGTAATTTGCACTTGGATATTTCGGGTGTGATTTCACCAGAGAATGAGTTACTGCTGAAGTCCATTTTCGACAGCTGTTGTAGCTTCCCAATTTCTGGTGGGATTTTGCCGGAAAATGAGTTATGATCGAGGAGCAGTTTCTGAACTCCTGAGAAATTACCAATAGAAGCAGGTAGGACACCCATCAGCTGGTTATTGGATAAACTAATCTCGCCTAGGTTACTGGAACCCACTGTGTTGGGAAATTCACCAGTTAGAAGATTGTCCTGCAACTCCACCTGTGTGAGTTCGGAAAGGCTGAACAATCCCGGTGGAATTGACCCGTTAAGGTAGTTCTCCCCAAGCCGAACCCGGTTCAGTGACACACATTTGCCAAGAGAATCAGGTATTGGCCCAAAGAGGAAATTACCGAGGGCAATTAGGGTTTGCAACTTGTTGCCATAGCACAGGTCTGCTGGCAATGACCCTGTTAGCTTGTTCGAAGAAAGGTCGAGATTTTGCAATTGACCGTTTCGGCCAAGCGTGCGAGGGATGCTTCCAGTAAAATTATTCTCCCACAACTGGAGAACTTCAAGGGAAGGCAAGTCACCAACAAACTCTGGAATTTCACCGTACAGTTTGTTGCGAAATAGGTTTAGCAGGGTCAGGTTTTTCAAATTGGAAAATGAAGCTGGGATTTTACCGGTCAGTGCATTGTTGGAGAGATCAAGAGATTTGAGACTGGACAAAGACCCGAGCTCGACTGGTAGTGTACCGGAGAATCCATTAACCTGTAAGAACAAGGTATCAAGGTTCTTTAACAGGCCAAGCTCAGCTGGTATCTCACCCGATAAACCACAATTGGCAGCATCGAGCCGTACTAAGCTGGAGAGGTTCGCAAACTCAGCAGGGAGACCTCCTGCGTAGGAATTAAAGTACCCAATGTATAATTCCTTGAGAGTTGACAGGTTACCCAGCTCAGGGGGGATGGGGCCCACGAGCTCATTTCCAGACAAGGCAAGGTACTCGATGTACTGCCAGGATCCGTACTGCACCGGTATTTCACCTGAGAAGAAGTTTCCGCCTAGGTGAAGATGGCGTAGGTTTGGGATTTGTGACAGTTCGAGTGGTAGTGGACCAGTTAGGTTGTTGTTGTACAGATCTAATATTGTAAGAGATCTAAGAACAGCGAGGGATCGAGGAAAGGTGCCATTGAGTGCATTGTTGGAAAGGTTGAGGTGACGGAGGGTGCGGAGCAGGGAGAGGGAAGGGGGGACCGGACCGGAGAGGTTTAGTGCCGAGATATCAATGGAGAGGATGAAGCGCTTGGAGGAATCGCAAGAGACACCAGTCCAGTTGGAGCAGCGGTCGGTAGAGGCGTTCCAACTGGAGAGGGAACCGGAGGGGTCAGAGAGGAGGGATTTAGCTGTGAGTAACGCTGTTTCATCAGACCGGAGGGTGGCAGCTGTGACACCGATGGAGAGAACGGAGAGGAGGAGGAAGGGGAGGAAGAGAGTACGCATTGCTTTTCTTCTTTTCTTTATTTTTTCAATTTTTGCGTGAAATTTTCTTTTTTTTTCCTCTTCTCTTTCTCTCTGAAGAGAGAAGGATTGAGTGAGTGTAGCTCGTTGTTCGTGTGACCTGAGAGAAGAAGCAGGATGTGTGGGTTGCGTGCCGTTTATACGGGAGGAATTGCTAGGTGTACCCCAGTGGGACAGCTTTAGGGCCTGTTCGGGTGTCCACCATTGTTTGTGTTTTCTTGAGATTTTCGCTGGAATGAGTTTATATTTTATTAATTTTTTGACTATTATATAATTTCCATGGTTTTTAAATTAATACTTAATTTTATGTATAATATTTTCAAATATTTTTATTTTCTTATGTTGTATGTTTTATTATTATTTTAACTACTTGTATTCTTGTGATTTTTTAAAGCAAGTGAGGAATCTAATTAATTATAGAAAAAAAATATTATATGTGGTTTTCTTTAATTGTACACAATGCAAAAGAAGTATTTCCTTCTTACGTAAGCGGCTACTAGCCAAAAAAAATTCAGCCATGTACCAGATTATCAATTCATTGTCTGTACAAAATTTATGTGTTTCTCAACTTCTCAAATACCAACTAGCATGCTATTTTTTTTCTCTATCAATTTCAAACCAAAGTTTCACAATAAATCTAAGTTAATAACAAACTCTAAACTAGTCGAACTGAATAAAACCTCGAATTCTCAAATAGATCAATTTGCTAACCTCCATTTTTATGTATTATCAATATTTTTTCATATATCTTATAAATGTGATCCAACCTTTTTTCCCATAGCATTTAGCATTGTTCTCTATTTAATTTAAACAAAAAAAAATAGTAAGAATAATTATATAAGAGAGTAAACGTTGTTGCCAATGAAAAATATACTAAATGCTAAATCAATGCATATTGTTTAAAAGTATATAAAAATATACATTATAAAAACAAATATGTTGTTTGCTATGCATGCTTGTGAAAAAATTATAATAATTCATGAATATTAATTGTGACACATATTAATATACTTATTAATTTGAAACAACTAAATTTTCAAAATTGAACATCTCTCTATTAAAATTTTCACGATCTAACAATTTGTTTTTGTATTCATCAGAAATTATGCAAATGGACTTGTGTTATGAATTCCATCACGTGCAATTTCGTAGCTATTGAACATTTTTTGAAGTCCTTAGTTAAAATTAGAATTTCTTTTTTATTCAAAACAATTAAAAGAAAACCATTTTTAATTTTTTTTAGTCAGTTCAGAGATTGTGCATTATTTGAATACAAGCGAGTCGTATTGTAATTACAAACTTAATATCTTATATATTGTAGCATGCTGCAAACACAGATATTCGCATTAATTGTTCATTTTTAGAAAGATTCTTAATCGATATTAGGTGAAACATGGGTACGTGAATTGGTACGAATAAAGAAATTTTTCCCAAAATTTAATTACCGCAGCTCTACGCTTTTGGCGCCTTTACCTGTCCAATAACAAAACCTTTTGTTTTTTCACGACTTTACGGTTTTTTCTAACCTTTACGTCAGCATCAGCAAAGGGAATCCTGGAAATCAGAGACACAAAACCAGTAAAAAAAAATCCATGTCATCAAAAAGTAAAATAACGTAAAGTTATTGCCCCAAAGTTTGGTTGATTTTATCCAACCGAGGTGGTTGCTAGTTTGCTACCGCGATTGCATCCTCCTTTTTGTCGTTTAGCCATCTTTTACGGAGAAATTACGAAAAAAAGTATACATACTTTCTCTCTTTATGGATATACGCCTAGCTTTCTACATATACTGTTTGTCCTACTTTACAATATTTACGGTTTGTAGTTGGTAACCTGTAGCTCTACCAACTGTGCAGCATCGGACGTATGAGTCAGGTGGTCCAAACTCCAGGGGTGCGTATCCTCTGAGATATCTCAATTTTTGCGTGACCGACGTGTCGGGTGCCTATTCGGGGAAATGTAAGGGGCCAGTATTATTTGAGCTTTGAGATTCGCGCAGAACTTATTTGAACGATTGAGATATTCCAAAAAGTCGCGCAAAGTTTGAGATATCTCAGAGGATGTGAATCCAAACTCGAGATTCCAGTCGAGCAGACCCCTGATTTTCTGTGACAAATGGTACCTTAGCAAACTGTGCGGCATGTCACTGACAGACTAATTACCCGCAGGACTTGACCAATCCAGGCACGGCAAAACAAAAGAATAAAAAAGCTAGCATGCGCTCAACTCGAAATGAAAATCCCGTTGAATTGGCTTAGATTTGAAAATTCAAATAATTTATTTTGATATGTAAGAAATTAAGCGTCTATATTCCAAATTCCAAAAAAAAAAAATTAGAATTTGTTTGGTAGTGTTAGAAATGAATTTAGTGATGGAGGCATGGAACTAGAGTCACCTATCAGTGGGGCCTAGTGTGCACCAAATTGGACATGTTTAGCAATATTTATTTTGGAAGCTACGTATGCGCCAAATAGAGATTCATAATTTGAGTGTGGTCAATTTCTTCAATCTCCAATTCTCCATCCGCCATAAGCTGTTGAGATCTTTTTGAAACATACCTAAAAAAATAAACAAAAAAATGGAACAAAGTAAACAGAATTTAGTGAATAAATACAGTGTGTTGGGACAACGGTTGCAAATGGATCATATACGAATGGGATAGTGATAAAATTATATACGTATTTATGGATATATATATGGTTATCTACTTATCTTTCAATAATAGTAGCATGTGCATAATAATTTATTAAAAGATTTGTAAAGAAATTACTAGAATTTATAAGAAATGTTGCAAAATAATACTTCATTTGGAGTAAAACTATGGTGTTCTTAAGTTTCTGCAAATGTCTTTGTGAACTCAATTTTAAAATCTATCGGATTGACTTCAAACGACGAATTCAAATTGTTGAAACTCAACTACCTTACGAGTGATGCATCTCCATACGAAAATTTTAAAGTTTCGAATTAATTTAATATGACGTCAAGCAGTCAAAATTAGAAAGTTTATAAATTAAATTTTAATACGTTCATTTTTTAAATTTTTTACCACTTGACTCTATACAATATTAATTCCAAAATTAAAAATTTATATATATAAATACGTCACTCATAAAGTAAAAGTGTTTTAACGATTCAAATTAGTTGTTTGAAACTAATCCAGTAGATTTTAGAGCTAAATTCACGAATAAACTCGGTGAACTTAAAGAACATCCGAGTTCTACTCCGTCATTTTAATCATAAGTAGAACAGTAAAAGAGGAAAGAAAAATTGAAATTTTAATTATAAAATAAGACAAAATGATGGCCGGTGATTTTAATATTAAATATTGGTGTACCGTTGAATTATTTAGTCGATGCATTTCTAAACGAGTAACTATTATCTCAATTATTCGATAATGAAATATCATGCATATTTAGTTAAAAAGGTTGCATTCAAAATTGAGTTTCCATTTAATCAAATTGTTAACACTTTCATTACGTCCACCTCTAAATATATTTATCGAGCGTTTTTTTTTTTCAAGTTCCAATGGGAGCTACAATTAAAAAAGTCAACCTTTATGACATAACTCTTAAAAAAAATTATCACAATGGTCAGTTTATATAGCATTTTTTTTATGAACTAACGCATTCAATATTGTTGGTGTTAATTCATACTAATTCATACAGTTATATGCAATTTCTCCCAGACAAGTAATTCATGTATAAATCATGACATATTGCTAGCAAAATTGATTTTCCGAGAGTGAATATAAAATAGATTAACTACAACTAGAATTTTGTTGCGAGTAAACCTCCATATATCTCAGCATGTTACGTGTTTTTAACTTTTTTATCATCATTTGATTGTTCAGGATAATAAAGTGAAGGAAAAACAATACGCCGTAATTTGATCACGTTAGTCAAGTTTAGAGAAGGAAATTTGTCACGGCGTGACTAGTCACATCACAGAACGTCACGTCACGTCACGTGTGTCGATTACGTGACGTGACTCGCGTGACGTGACCACATTCTAGTGAAAATATACGTCACGTCACGTGATCACGTTACGTCACGTCACGGTATGAAACATAGAGTATCCAATTTTTTTTATATGTATAGAGTATTTATATTTTTATTTTAGTGTAACTTCAGTGATATTGATACTCATGTAGTAATGATTTTATTTTCTTTAGTTTAGTCTAATTAATATTTGTAATTTAAATTTTTAAAGTAATGTCAAATGCAACATTTTCTAAAAAATAATCTTTACAACATTATTTACTTATTTTAGAATTTTTTATATCTTTTTTTCTCTAAATTTTCAACAATTTAAATTAAAATGTAACAAAAATTGACATGACTAATTTACGTCACGACACGTCACATCACGTATGGTCACGGCGTGACTACGCGTGACGTGACCATTCGCGTGACGTGACCATCCGCCACCATTTGGTCACGTCACGTGAAAAAAAAAAGTTGATCACGTCACGTGACCAAATCACGGCGTGTTTGTCACATCACGTCACGGCGTGTCACATATTTCCTTCTCTAGTCAAGTTACATGATTAATAAAAAAAATCGTTTAACGCGACATGACTAAAACTACACGTAACTGGTCACATTTAATTATTTTTGAGATTTTAAATTAAAATCAGAAACATTTTAAACAATTATGAAAAATAGTAAAATAAATTAAAATAAAGACATACTATTGAAAAAATTAGTAGTGTGGTAGAACCAGGGAGGCAACTGCTCCCCTCTTCTTCCGTAGTTTGAAATTTTATAGAGATCTATGGACTCAGATCAATTTTTTTTTCTCCGAATTTTATTTGTCTTCCTTTCTGAAATTCTGATATGTAATTTGAGTTAAATTTAAAGTTAAAATTAAAATATTTTTTTATAAATCAGAACATTGTTTATTATCTAGTATCTTATTAGCTATTTAAGTCTGATTTTCCTCCCCATCCGAATTCAAGTCCAGTAAAGTAACTCAATTTTTGGATTTTAGATCGGGACCGTTCAATTCAAATCCGAAACAATTCATCCGAAAATGAGCACACACATCCCGAGAGACATATTTGAATTCCGAAACGATCCAAAGCGATGGATTCGAATCGGACAATTCCAATTCAAAACTGAAAAATTGAGTTCCTTTGGGGATCCAGAACCTCCCCCCCCCCCCCCCCCCCCAATTCGTATCCTCTGCATTAACTCAAAACGGAATCTTTTGAGTTAATGTATCTGAACAATTCAATCTGCTTTAAGATCCATACAGACTAGATCCGCACTAATATTAAAAGACCCTCTGTTAAAATCAGATGGTCAGATTAGCTCCGTTTGAAATCAGACGACTGAGACGCATTAACTCAAAAGATTATCTTTTGAGTTAATGCAGAGGATACGTGTTCCACCGGAACCGACTCTACTCCTTTTCTTGAGAAAAGGAGGACCCTCATTTTCTCAAATCTGGATCGTTCAAAATCTATCGTATGGTCTCGATTACTTTTTATTTTCAAATCAATTTAATTTATTAAAATAATTCAGATTTAATTAAAGCCGTACGATAAATTTTGAACGATGCGGATGAAAGAAAAAAATAGTGTTCTTTTTTTCAAAAAAATAAGCAGATTTTGATTCGTGTTCCCCCAACTCCCGCTCCACGAAAATTTTGGACTGCTCCTGAACACGACTAATTTATCGCTGTGATGATTATGATATAGGAATAGAGACGCTGCGAAACTCAGAAAGAGCGGAACACGCCGACAGCGGAGGACAAAACAATGAACAACCATATTTCTTTTCTTTTAAATATAACAATCGAAATTGCAAAAAAAAAAATATAAAAATATAACAGTCGTCATTGGAGAAAGAAAGGAACTCCCGCTAATGTGAACAACCATGGTCTGTTCAAAGCATGCAGTGTCAAATTGGGGCTGTGCCCTCGTGGTCTTGTCAGCTTATAGAAGATCGCTGTAGCAGTTTGTTTCGGTACATGTCACTGGACACTGGTCAACCTTCTTCACAATCTGTCAGTATTTTTCCAAAAAGTATACCAGTGTTGCGAGTGTGATCATCAGTCGTTTGACCATGTGTGTGCATATATATATATAGGTATATTGGTTAATATTAAAATATTTGTTTTTAACAGATGTTTGAGTTTTATATTTTTAAAATTCAAACAAGCCATCCAAATAATACAATATTCAATCTATATTAAAATGTGTTTAGAGATCAAATTTTACATTTTTTTTTACTATTTGTTAAGTTAGTTTAAAATCATCATTTTCAATGATTTAGATTTTTTTCACTATTTATTCAAATCAGTAATTTTAAAATTGACTTACGAAATAGTAAAAAAAAATATAAAAAAATGTCAAATTTGGTCTTCAAGCACATTTTAATATAGATATCACATCTAATGATTTGAATCAACCGTTTGAACTTTGAAAATCTAAAAACTAATTGGTTGCACCATAACTTCGGAACAAATATTTTGATATTAGCCAACCCCTCTCTCTCTTTTGAGAACCTTGCAGCCCCTGCTAGACTCTCTCTCTCTCTCTCTCTGTGTATATATTGATAAATGAGCACAACTAGAGAACTAGAGTGTTTATCAAGTTCTTTGAAATTTTAATTTCAAATTATTAGATTGACATTAAATAACAAATTCAAGTTGTTGAAATCGATCTACTTCATGAAGAATTTGTTAACATGTTAAATTTTTTATTTTTCAAAATAATTTAGTATAGAAGTTAATTTTAATGTGTTCAACAATCATCATTTTTAGACCGCATGACTTATACTAAATTAAATAAAAAATTTATAAGTTTGATATATGAACGTATAACTTGTGAAGTAGATCAGTTTCAATGGTTTGAATTCGTTATTTAGAATAATTCTAATAAATTTTTGAATTAAGCTCCCCCAAAGACTTAGTGAGCTTGAAAACACCCTAGTTCTACTCCTGATAAAAATTTAAAGATAAATTATACAAAAAATAAAATTATTTGACTAAAGAGATTATGATAAAATAATTATTGATTAAAATGAAACTAACTTGCACATGTGTCGTTTGTAATTTATACTGGTTGGTTTTTCTCTGCATGGTCAGCATTGCTGAGAAAGGTTAAAAAGAAAACTCAAATTTATACTTGGTTAACATTTTAACCTTTCTCATCATCTCAAGTTCTCAACCCTCTAACTCAA
This sequence comes from Carex arenaria, assembly GCA_964058825.1. Classification (NCBI taxonomy): domain Eukaryota; kingdom Viridiplantae; phylum Streptophyta; class Magnoliopsida; order Poales; family Cyperaceae; genus Carex; species Carex arenaria. The sequence continues at coordinate 100,222 of CAXKVW010000022.1, read as the reverse complement.
ATTTATACTGTTTTTTTACCAAGTAAATTGAGCTTTCATATTAATTTTCTCGACATCACAAAATTTCGTGTACTTCTCTCTCTGTTTTTTTTTTTATATTTTGCTTATGTTTTTTTTTAATGTTTTTTTTTATATTTTGCTTATGTTTTCTTAGTATGTTTTCTTATGTTTTTTTATACTGTGTACACTTTTTTTTCAAAAAAAAAAAATTATACGCCTTGCATATTAAATTTGATATAACTTAGATTGTTTTTTTATTTTTTTTCTAATAAAAAGATTTTGAAAATCAATTGTTTTGTTTTATCAGCATTTGTAAGTGACTGAATTTTTTTCAAATTGTATCAATTTTAATATATAGTATGTACAAAGTAAAAAGAACATATTTGCCAATTTACTTTTTAAATTTAATCATTATTCTTGTTTTAAATTTAAATCATCACTATACTGTTCCCCCTGTGTTGACAGGACGTTAATGTCATACTGACTAGTGTTTGGAAGAATTAAAAGTAGCATTAAATTCAATTACTACTGAAATGCCTTTCAAGATTAATTGATTCCGTAGTACTATAAAAAAAAAATTATTCCTATAAATGGTACGTCTCAACAATATAGGTACATCTGATAACTACTTCCCAACTATTTTTGTGCTAAAAGTAAGAAGTAAGCGAATATGTGATGAATGCATACAATACAGAGTGCTGCTAGTATCACATCAGTGTCATATACTTCAAAATTAATTGACTAGATTTCAAATAACTAATCTAAACCGTTCAAATTGATTTACTTTATGAGTGATGTGTTTACATGCAATTTTTTTTTATATATTTTTGAGTTATTTTAGTATTAAATCAAGCGGTAAAAATGTTGAAAAATGAATGTATTAAAATTAACTTAAAAACTCACACATTTGACTGCTTGACTTGATACTAACTAAATTTGAAAAATTATAAATTTTGCATGTAAACGCATAACTAATGAAGTAGATCGGTTTGAACGGTTTGGATTCACCGTTCGAAGTCGATTCAGTAGGTTTTGGAGTTGGTGTTATATAGGCTAAAATGACTGATGTTATACTAACCAGACTCTACAATACATGCTCATCATTTGAGAAAAAATAATTCTATTTTGTTTAACTGTGAGGATTGAGCATACAAAATTTATAGATGATTTTGCCTGATCTCTCCAAACAACTCAGAAAATTCAAACTAAGAGCTTCTTTATCCCAACAATCAGAAAGAAATTAAAAACAATTGTAAAATGCTAGTTAGAAATTAAGTTAATCTTAATTTCTAAACTCTTACATCGCCTGAAATTGAATTTTAATTTTTTTACAACACATCACTGAAATTGAATTCTAAACTCTTACTCTTCTTCTTTTTTTTAGACTAAATAGAAGCGATACTTTTCGCGAGCATGCCAATTAGAAAATGCTTGCAATTGTCTTCATACATCTCAACAATTAAATAAAATCTGTCACGTAGAATTATAAATTGAAAAGAAAACTCAAGGATGCTCTTAAGTGTTTAAATTTAATCGAACGAGCTAAAATGAAATATAACATTTGCCAGATTCTTTAAGAAAAAGATGGAGAATATATAGTTAATAACAGTTTTAAAATTCAGTCTATTCGGCCGAAAATTTGGCCGAATATTCTTTTTCGGTTGCAATCCGAATAGAAAATCTATATTCGGTCTGAATATAAAGTTTAGAGCATATTACCGGTTTAGAGTATATAAATAGTGATAAAATAACAGTTTAAAGCATATTAACAGTGATTTATACCACATATTACCGGTTTAGAGTATATTAACATTGACAAAAAATACCGGTTTAGAGTATATTAATAGTGAGTCATATCACATATTACCGTATGCTTATTTATAAATCCGAATAAAAATCCGCATATGCGGCCGCATTTCGTATATACGATATGCAGCGGCCTTCCGCATACCGAATGAGAACCGAATTTCAAAACAATAGTTAATAAGTAGCTCAATTAAAAGTTGGTAGATCTTGGGACCATCAAGCTCATATCCAATCCAAAGCCCATACACACACACTAGTTGATAGTAGATCTCTTAAAAGAACTTGCCTACCCACATCTTGGTCTCTTCTAAAGATTAAATAGACAGATCACAACACACAATTACATATATCAATGATGTGAGGAGATTTCTCTGACGTGACTGTTTTATATCACAAGTAACTGCCACTTTTTTCGTAACATTTTATATTTCAATATCTGGAGGTAAAAAGGAATCAAGAAATTAAAATAAACAAATAAACATTTTTTTTTATATATGTTCGGTTTTTGTACCTATTATTTTTGTAAAAAAAAAAACACAAATTGAAGAATTTAAACTTTTTAAGATCAAACATCTATCTCTTTGAAGGATATTTTTCAGATTGGTCGTTTGAATTTTAAATTTTAAAATTTTAATATTAATGCAATTTTTTTGGCAACTTTGTGTCATACAAAAATATTATAGTACCATACCCTCACAGTTTATATCCCTATATTGTTCCTTCACAAAAAGCTTAATTTTTTGACTTAACTTTTGATCACAACACCAGCAATTTTTACATAGTTGTGTTATAATGCTTCACAAAGTAAGCATTTAATGTGCAATTTGTTCTTAAGATAATACAACATGACCATTAATCTAATTAATGTGGTAAGCCGCATGAAACATAGGAAAACCTATAATTTTTCTTTGCGCTAATTACCTTGTTTTATATGATAATGTGCAATTCTTGTAAACTACAACCACATCATTAAAAAACTAGTACCAAACCCCGGGAGAGGAGGGTGTCCAATGCCCATCGGACCAAACTCAGTTTGATGGGTGGTTTCTACTGTCCGATCCACTTCAAGATCTGTGCACACGGATATTAAAACAAATAGCACGGATATTAAAGTGATGCGCACAGATCTTGAAGTGAATTGAACAGTAGAAACTACTCATCTAATCGAGTTTGGTCCGATGGGCATCGGACACCCTCCTCTCCCCCAAACCCCAAGGAATAATAGGATGTTAAATATGAACACCAAGTCATCACCATGTTTACTTCCATGGTTAAAGACTAGAGACATGAGCCCTTGGCCATGTGCAAAGGCTTTGAAACAAGTAAAAAGAGATTCCTTCTGCTCTCGTGGGGTTTAATCCCACCTTTCTTCATTATATTTCTGTAGAAAGTTACGTTGCTACTTGATAGGAGACTCCAACTTGACCGATCCAATGCCTAAATAGTAAATATGATCAATCAATAGCATGTATAGTTTTAGAGTCATGTCATTTCATGTTTGATGTGTATATAATATTCATGTGTGACGTGATATATACTGACACTTGTTCTCAACAAAAATTGAATTCGAAGTGAGGTGTCATATTTGTATTTGTATTAATGTTCATGTTACGTAAATGGAAAGTTAAATCGAGAAAATGTTAATTATGTTTTTGAATTTTCTAATGTAACCTAAATGTGGATCTTTCTTTTGTTTTAGCTTCTGGTATTTCTATGTTTCAATGGAAGAAAATCTAATACCATTTATTATTTTTGAAGTGGTATTAATTCATCTATTTATTTTAGAAATAAATATCTTTGGAATTCTGCTCAAATTAGTGATAAAGCCTGAATCTAAAATCTATTAACAGTTGAACTGGTAATTTCTCTAATAGTAAGCAAAATGGATTCTTGTGGAGAATTTTAAGGGAAAGTATTGGAAATATTTATGTTTTTTTGTACAATAATAGAAGCATTTAGTAATTTCAGCTATGCCCATAGTCAGGGGTGGACCCAGTGTAGTCCAGGGGGGCAGCCGCTCCTCTGGATTTTGAGTTTTAGTGGAGATTTATCGGTTCCGACTGGCTTTGCCCCCCTTGAAATTTTTTTTGCCCCCCTCTGAATGTTTAATTGGTAATTCGGGTTAAATTTATAGTTAAAATTAAAATAAATTTTTAAAATATGATTGGTAATTATAATTATAAGTCATAGTATCATAAATTACAAGTCAGAACATTATAAAGTATAAGTTAAAGCATTATTTTTTTATCAAATATCCAATTCGTTAATGAGTTTAAATCTGATTAGCTATTTAAACCCGATTGAATATATTTTTTTGTCCCCCCTGACGAAAATCCTAGATCTGCCCATGCCCATAGTATTACTATTTCAGGTGAGTCAACTATTAATTTGTTGAAATTTTAGCTTGGCATGTGCAAACTATATATATAGAAAATTTAACAAAATAATAATAATTATTCTCATAGAATGCCATTCTTTTTATATTCTTGATAACTTTATATACAAGGAGTACCATACGGGGACAGAAGCTGTTGCAATGAAACAGTTCCTTTTCAAGAAAAAAGAGAACCCCTATTATATATTTTTCTTTCCACCCCTTACCTCGTAGATTGCCTCTTAATTAATTAAGCTAACAAGACTACAGTGCTATGCGTGCATGAATTAGGGACCATTTGCAAAAAGGCCCTCTCTCTCTTGCCAATTGCCATGAAATACGGTTTCATGTCTCGGCTAATGTGGCCACTGTCTCCCAAGCCTTCTTCTCTTTTGGTGCCATTGATGGAGCTTCAACAATCAACACCAACACCTAGATTTTGTGAACTTCAGTTGTTTATGCACTGTTAGACCGCAATTAATGACCATTTAATTATTCTGCCGAAGTCCTATAATTAAAATTGGAAAACTGTTATTGTGAATATTTTTGCATTAAAACATTCTGAAATTTTCAGTTTTGACACCAACGTTTGAAAAATTTAACAATTTTTTTTATTTGCTAATTTTAACAAATTAAACTGAGGGATTACTTGCTAATTTTTATTTTGATCATTTTAACAAATTTAAAAATAAAATTTAAACTAAGAATCTAACATGATGTTATATTGTGCAGAAATATATATATATATATAGAGAGAGAGAGAGAGAGAGGGGGGTTGGCTAATATTAAATCAGTTGTTTCTGAGGTCCCATGCAACCAAGTCGTTTTTCAATTTTCGAAGTCCAAAGCATCGATCCAAACCGTTAGATGTGTTATCTATATTAAAATGTGCTTGGAGACCAAAATTTACATTTTTAGGAATTTTTTTACTATTTATTAAGCCACTTTGAAAAATCCTGATCCAACGGTGGCTTCTAGTTTTACTGTTTGGTTAAGCCACCGTTGGATCAGCGATTTTCAATTGACTTTAAATGTTATTGGTTTGAAATTAGCGATCGTTTTTGCATTATCAAACAATACTTATAATTTTATTTGTTTTTTTAAATTGTCGAAATAATTTTTGTCAAATGAACCATGATACAGGAAATTTTCGGGATCAAGAATAAACATATCCAAACACTTGCATGTAGCTAGCGTTTTATGTATATTCTTGTAATTCGTAATTTTTCCGAAAGTGTACTCCTTCAAGTGAATCGAAATTGACCTCTCGATAACCCTCGAAATTGATTATTATCTAGCAGTTGTCACAATTTTTTTAATCATTTTTCTATATATCATACATATTATATATGCTGTATCGTTTCTACAGTGTTATTTGCTACGGATAGATCTACATTAGACTAGCTAGGAAGGAAACCTTCCAGAAACCTAATAAATTATTGGAATTACATTTGCCCTCCGGATTATCACTCGTAAAAACTTTCTAATTATTTTTATTAATTTTATAAAAAAAAAATATGTTGCATTTTGCAGTATAAAGATTCAAAATAACAAATAAATTAAATCATATAATAATTAAATGTGTATTTTGAATGTTGGAACGTAATGAATTGGAAAGATTATAATAACATTTATTTCATAATAAAATAGACAAGTGTGCATTATGTGATAGATGATTGTGCATTTAGCAATAACATTGTGTATTTTACATTTTTTGAAGTCCGTATACAAGTATATTATTTCCTTTTAATCAAAAGTATATTATATCTTCCTTAATGTGTACAATCTTGTCGGCAAATCTAAAACCACGTAATTTTGTCGAGTGCTTCTTTATTAAGTTTTATTTTTTAATTTATTATACTTCCTATTGGAGTATTGCTGCTCCTGTGAAAGCCTGAAGTACAGTTTAATATATTATATTATCTAATATTCCTTTTTTTTTTATCTCCGTATGCGAGAATTTTTTGTCCAAAGTAAATAATATAAAAGAAAAGAGAGAAACATAAAGAATGTATTTGATTTTTAATTGGTAGTAAGATCAGTGACCGCTGCTACTGATTCTAAGTTTTTTTTACTGATAAAAAAATTAGTGTATTGATCTTACTATCAATAAAAAAATTTCATACACTTTTTCTATCTCTTTCTTATTTTCTATTATTTTCTATGGATAAAAAATTCTCTCCGAATGCAGTTGTTTGAGGGATTTTCTCTGTTTTTTTATATATTACATGTAGCCATTAGCAATTCAAATGACTGTGCTTCTATATCCTCAGGGGCAGAGCTACGTTCAATGAATGGGGTCAATTAACCTCCATTCATTTACAATTTTTTTTATTTATACTCTATTTTTAATATAATTTAAATTAAAATATTATGAATAAAGTGAAATTGACTTCATTTGTAGTAGAAAATTTTTATACACTTGACTCCCATGGCCTGAAAGTCTGGTTCGTCTCTGTATATACTAGTTATTTTTTTCGCTCGGTAGTTATTATGCGATGTAAACTTGTGATACAACTCAGCATGGAATACTTTTAAATGATTGAAAGTAAAACACGTCTCAGTAGTCCAGTACATCCCTTGAATTTCCATCTTGTTAAAGATGAAAAATAATTGCTCATGATAGATGTCCTGGTCGATTGGTCACACCACATGTCTCTGTTTGCTTAGAGATCATTTTGGGACCATTCAAGAAACATTGATGCAAGACCAGTACTCAGATTGACGAGTACCAACTAAACACATAAAGTCAGGTGCATGCAATTTGTAATGCCCATCATTTACATAATTACATTACACAATACACATCATTTCTTTTGGATCTTCCTTCTACATATCAGAAGAAAAAAAAGGTAAGAAAATATCTTGAAATTGATTTTTCAACTATTTGATGTAATTTTTTAAAGAGGAGGGATCCAATTACACCCTTTTTTTTGACACATCATGACACCGTTTTTTTAAAGGTTAATTTTGCAATTTCAAAATCCAAATAGTCGATCCAAACCATTCAACGTGATTGATATACTAAAATGTGCTTGGAGATCAAATTTTACATTTTTTTGAATTTTTTTACTATTCATTAAGATGGTTACAAAATCGCTGTTTTTCAATGGTCCGAAAACAACGATTTTGTAACCATCTTAATAAATAGTAAAAAAAATAAAAAAAAATGTAAAATTTGATCTCCAAGCACATTTTAGTATATCAATCATGTTGAACGGTTTGGATCGACTATTTGGATTTTGAAAATAATAGATGTCAAAATGTGTCAAAAGAAAGAGGTGTAACTTGATCTCTCCTCTTTTTTAAAATATTTGAAGAAAAAATTGACCTCTCAAAGAAAGCCTAATGATTTGAGAAAGGACGGGGCTACATCAGAGAAAGCAACACAAGAACATGCCCCAAAGAATAACTACTACTGAGAATCATTGATATGTACTGGACATGAATTTGCATGGACAAGACGGTTTTGAAATAAAGAAATAAAATAAAAAGTTTAAGCTGAAATAAAGCAAATTGCATGAGTTATATTTCAGAGCCAAAGGTGCAAGGCGAAGAGATTATTAAAATTTTCGTAATGGAACTTAATTTGAATGCAAACGTAAAGAATTTTGAAAAGAACTATCTCTGATCGCACGATTACCACAAAAAGTTTAAAAAAAGCTGCAGTGGAGTCCTCCGATATGGATCCGACTATGCTGCTTTTATTTAATAAAAAAATGATTCTGTTTTTATCATTCCAACTGGTCAAAAATTTTTATTTATGTATCTCGATAAAGAAACTTTTTCATACATAAATCTCAATAAATTTGAATGATTGAGATGGTAAAAAGTCAACAAATTTGAATGATTGAGATGGTAAAAGCAGCAGAGTCGGATCTCTCCGTTATTTGTTACCGTACAAAGTACCATGTCGATTATTGATAGTTCGCTGTCTGTTTCTATTTCGGACCATATGCTATTAGACAGCCTTGACATTTCTACACCAGACTATTTGATGGGCTTACTCGGCCTTGAGTTATAAAACTATTGATTAATATGGAGGCCCGAATAAGTTCCAGAAATACTATTTTCATATTTTAGCTTAGTTCTCTCTTTCTTCTTGAAGTTGAAGGTCAGATTCTGATTCGGAAGTAAAACAAAAGAACCAAAAAAAAAAAAACAGTGGAGAAAACATCTCAATAGGAAGATCATATATGTGACAACCAGAACCAAGCCTGAGCAAGTACAAAAATCTTACAAGACTTTACTGGTGTAATCCTACAATAATTAATCCTAAATCCTATACAAAATGAATTCACAGAACAATGCAGCATGCTAAAATACATCGACTGTACAACTACAAAAGAGGAGCCATACATATGATCATCAAGGCAAAGTTAAAAAGGTCTTGACATCATCATGGATCCATAATGCATCGGTGTTTTAGGAGGATTTTGATTATTGTTTGCAACTTTCTCGGGTGTTGAAAGCATAAAATAGGAACTATGATGGTGTTGAACAAAGCAAGCTGTAGGAACACATACTGGTGCGCCATTATCTGGTACACCATGTCCATCTGGAGGTAGCTTTTGCCCACCTTCTATAGTCAAACCTTGCGTGGAGGCTAATTCGGCAATTTGTTTTTGGTCAAGACCTAAACTGCAGAGCATATTCCAAAGGTTTCGAAGTGCCTCTCTTTGGTTGTGTATTACTTGATCTCGCATCGCCATCTCTATTTGGAGCTCTGCATTTGACATTCCCTACATATAATTACAAAAACAAACATCTTACACCTTCGGGCATTGATTAGGCACAAGTATAACCTGAGATAATTACATTCTTTTAGGTTACGTATGAGATACTGCATAGCTAATGTTACTTTGGATTTCATTTATTTATAGATGCAATTTTTTTTTCCCTGAACTGTCGGGAAAATTAGAGTACAACCCTCCATGACTCGAAAAGCACCAAAAGACCCTTCTGTACGGTGGTTCATGAATCAGATTTATTTAAGTTCATATATGTAATTATTTTAGGAGAAGTTTGATGTTTCAAACATCATGGACAAATAAGATTTAATATGATAATATACAAGCAAAAGTGCAACTTACAAGAAGCCGGTATTGGCTGAGAATATGAAGGTAGGTTTTGTTGCCATTGTTACTGATGGCTTCTTGGATCATACCTTGTAATTGAGCCCTTCTGTTTTCATTTATTTTGATATCCTTAAAGATAAAAAGAGAAAGAATACAACATAATTAGCAAGGTAAAAAAGAAGAACAGAACATAATTAGCAAGATAAAAAAAAAATAGAACATAATCAGCAAGGATACAAGGAAAAAAAAGGAATCATAAAATAAAGAAATTTTTTTTTTTTTGCACGTAACACCACTATTTGTAGTTGCAATTAGTGCCCGGCAGCCTTTTTTTTGTTTTTTGGCAAATAACACTGACATTTGAAATGTTCCAAATACTACCCAATAACTGAGTAATGGAAAAAGAATTCCTTGTATAATCTTTGAGACGGCGTAGAGGCTTTGTTCTTTCATGCGGCACACCATTCATGACGGAAATATATTTTATTCAAGATACTTTACAATTTGCCCACCGATAAAGAACCTCTTTTACATTTGATTTCAAGTATATCTAAACCATCCTCATTAGAGGCTTGCAATTAATTAATCTGATCTCCTCGTCTACTTGCTAAAAGATTAATTTAATTTCTATGCAAGTAATATGGATGACTTAATCAACTGTATTCAAGTAGCCAAATATAGAACAGCTCACTGTTATCTACAACTACCCAAATGATGTCAGGTGTTAAGTGCAAGTATGAAGTATAGTGGGCGTCATTTGCAGATAATACTAGATAATGGGTGTAATTAACCAACAAAAAACAAAAGAAAATTCAAATAAGGTCGAACCTTCTTATAACCAGTACCAGCCTCATCATTGTCTCTAATATTGTCGAGTATAATTTGTCTTCTTGATCTAAGGGCTTCTATGATGGCAGAGCTCTGCAATGATCCATTTTTTAGTCATATAGGAGCAAATCATTGCTCTAGCACGGAGATTTGCAGTGCAATGTATTTCTCAAAAAGAAACTGGTGTGCGGGGGGGGCAATTAGCACTCCTTGTCGAATATGACAGATTAATGTTTATATAAACCTAGGGAGGAACAGAGCAAACAACCTTTTTTTGAACTGGTCCTACAAACCCATGATTCCGCTTACTTGTTCCGACCGAAACCATTACTGACTAAATAATGTAAAGTGCAATAAATGACTAACATGTTGCTTGGCAATAGCATCATCTAGGTGTTGTAGTTCAATGCGATTGCGAATATTGGTCTCCTCTAGCTCAAATAAGGCCTTCTGGAGGTTTATTCTCTCTTGTACATTTTCACTGGTTTCCCGACTCAAAATATTTAGCCATGATAACTCATCATCAACTGTCTTTTCTTTTTCAGAAGGTTTTACTCTCAGTTGTAATTCCTTCTCGGCAAGTTCCTTCTTCAACCGAGACACCTCTACCTTCAAAATTATTCTAATCAGTAACTTCTATATAAGTACTATATATATATATATATATATATTTTTATTCAAATTCCTAAAGATTTATCAATATCATTTGTAGTTTGGGTTAAACAGAAGCCTGCACTCATACGCAGAAAACCCAAAATAGCATAAATAAACAAAAAGAAGCATCTCTTGGTGACATTTTTTGGTGTGAACCTACAAATGTAGAGAAAGTAAGCATGAAAAAGAAAAAAGAAAAAGGGCAAAATTACCTGGAGGTCATCAATCATCGTCTTGTAGTCGTCTACATGGGTATCGACAGTACCTATGTTTTTCTGAGTAAATGCACACAGAGTAAGAAAATGGGACAATATTGTTATAACCCAAAATGTATGTTATGTACACGAAATAGACCAAAACATGAGCAATCTAGAGGAATATAGGTAAAAAAAGGTAACAATAAAGAAAAGGACTAGTGAAGGAGAAGTATACATGGACATGAGTTTTTATCTCCTTGGCACGATCGGCATATTTGAGAGTATTAATGGTGTGATGGTATTGGTCGTCAGCAGGTGATATAGTAGCCACCATCACTGTTTGTGAATTACCACTTAATCCATCTTTCAAAATGCGAGTCAATTTACTGAGAAAAAGAAACATGAATTAATCAAAAATACTCTCTATGCAGTAATGGATGCATGCCAGTAAATCTACGAAATAGAAACAAAAATCATCTTTACCCAAACAACCTCTGGCTTCCGTCTCTTTCTTTTGAAGATGGCCATACTGCCATTCCTTCTCTGTTGATCATCTCTCACAAATCATGAAAAGAGGTTGTTTGGGTCGTTTCTTTCTCAAGAAATCAGTATGTGAGAGATATAGAAGAAATCTCCCAGTATTAAAGAATAATGTGGACATATTTCTTAAAGAAATATACATATTTTGAGGGGACAGAAAGCATTTATTATATAGACAGACTATCCCAAAAGATCAAAATCAGAAGGTGCGTGCCTGTTGCGGTAAGGAACATAAGCAAGGCCCTTTTTATGCTGTTTTCCAAGCGCATTTATGCAATTTGCGAGAGCAAGAAGAGACTTGTTTATGTTGGCCCCATCTCTCAGCTTTTGGCCACCGCTATTAGTCTCAGATGCCCTTTCACTGCTCACAGCATATAAAAGTTTAATTATCTAATAAGATGATACCATGTAGACAAGATTTTTTTTATTTCAAAATTTATATGGTGTAAGCAAAGAGAGGAAACATTTCTTGTTTTTGCAACTGTCATTCTACTTTATAAGATACTTGAAATTGCCTACTGATTTTTTAATAATATGATTGAACTTTACTTTCCACAAATATCGACAATTTTTTCAACTCTAGTTCCACAAAAGAAAAAATAAATAAAGAGGCAGGTTCACTTGCCTCAATTTTTAAGCCTCCTTTTTAAAAGTTTAACAACTTTAAACCTTACAATCAAGTAAGAAAAAAAACCAATGTGATCAACATCATCTTCTCTATGCGCGCATAAGAAATTACGACTTTTTGACTTTGTTTTGATCAGAGTCAAGAGTTCTAATAATCTACTAATGTAGACAATTGCCAAACCTTTCTTCATTCTCTTAATTCCTTTCAAAATGAAACCAAAATGTTGTAATCTTTCATGTGTGTGTAGAGAAAGTGATACAAATCAGATCTAACGATTTTAGTCTGATATATGCGTTTTACACTTAGAACTATTAAGCTTTAAAAATGGAGGCTAGTAGAGACCAAAAAAGGAGGCATTTAAACCCTCGAAAAATAATATTCTCTATCTGTTGGTCTTAAACAATATCATTTGAAAAAAGCTTTAAAACTTGTAATAAATAGACCTTGACAATTCCATACAGAAAAGGCAATGGTTCATATTTTTCCTGTTCATAGCCTTGATTTTGGGGTTGGGTGTTATTTGCAGATACCCATAAATAATGAGCATTGAAAGAACAAAAAAATAATTTTAGGTGTTACTTGCATAAACAGCAAAATGTTGGTCTGGTTTGCTAAAAGAGCATACATATGTTACCTTCCAGCGAGATCAACTAAAGCAAGCTTTCCACGGAGAATTTGATTTCCATATTGGTTCTTTTGTTTTCTCTTCACTGTAATCTCCAGTACAGCATGTGAACTGTGTAAAAAAAAAAACAATCTTAAAAGGAAACAATAGCAATATGATTTATGATACTATACAGAACAATTAAAATGGATTGTCAGGTTGTCAAATTACCGTGATGAGGTGGCATTTGCCTCGGTGCTCTCTGTTTTACGCCTACTATTGCCAACATTGAGTAGCTCAAGGATCCTATCTGCTGAGTGAACCTGTCAAAACAAAAGTATCCATAGTTATGGAAAAGCTACATCACATTGTAGAGAGATACCAATTATCAACTGATGCAGTTTTTTTTTTTTTTTTTTTCAAATACGAAGGAATGTGGTGAGTTCCTTCACAAACCTTAATACTTCGTAAGCCGGCAACAACGATACCATGTTGAGGGTCTTCCCGGAGTTCCAAATGACCTGATGACTTCTCAAGCAAGTCATATATTACCTATCACAAAATAACAAACAGATAAATAAGTACTTACATATATAAAACATGCAAGTAAAATGAACTTTTTGTGTTCTCCAAGGACAAATTCAAAAATTTACCTCATTATAGACTTCTAAGTAGGAGCAAGAAACTTCAAAGGCATCAGAGCTCTTGTCTCTTTTTATAAGATCAAAAATTGTGTTCAAGCTAAGCACCATCAGACCAGGGTCCTTGGAGGTCCCAACCATAGTATAAGTTTTACCACTGTAAACAAATATACAGGAAACATGAAAATTAGAAAAACAAATACCATCAGAAGCAGCCACAACAAGAAGGAAAATGTAACAAAGAACAATAGATACCTTCCAGTAGAACCATAAGCAAAAACAGTTGCATTGAGGCCCTGGATTACACCAGCAATAGTAGATGATATGTTTCTGTACACATCCTAAGAGAACAGGCAAGAATATTTAATCGTTTATATGATCTTCTATTTTCATTCATGGAGCAAGCACTAAACCATGGTAGAAACGTGAACAAGGCAGGTTACAGATGAAATGTGTATAACAATAACATGACTAAATTTTCAATTCACCCTGAGGAGGAAAAAACAATAACTGTTCATAGGAGTGAGGCTATGGTACTATGCATAGCGCATATTGGTCCGTACTATTGGATCAATATCTCAATTTTCAAAGTCTAAATAATTGATCGGAACAGTTCAATATGATCTCCATACGAAAATATACTTGTAGATCAAATTTTGTATTTTTTAAAAAATTTACTATTTCTTTAGATGGTCAGAAAATCACTTGATCTAAAGATTCTAGACCATTCAAAAGTAGTGATTTTCTACCCATCTAAAAAAAGAATTAAAAAGAATCTAAAAAATATAAAATTTGATCTACAAGTATATTTTCATATGGAGATCATGCTGAAGTTCAGATCAATTATTTGGACTTTGAAAATTGAGATATTGATCCATAGTATGGACCAATATGCGCTATGCATAGTTACCATAGCCTCACTCCTCTTCATAGTCTAATTCAATATTACTCGTAAATTTGCAGATAGAGTTGGTGGGTATTTAATTGCTAAATTTTGAATTTCGAATGGGTTAATTAAGGCATACTTTCGAATTTCAAAATTTTGTGTGGTTGACTTGCATTAATGTAAATGGATTTATGCCAAATTCTGTTAACTGTAGGTTTCGTCAAGGCATTACATACTTGACGGTTAATTGAGGCAATTTGCATTTGAGAAACCATGTTGGATTAAAGACTGCGAATGTTGGTATCAAACTGTAACTAGAGTAGACAGACATTCACATACCGCATTAGAACAGCCAGGTGCATATACATGATCAAAACTATATCTTTTCTCCTTCGTTCGATTTTGTATTATCTCAAGGTAATCCTTTGATAAATCAGGATCCAGTACCACCACATTCTGAAAATTAATCCGAGCAAATGAAGTTGTAATAAAGTGGAGCTCAACTGTACATTGTATGGGAATAATTGCAAAGGATCAATAGTAAGAACTTAATTAAATGCAATTTCTGCTTGAAATAAGTGGAAAATAATTTCTTATATGATATAGATGAAGGAAATAAAACAATAACTAAAAACTGAACTAAAGCACCTTATGATCTGTAACTTGGATGATATGACGGGACCGCCGCTTCTCTGCTTCTTTCAGTGGCCTGCACTTGACTGCCACCTGCATGATGTACACAGAAAGTAATGAGATATCTATACTGCTATCTCTTTCATGCGTAAAATTCAAATTACAAATAAACAAAGGGATGGATAATAATTGCAATGAAGATGCGTACTGAGAGTGTAGCGGTCTGTTTTGTAGCTGGGGGTCTGATACCAGGCATCTCAATACCGTCAACAAAATATCACCGAATTTCTCACTTACTAGAAATTGAACATTCGCCTCAGCTGTTTCAATCTTTAAACATGGGATGTAAAAAGCGAAAGATCAACCTACATTTTCCACCAACGAGAGAAAGAAACCAACCACCAGCAGCTTTGTAACTTCGTTATCACAGTATTACCCCATCAACATTCTGAAACTACGTACATCTATCGTAATTAAATCATAAACATAGAACAGCAAAAAAGTAATCGCGAATTCTCGAAATGAAAAACCTTAATTTTAGCTGATTCTTTGGCCTTCTTCGCTTCCAGAAGTCAATAGAGTAATCAGAACACTCTGGAAAAGCAATGTGAGGTTTTAAAATCGAACTTAGACGATAAACCTCGCAGAAATCAAATTCAAGCTCTCTAGCAGCAGTGCCAGAAACGATCGAAATTATTTAGCACACCGACAGGAGCGTAAAAAAGAAAAGAGAAATGAGAAGGAGACAGAGGGATGACGAGATTATGCAATAGTCCAGAGAGCTGGAGGTTTCCTTGTGTAATTAATTTAGATTTCAAGAGAGGTAGTGTAATAAATTCTTTTTAATAGCTGCAGCTGGCGTCTGGTGGGGTGAACAAGACGAGAGGAAACCGTAGGATTCGTTGCCACGCGGGTACGACTTAAAACGGGGTACCAATATATGTTACTTTTCTTGTTTTGCGACCCAGACCCTGTACTTTAATTATTACGAATAAACTTGCGCATGCCGTTTGAGATCAGAAAAGTATGTAACTGTAAAAATTGTAAAGCTTGGCATGCCTTTTGGATGTGTCAAGAACACAAGTTATTCGAAAATAGAAGCTATTTGAAATAGTAATATGCATCTAATTAACTCTTTTATTATTTGAAATAGTTGTAATTCTCTATTTCTAGTAAATATTAGAATAACTACTGTTCAGAAGTGTGAAGAGAGAAAAAATTATTTTCTTTTTGAATTTTTATCAACACAGTTTCGAAATGACAAAGTTGATATCACTTTTATCATTTTCATATCGTGACAATTCATTGAGACCCCACTTGCCTATATTTTCTCTTAATTAGCACCATGTCAACACTATTCTTTTTCAATTTGAGCTATTCATTGTTCCAAATATACAATTCAAACAACACTTTACACTAATCTAAAAATCACTATTTTTTCTCTATTCTCATCTACTAATATCAAATTTTGTTATTCTAGCTATTCTAACTCCCATTCAAACATACCCTTAAAATTAACATTTCTTGAGAATGAATATTTAATAATTTGACAATATATTTTTAATTAATTTTTATCTTTTTAGAAAATAGGGAAAAAGAATGAGATGTTGTCAGCTTATAGAATAGTTGTGTATCAAATTTCATATAGTTTTAGTATCAATAGATATAACATCAAATGTAGTAAAGTATAGACCATTATAATATCTAATTTTTTAATAAATGGTAAAATTTACATCAAATTATATCATTTTTCATCGTATAAATATATGATGGATCATTTTTAAAAGGTCGAGTTGTAAAATAACAAATTATTTTTTAACCATTGTTCCAGTTGTGTTAATATATTGTCAATAGATTCCAATCCACATTTATTTTCATACTATATTCTATCAGTCCAATTGTGATAATTGCTTAAACATATGAAAAACATTATTTCAAAATGTCGTGACCTGACATGTTTGATTTAGTTGTAAAACATTTTCAATATTATTCACTTGGACGAAGATTATATTCAATGCATTAAAATCATGATTTGACGTGTCTGATTTAGTTGTAAAATATTTTCAATATTATTTATTTGGACGAAGATTATATTCAATGCATTAAAATCATGACTTGACGTGTCTAATTTAGTTGTAAAATATTTTCAATATTATTTATTTGGATGGGGATTTTGTTCACATCAATAAAGTATCATTAATTATATTTAGTGTCGTGATATGTCACGACTAGAGCGAAAATAGCGACAGACATGACACACATTGTTACATCTTGGAATATCATGGAAATTTTAAAATAAATTTTCAACTCTAATAAAATTAAGGCAAATTCCAAAAAAAAAATCAGCCAACAGTTAAAAAAAAAAATTTGGGGGGGCAGGGGTGTGATTCTTCGTCTTACAATATTTTTGCGAAGTTTCCAAAATTTTATCCGGATTTTTTTTTTAACTCTTATAGTCTAACTAGAGAACTTACAAGTGTTAATAGGTTCACCTAAGAGGTGCTGTGAGAAAAATTTGTTTAACATCACTGATATATTTTCTCAATCATTGTATTTCGGCACAATGACGTTAATGCCGAATTCTATATTCTATTAATATTAACTGTTAATGTGATTTAACATTATTGTAATAGAAAGTATAAACATTTAATTTTACTCGCCCCACCCCTCAAGATGAAAGATCCGTGACCGTGTACGTAAGGTATTATTTATTCCTATTTAATAAAAGTGGTGGGTTACTCCGTAATTTGTCCCGGAGAATTTAATAATAAACTTTTGCCGGCAGAGCGGCTAGCAAGAGGGGAAAAAAACTATAAAAAAAAATAATAATAATATCTCGGAGCCTCGCAATATAAAAATAATAAAACAGAAGTCCAAACTCCCAATAAAGATGATTCCGTGAACCGCAGTAACAAGTTAACAACCGATTTCAAGTCAGTCTAAAAATCCTGTCTCAGAGATTTCACTGAGGTTTGTCTTTTTTTTTCTTGTCGTGTACCTCGGGAAGTTGAGAACAGTAACAGGACTTGGTCTATGACGAATTTACAAGTGAACCCCTGGCGACGAATGCGGACAACTGACCCGTCTGGCTACATTCAACACTCATGTCACGGATCCAAGGGACCAAGACAACTATGTCTCGTCCTGACTCCTGAGTACGTATCCTCTGAGATATCTCATATTTTGCGTGACTGACGTGTCCGGTGCCTATTCGGGCATAGAACAGGGGCAGTATTATTCGAGCTTTAAGATTCATGCAGATCGTATTTGAACGGTTGAGATTTTCCAAAAAGGTCACGCAAAAGACGTTCTGCATCCGAATCCAGCTAGGTGTTAAATTGTTAATCTTGAGGCAGATCGACGGCGCTGGATTTGACAAATTGCAGTCCGATTCCGTGATAGAGAAGAATTGGCCGTACCTAGTAGCAATGTTGTAAAATGCGGTTTTGTTCATGCATGCGGAAGGCCACTGCATACCGCATATGCGGTATGCGGCCGCATATGCGGAATTTCATGCGGACTTATATATGCGGATTTTAAACTATATATTAATTTATTTCCACTCAAAACATGCAATATATTCCCATTAAAATCATTCAAACAATAAATTCGCACATATACGGACCAATATGCGGACATATGCAGCTCAATCGCACATATGCAGACCAATATGCGGAAATATGCGGCCCAATATGCGGCCGTATATGCAAAACCGCATATCTGAGACTGCATGAAAATTTTCATGCGGTTTTCGACTGCAAACGCATATGCGGCCGCATATGCGGTCCATGCGGCCGCATTTAACAACACTGCCTAGTAGTACCATAATTGATACGGAGCTATTGAAATAACTGGTTTTATCCGGTCATGTTAGACTGGAGATATATGCTTAAATAGAAATTTAAGTAGATGATTGTATCAGGCAACCATCAGCTAGCCTCGCTAAAATGTAATTGGCTGAAGCTGAACTGCCAAGAAATCATTAAATCAAACAAAAGTTTCTCTTTTTCCCCAGTCCATTTCATGTGATGCTTACTGGAAACGAATACTTTTTTTTTATGGTCAACAGCGACAGCTGCTGTTGGCAAATATATTGATAAGCTACGTTTGGATGTACTTTAAAATAACTAAAATAGCTATTATTTAGAATAGTCGATAAAATAGTGGTTTTCAGAATAGTGTGAAAATTGTATCATTTGAAATAGTAAAAATGTTGTTTGGATTGTACATTTGGAATAGTGAATAGCTGTAACTGATAAATAATAGTGTTAACAAGGTGTTTATTAAGAGAAAAACTAGACAAGTGGGGTCTCAAATGAATTGTCACGATATAGATGTAGAGATAAAATAAGTAGTGTCAATTTTATCATTTCGGAACTGTGTTGACGGTAATAAACATTTTTTTTCTCTATTCACACTTTCAAATAGTAGTTATTCTAACATTTCCAAGGAATAGAGAATAGCAGCTATTCTCACTATTCCGAATAGCAAAAATATCGTTTGGATGCACATTGTTATTTCGAATAACAGCTATTCTTGAATAGCTTGCTATTCTAACTATTCTTACACCACCGAAACATATAAAAATAAAATTGCATCATCTAATTATGATGCTTATTGGATAAACTCTAAAGATACACACAGTAGTAGAAATTAAAACTAAAATTAAAATAGCCAGTCATTGTCATTCTAGGCAAAACAGAACCAGAGTGATATCTCCATTATCGTTTGATTGATCAATAGATCAATCGGCCTGTTTTTACCATCGAACAACCTTCTATTCTCTCCCTCCAGAGTGCCCATGCACCTGCCACCCAGAGCCCCAGACGCTTCTCCGGAGCGTTATTTGTTCTCTTGTTGCACCTCGGATCTCCATTGCCCACCGATTTAATCTGTTACCTGCACGTGTCGTCATGTTGTAGTGAGCCAGAATCCCTCTCCAAAACCTATCTGCATAGCTGCATTCCTAAATAATGTGGTCCGCCGTTTCCACAATTGTCAAACCACACAAGTGACAACCCAACTGAACCGTGCATCCTCTAGTAATCAATACTTGCTGAGTTAGTAATTTATTTGCTAGGAATAGCCATATAAATACCTTGACTTTTATCGGAGCCTTCACTTTCCATATTCCCAAGGTTGATGATAGGACACCGGTATGATGCATTATCCTGTAAGCCGAGGAGCACGAGAACAGCTCCGAAGCCGTCCCTCTCCATTTGATGCCGTTGTCATCCGTCGTTGAGACTACGAATAGTGGGTTTAGTCGAGATAGGTCTCTCAAGAAGAAAGAGAGGTCTCCATTATGCTGAATTTACGATGCCAAAGATATATTCGTCAACCTTCTGACCATCGTAGCCCACAGTTCATTCGATGCTGCCTCAATTAACCATAACTATTTCATCAGTAATGCGTCATTATGGCATTGCAAGTCAATGATTTCTAACCCTCCATTGTTTTTTAGATTGCAAACTGTTTCTCAGTTTACCAGACAGTTTATTCCCTTACATATTTCGTTCCCTTTCCAGAGGAAGTTAGCGCCGCATTTTGTCGATCTGTTTGATAACCCCTGCGGTAGTTTCAGCGCCTGCATGAAGTGTAGCGGGGAAACAAATACTTTAGTTTACGCGTTTCTCTTTGTTCTATTATATTTTTTTAGGTTACTTTACTATTTTTTGTCGTCTCCGTAAACGCAGATATCATCGTGTATTCATGTATATGACTTTTAATTATATAGTCCGAGGTCATGAATTATAAATAATATAATTGGCTATTCTTCCGTCTCATATTTTGCATCCTAAATTTTTTGTATATTTAAAATAAAATATAGAAGTTATTTATATTTATCATAGGTATTTATATAAATAGTAATAGTAATTATTAAAAAGTTAAAAATTTAGTAAGAAACTTCACAAGTGTTAGTTCCTAACTTCCTATGAGGTATAAATTTTATGTTTAGAGCATCTGTATCTCTGAAACTCTCAGAGTTTCTAAATAACTGTTAACAGAATTTTAGAAATTCCAGACTATCTGAATTTCTAGATCTCTACATCCATGAAATTAAAATTAGAATTTCTTAATTGCCACATTAGCATTTAATTAAAATAGTATTAAAAATTGAGCGAATAAAAATTGATTATTTTGCCATATCAGAGTTTTGAAACAGTTTCATATTTAGAAACTATTGAACAAAATTGCTAAATATGAAATCCATCCATGTCCCTGAAACTGATTTAGAAACTGCCAAGTCAGTTTTGAAACTCCAAAAGTTTCAGGGATGCTTTGAAACTCCAAGAATAATATTAATACTCCAATGAAATTCATCCACATCTCTGTACCGGTTGATTATAATCCAGACTAATTCGTACGGTTTCTGATTGGGCGGTCTGGAAATATTATGTTACGTTAGTTGATATGAATTTAATTATGCTTTGAAAGGGGGTCTCTTCTCATCTTCTGTGCCGATGAGACTTAGTGTTTAAAAATGAAGGAGGTCTCACGAAGAACAAAGCATGTAAAATTTTCTCTTTTATGATTGTTAAAAAATTAATCTAATTTTAATTAGTTGAGTAATTTATTGACAAATATCAAAGCGTGTCAAACTTTAATACGTAGGTATTCAATTTTAAATTTAGATTAAGAAACAGTGTTTAAAAATTCAGTTTATTCGGCCGAATATTCCTATTCAGTTGCAATCCGAACAGAAAATCTATATTCGGTCCGAATATGAAGTTTAGAGCATATTACCGATTTAGAGTATATTAATAGTGATAAAATACAGGTTTAAAGTATATTAACAGTGATCTATACTACATATTATTGGTTTAAAGTGTATTAACAGTGATAAAAATATCGGTTTATAGTATATTAACAGTGAATCATATCACATATTACCGTATGCTTGTTTGTATATACGAATTCTCATTTAAAATCTGTATATATAAATTCCAATAAAAATCCACATATTCGGACCTTTTGCATACTGAATAAGAACCGAATTTCAAAACACCGGAAGAAATATCCCATTTAAAGAAAAGATGACCCGTGTATATCTAGTTTTGGGGGTGTACCGGTGTACTGGACTACTGGTGAAATTGATATTTATTTTCTTTTCCAAGGGTAACCAGCTTTTAGAATGAAATGCGCAGTCGCTTTCTTTTTTTCTTCTTCTTTTGTATAAAAGACGATATAGTGCTCTACTGCTCTGGTGATTGATACTCCGGCGTGGCACTTTTGTCTGACTCGGCTTTAATTGAGGCCCAGAAATTATAATTTTTTACAACTCTCCTGCGCGAATGCATATCATATGCTTGTGCAGTTGGCTTTCACCAACTAACACTTTTCTTTCCGAAATTTTTATTAATCGAAATTAAATAAAAAAATATCGGGAAAAGATGATAAATTTCAAAAAAAATTGAATTATTAATAGAACAAGTTAAATAATCCCGTTCCATGGGGACACGTTAAATTATTTTGTCCCACTTAATCACTCGGTCTACTAATTAAACGAACAAGATAGCAAAAAAAAAAAGTACGGACGGGTTAAACCATCCCGTCCAGCACCCATAAAAAAAACGTCAACACTTGCTCGAGTGTTAGGTAGGGGTGTTTATCGGGTCCGGTTTAATCGGTTTTAAACCGAACCGAAAGAGTTTGGACTAAATGGTTCGGTTATTTCGGTTTAATGGATCGGTTTGGTTTGTTTTTTAAAACCAATTCAAATGTTTGGTTCGGTTTACAAGACATTTGGGGAGTCCTTCCTACTTTTCTCATTCATCTCGTCTAACCATGTTACTGTAGAATCTCACCGAAGGCACTATAGGTTGCGAGACTCAGGGGCGAACCAAGTGCAATCAGGGGGGCAATTGCCCCCTGTATTTTGCGTTTTAGTGCAAGTTGAGACGTTTCAATTGACTCTGCTCCTCCATGGAAATTTTTTTGCCCCCCGCTGGATGTTTAATTTGTTGTTCGGATTAAATTTAGAGTTAAAATTAAAATAAATTTCTTCAATTATGATTAATAGTTAGAATTATATATTAAAATATCAGAAATTACAAGTCAGAGTATTGAAAAGTATAGATTAAATCATTATTTTTTTATTAAGTACTTAATTAGTTAATGGATTTGAACCCGATTCGATATTTTTTTCACCCCCCCCCGACGAAAATCCTAGATCCGCCCCTGGCGAGACTATTGGCTTATTTTCGAGTCTTGGGTAATTAGACAAGTTGTGTCAGACCGTGCTGATTTTTTTTAAAGATTATTGGGTTTATTTTCGAGTCTCGAATCATCTTGAGTTAGTCGAGTTGGATTTCATATAATCTAATTTCAAATCATTTTCAAACCTCGATCATTTCATATTGTTCGGTATCAGGTCATCTCGGGTTTCATATCATTTGGGTTCATTCTAATACAGTCAAATTTTAACTTATGACTTCTCATACGGAGAGTATTGCTTTTGTCACTAGGCTAAAAGCTGATTTTTAAGTTTTAATTTATTGAGCTTCTGATATTATTAGATCTCGAATAATCTGATTTTATATTTATTTTGAGAATTGGGGTTTATTCGATTTGGGTCTAATTAGGTTGTCTAACTTCGTATCAATACGTATTTAGAATTTTAGATTGTTCAGATTCAAAATGAGTCGGACTCTTACCGGTTTGACTTTTAAAATAGATTCGAGTAACGAACAAGTCAAGTTTACATCAATTTCTAAACATAATTGGATTACTAAACCTTCCAAATAATGACTCCACCTCAAAGTCTCACGAACCGGAAAAACTTGGTCACCAAATTAAATTGTTAAATTTATTTCAAAATGTATAAAAACTTCATAATTGCAAAAACTAACTATTAGCAGCTCAATATCCATGATATAACCTATTCACAGTTTTTAAAATATTTTCCTATCTTTTTCCCACCAATTTTCTACCAAATTTAATTGGTGAACGGTGTATCAGAGAATTTTTTATTCATAGAAATTAATAAAAAATAACGGAGAGAAAGAGAAAAGGTGTCTCAATTGTTAGATCTATGGAAAGATCGTTGATATTTTTTCCTGTCCAAAAAAAAAATGACACCAATCTAAAATAAGGTTTCTTCTTCTCCAATTGTATGAGATACTCGCAACAAGTATAATCCTTATTCTCCGCGTGGGCCCTACCTCTTCAAATCGTGGTCTATCAATGGGTCCGTTCGGCAGACTATTGAAACAGAGAAAAAGTAGAATTTGAAATAGACTTCAATTCATCACTATTTTAGCAGTTGAAAATAAAAAAGTGAAAAGAGTGAAATAGTGGAAAAGCATTAGTAAATGAACCATTTTCATTTATTGAATAAGAAATTGGCTCACAGAAGAACAGAGGAGGGACCTAGTTATAAACGACAAGGGTCTTAACTACAAAAGTTCATACTCAATTTCACTTTTCTCATTTCTCCAATTCCACTCAATTATTTTTCCGTTCGGCCAAAATAGTGTCTCTATTCCTCTATTTCTCTCTTGCCGAACATGCTCGATATGCTTACAAAATCTATCATGGACTCACAACTTTCAGAAACAACTTATGTAACCTCATTTGTATTTCAAACTTAAATTTTTTTGACATGGAGCCTACAAATCTCATATTTTTTTATCACAAAAGATCTCATAATACTCGAGTACTCTATAATAATTTATATGAATAAAAAAAATTCAAGGTATTAGTCTGATCAAAGCACAAGATCTGATAGAGTCATTAGTTTTAACTTGACACAAATCTCAAAACGGATCTCCTACATCTAAATAAGCACCGAATTTCCATTATTGGACTGAGATTTAATAATAGCTAATTGTCCTCTATCAGTGCCTGGAGGGAGAGGGGGGTGTCCGATGCCTATCGGACCAAACTCAGTTTGATAGGTGATTTCTACCGTCCGATTCACTTTAAGATCTGTGCGCATCACTTTAATTATTTGCTTTAATATCCGTGCACACAGATTTTGAAGTGAATCGGATCGTATAAACCATCCATCTAACAGATTCTGGTCCGATGGACATCGGAAATCCCCCGGGAGGATCTTGTGTTTTGAATTGTCCTTTTTTTTTCTTTTTCTGGATCATCTCTTTCTTCGAGTCGGATCGGGTCCAATTTAGGTGTTTGGTTTTGAATCGTCTCGGTTAAGATAATCTTGAGTTTCAGGTCGTTCCGAGATTTAAGTTGCCTCGAATCAAGTCAATATATTTTTTTTCGTTAAAGTCGAGTCAATTTGAATTTCCAGAAAAAGTGCTGATCGGGTTAGCGGGTCCTTCGTATCAGAATCAGATCAAATTCTATCACCTCTTACACCAATTTGCTCTGTCCACCTCGCATCAAATTCGAATTATTTTATTTTGATTCTCTTGATATTCTATCATTCTTACATAGGGCTTCTGAATAAAAAAAAAAAGAATAATATTCACATCCGAAATCCGAACAAGAAAAGACAAAAAGAACACAAAACGTAAGGTACTGAATTTTTTATCCTTTTGTCAATATTTAGAGACGGAAAGAATATTTATAGAAAAAAATGCGACGTTGTGAAGTGAAAGGACGGAAAAAAGAGAAGGCGAGGCGGGAAATTTTTTATTCGTAGAAATTAATAAAAAAAAACAGTAAGAGTATATTATATTTTTAATTAGTAGAAAGATTAGTAGGATTTTTATCGATCCAAATTAGTTTGATTTTTCTTTTAATTTTTTAATAAAACATGAATTTTTTTTACAAAAATAGATAAGATATCTTAAAATTTAAATATAACAGAAATATTCTATCTATTTTTTTAAATTTTTTTCATATTTTACTAAAAATATAATATAATAATTCTCACCATTATACATCAGATTTGAGAAAAAATAAAAAAAACTAAGTTTAGAACGGTAGAATTCTTACCGATCCAAAGTTTTTTATTTTTAAGATCAGTAGAAATCCTACCAATTTTTCTACCAATGAAACATATAATGTACTATTTATGTTTCTCTCTCTGTTTTTTTTAATTTCTACATGTAAAAAATTTATGACGAAGCGGAGGAAGAAAGAAGTCTACGAAAACATTTTGTCAAAAAAAAAAACCTAAAGATAATTTTCTTATAATAAATCACTTTGTTGATCGTAATGTATATTTTGCTAAAAAAATTAGGGGGACAAATCACTTATCTTTCAGACATTTAGTTCCGGGATAGATCTTTTTATTTTTATTTTTTAATTAATCAGTGAATTATAATGATGTACAAAGAAATTAATGAAAAAAAAACCCCCATTTAGTGTGGTGACCAAGGCAATACTACACATCATATAAATCATTCGTATATTGTTAGATTATAATAACCTTTGTTGAAAATATACATTATGGTTAACAGAGTGATTTATTATAAGAAAATTCTCTTTTTTAACAAAATATTTCCATATTTTTTTTTCTTTATCAGTGTTCTTTCTTTTCTCTCTTCAATCATCTTCTTCAGAAACAAATAAACAGTGTAAGCAGACTGTCATTGTGCGAAGTTTCTCTTTCTTCTCTTTAATAAAAGAGGTTTTCTCTCTCTGAAAACTCAAATATCAATTTTAAGAGCATCTAGATTCCAAAAATTTTAATGTTTCTAATTATTAATCACTTTTTAGAAATTAAGATCTCTAAAATTTCTACACTTTCATATTTCTAAAATTAATTTTAAAGTTTCTATTAAGCTACGTTAGTAATAAATTAAAATAAATAATTTGAGCTAATCATTCGCCGATATAGAGTTTATAAACAGTTTTTTAATAATAAATTTATCTACATAGTTTTTTAAATAAAAAATTCAATTGAATTTAAAAACAGTCAACATCATAGAAACAGTTTCTATGATTGTAAATCGATACGAGCATGTTATTATTTCAGGGACATCAACTCTATCTATTCGCAAAACGCAATCATTATTGCGTCTATTTTTATCCACTAAAAAAACGCAATATAAAGGAGAGAAACGCACCTAGACAGCTATGACATTTGTCATTAAGCTCGCACTCTCTCGCTGAAGCTCTCATGGCCATGGCAGCGACTGTATCCACCACCCGTTTGACCGCCGTGTCGGCGTCTCTCCGCTGTATCCGCCTTCCTCGCACCTCCCCCTCCGCCTTCTCTCTCCGCCAGCAGCGGCGCCACCTTCACTTCACCTCCCCCTCGGCTCTTCTCAAGACCGATTTCAAGACCAAGGAGGTGGGGCAGCCTGAAACCCTAGATTACAGGGTTTTCTTCCTTGACTCATCTGATAAGCAGGTCTCCCCCTGGCACGATGTGCCATTGCACCTGGGAGATGGCTTGTTCAATTTCATCGTGGAAATCCCCAAAGAGACCAGTGCGAAAATGGAGGTGGCGACAGATGAGGCATATACTCCGATAAAACAGGACACCAAGAAGGGCAAGCTCAGATACTACCCGTAAGAGTTTGATTTTAAAGTTTGATTGGGAACAATGCAGAGTCTTTTAGCAAACTATGAATTAAAGTAGAGTTTTTTGTGGTACTTGGGTGATTTCCCAGGTGTGAATTTTCATACAATTTTGAGTATCACAAGAAATAGAGAAAATTTGAATCATAGTTCAAGTTGTGGAGGGGTTAAGTTTGGGACCGGATATTGTCCCGATCAACCTTCGGGTCAACCAGAGGGCGAAATGGTTGTAACGGTGGTACATACTATCTTTCAAAATCTGCACACATATATTGTACAATATATTCCAAATTTAACTTACCCATATATTCAGAATAATTCTCACCCAATCTTAATTAAGTAACAACATTGCGCACAACACACAGATTGTTCAAGTGTCACATAAATAATAGTTGAACTTTTAATAACCAAAGAAAATACCGACATTATCGAAAGGCTAAAGAAGTTCATTGTTTAAGTTAAGATCAAAAGGATTACCACAAAAAAAAAAAATTATCTGCTGAACGGTTAACTGTTTTTCTATTAAATGTTAGTCAATTGACCTGGTTTTGACTGATTCTATTGCATATGATGCCTTTGAGCAAACCAAAAAGGACAGATCTCCATATTGATCTGGTTCTGATAATACTGGCATCAAAGTTTGGCTTAACAATAGCCATTCTGTCAGAATGATTGAAAGGCAACTAAACTATAATCCTGGTAATTGGTACATGCTGGTGCATTGTATTCTAAAAATCATTTATCACTTCTTTGTACAATTTTGGTGGCAGGTACAATATCAACTGGAATTATGGATTACTACCCCAAACATGGGAAGACCCCTCTTTTGCAAATGAAGAAGTTGAAGGTGCTCTTGGGGATAATGACCCAGGTATACAATCTCTTGCCTTTTCTTTTCCATTTTATGTCATTAATTGTACTTATGTTCTTGCTCTCAATATAACCATACTGTTATGCAATTGCATGTCATTTGGCAACTGAGACTGCGCTGACTCCAAAAAAATTTCATCTGAGCCCAATATAACAAAAAATATTCTTAAGTAACCCTTTGTTTTCCAGTCATGCGTTAGTTATTCCTCACTACCAATTCGACACAAATCAAGCAAATGAAAATTTATTCAGTTTACTGCCAGTACCAACTTAACCCTTAGTTTTCCAGTCATGCCTCTGTTGCACCCTTGGTACCAATTTTGTATTTGCGGATAAATAAATATTATATATTTATTTATTTAAGTTCATTTTTTTTTCCTTCCTTTTTCTCCTTTGCTTTTGATAATAGTGGATGTGGTGGAGATAGGAGACAGAAAGGCTAAGATAGGGGAGATTTTAAAGGTGAAACCCTTGGCTACTTTAGCTATGATAGACGAAGGTGAACTTGATTGGAAAATTATTGCAATCTCATTGGATGATCCCAGAGCTTCTCTTGTTAATGATGTCAACGATGTAGAGAAACATTTTCCGGTATGAAGAAACATACGTTTTTTTATGTCGGCAATTTGCAAAACAGGTTTTACATCCTCAAGAAGCTATAAAATATTATTCAACATATTCACACACCTAGAAGTCAGTGGTACCTGTATCTAAATTATATGTTACTGGACCTGCTCAGGTCTAATTAAATTGATCGTGTGCGGATCTTACTTTGTACCAGGATAGTGATGTGAGGCAGGATTCTGAACTGGTAGTTAGGGACCTGTTCAAGACCTACCCAACCTGATACCAGTAAAAACTACCAGGTTAATGTTAAAGTTAATGCAGTAATTCGGTAAAATTAAATCAGCAAGTTAGTGAAATCCTTTATGATGCACAATATGTCTACAAAATCCAACTTTACATGACTTCTATACAATTCCTGCCTCCAGAGGCAGATCCATGTATAGGATCTGGATAGGGGTGTTACCCCCTATTAATTTAAAATTAACAGTTTTACTCATTTATATTTTATAATCCGTACAAGTATTTATACCTTTTAGCCCCCCCTTATAAAATAAAATTACACTACAATAATTTTTTCAGTCCCCCCAATCTCAATTTTCTAGTTCCTCCCCTGCCTGCCTCAATCATTTGTCGTCAAAATAGTGTTTTTAAATAGCAGTTCCTTTGTTGGTTTGGAAGATGTGAATATGATGTTTCATTCTAAATATTTGTTCTAAGCACGCTTTACCCACTTCAATTATAAGATATGTAACACGTATCTTTTTACCTTTTTCAGAAAATGCTAGGTATTCTTTTTTAATAGCTCATTGAATATTGAAGTTGATTTGCTTTATCTACCTCATTCATATTGCTTCTAGTAAGAATATTCTTTTTCTTTCAACGGAAACAAAGAAATAACTTGGTTCAGGACCAGAACTTGGACCTACCTGACCTGTTTATGTAGGGTTTGGGTATGGTTGCGGATTCAATCCATCTGACTTGAAAGTATTGTATTATCCTCACCCGACATGACCCAGCATGAGAAAAGTAAGTATGGTCCTAATACCAACATCATAGAGATTTTTGGTAATCAATATCCTATGATAGCCTGGTAGAAACGTGGAAGAGTTCTATCAATCATTATCTTTTAGTTTGGACTCTTGATCCTGGCTTACATGTTAAAATGTTGTTCTATGATAAAACTATTATCCTTTCAAAATCTGTTATGTTGTGTTGTATAATTAGTGTATATGTTTATTGTTTAGGGAACTCTTACAGCAATAAGAGACTGGTTCAGAGATTACAAGATTCCTGATGGAAAGCCAGCTAACCAATTTGGTCTCGGGAACAAGGCTGCTAGCAAGGTCATTTATTGTTTCTTTTTAGAATCTTTCAATTTTTTTGTATTTTAATATTTTGCAACACGGCCCACCATTTATAGGCATTTGCTAGAAGCACTGCAGTTTTCAGCATTTGCTATCAAAAGAAAGTCCAATTATCACACGATCACTTGTTAGGTCTAAGAAAGAAAAAACTGACTACTTTGCAAGGAAAACAATTTTCTCATCTGATTGAATTCATCTCTCTAATGCATTTTTGGGACCTCTATTCTCTGTCTGATTATTTTATTCTGCAAAGGTAATTTTTCTGGAACACACCATGAGAAGAAAACTTTGAAGGTGTCAGTTTGTCAGAGGAGCAGAAAAGCATAATTCTAAAGACCTATATTTTATTAAATACTTCCTGCCTTTTTACAAAAAAAAATTCATTGGGTGTTTGGGCAAGTACTGTCCCTTGGTACATGCATAGGGCACCAGCATATATTGTCCCAATATGAACTGGTGAAGTGTCCTGTTACCACATTTCGGTCCTACTTGAAGTGGCTGATACTAGGATAAATTGTACCTTGCCTGTTTATCATCCCTACCTATCCTAGTCTGCCTGGTACATGTGCAGTACTACAGTAGCATAAATGTATGGAGTAAAGCTAGTATGAACTTTTGCTTACCAAGTTGATTGACGATCTTAACTTCAAAACCAATTGATGGACTTCAAGCAATGAATTGGAATTCTTGAAAGTTAAAACCAATTTATGTCATGAGTGATACATTTACTTTTTAAATTTATGGAGTTTCAAATTCATTTAATATAGAGTCCAATAGAATTAGTTTCAATACATTCATATTTCATATTTATTTTTACCGGTAAAGTTAGTAAAGTTAGTAAAGTTAGTTTCAAATTCATTTACTTTTTAAATTGGAATATGGAGTAAAGTTAGTTTCAACACATTCATATTTCATATTTATTTTTACCGGTTGACTTTGTACTACATAAAATTGAAAATTAACAAATTTAGCATATTGCACATCACTCATGAAATAGATCGGTTTCGACAGTTTGGATTTGACATTTGAAACTGATCGAATAGGTTTGAACCACCTTGGTAATCTTAAGCTTATACTAGCCTACCCCAACTTGTTTGGGACTAAAGGCTTGGTTGTTGTTGTTGTATACTAGCCTTACCCGTATGCTACGAGTTTAATGCCTTTTCAGCCTTTAATATAGATTTTTAGTATGGATGCCCTTTCGAAAGGTAACTTTCAGAGGTTAACTAAACCTCCAACTTTAACTTGGTCATAAAACTCAGACTATACTTGACTCTAATTTTTACTAAGTTAGATAATGTTCATTTTTAAATAATAATTTTTACAAGATCTCAATTAAATTGTCTAAAAAGTGTAAGAAGTATTGTTATTTTGTGAATATGTGATTTTCTTGTTGCGGAAAACATGATTTACTCAGCTTATGATTCACAGCACTTCACCCCTGGTCATTTCCTTGTAATTTTAATAGATACTTTGTAATGGATGTCTCAAACATAAAACTTATCTTTACAAAGTCAGCCAATTGGCCACTTCTGTTAAGGTATCTAATTTGTTATTTATTTGTTTCTTAATTTCATTTAATAGGATTATGCTTTGAAGGTTATAAAGGAGACGAACGAGTCCTGGGGAAAACTTATGAAAAGATCTGTTCCATCTGGAGAACTGAGCTTAGCCTAAAAAAGCACCTGAAAGGGCATTTTTCTTGTCAGCATTTTTTGTTAGGCATTCAATAAATTATGATATGACTAGTGGATATTTGATTCCAAAGACGAGAGCTTTCATAAATAGTTGCTATATGCCAATATTTTGGAGGCATTATTTGGACATTAGAGTATGTTTTCAACTCGTTAAACTCGTGTACTTCGAAAATAATAATATTTTGTTCATCTATCTCATTACTGCTATGGTCTTTAGTACAGAAATGCAAAGTATAAAGGCATCACTTGGATCTGGTCTGTTCAGGTTCAAATTGTCAAGTGACAATATTAAAAACTGCATAATTGCAGTATCTTTTGGTCTTTTATGTAAGGGATTGTCTGGTACCGTCTCAGGGAGTGTAAATTAGTATCAGTATGTCTTGGTTACGTTACCCATTGCATTTCAGAATTCAACCTGCATTGTGAGAATATTTACTTAGACGTGAACAGATTTTAAGTACCAAGTACTTTGACAATTGCAAGAATACTATTAGTGATGCAAACTTTGAACGGATATTTTTTTTCCGACTAAAAGGAAAGAAAGCTCCATCTGGAACCTCACACTAATTCTGATTTCTGACCAAAAAAAGCCGAAACTCGAGATCCATTATATCATGGAGAAAAAAGAAGCCTGTTGTTCTTTTTTTTTTTTTTTTTTTTTTTTCTGAGTGAAAGCCCTTAAGGCATGCATTGATCTTAATAGAAAAATTCTTACATTACATGGTAGTATGGTACCGAGTACAAACCAACTAGGCTAAAAGATAAAGAACGAAAACTAAAAACAACAAGGAAATAAAACATTGCTAGAAACTGGAGTGGAGTTAAGTCTGTTCTGTATTATTGGAAAGAAATCTGGCCCAAATTGGAACAGCTAAGCTGTTCGAAATTCTGAAAGAGATGTTAAGAAAGGGAAAAGCATCATCCCTTGAACATTTATTTTAATGTTCGTTTTTAAATACGTCCCATGTTTAATTTTTTTTAACAGAATACAATACAAAATTTAATTGTTTTTAACCGATAATAATAATAATAAAATGATTTGATGACCGTATTTATAACGTTAAACGAGTTTCTTTTAATCAAGTACTGTTCTTTGTAAATATTTAGCTACTTTATTTCGACATTTCTTTATTTTGTTCAATATTTTTTTAAAGGCCCCAATACACCCTAGCATCTTTTAGATGCTATTTTCGAGAATTGAACCGGTGTTTTCTTGAAAGAGAGATAGAGTTAGTGCCACTACACTAAATCTGGGGTTTGTTTTTTCAATATTTGTATATTCATAATTTTAAGGTATGTCTGATGTTGATCTAGAATTATAATGATGTGATATCCATATCATCATCAACATTCTTTAAAAATTGTAACTATAAAGAACTAGCTTTCGATCTAGTAAAAAGAAATACGGCTCTCATGTGGGAGGTCATGGGTTTAAAAATTATAACGTTAAACGAGTTTCTTTTAATCAAGTACTGTTCTTTGTAAATATTTAGCTACTTTATTTCGACATTTCTTTGTTTTGTTCAATATTTTTTTAAAGGCCCCAATACACTCTAGCATCTTTTAGATGCTATTTTCGAGAATTGAACCGGTGTTTTCTTGAAAGAGAGATAGAGTTAGTGCCACTACACTAAATCTGGGGTTTGTTTTTTCAATATTTGTATATTCATAATTTTAAGGTATGTCTGATGTTGATCTAGAATTATAATGATGTGATATCCATATCATCATCAACATTCTTTAAAAATTGTAACTATAAAGAACCAGCTTTCGATCTAGTAAAAAGAAATACGGCTCTCATGTGGGAGGTCATGGGTTCAAAACCCACAAAGCAGGGAAGCCCTTTATAATATAAACAGGAGTTTCGAAGTGTATTGGATGCCTTGATCTCCAATCCATGATTTAAAAAAAAAATTGTAACTATATGTATTAATAGTTAAGCTGTGGTAATGTGCATAGTGCGCGTCGATCTGTACTATAGCTCTATATATGCACTTTTTAAAGTCCAAAGAAGAAGTTGATTCGAACTATTTCAAAACGAAATTTTATATTTTTGAAAGTTCTTTTACTATTTTTTAGATAGATAAAAAATTACGAACCATTCAAAATTAGTGATTTTCTACCTATCTAATAAAATAGTAATTTTTTTTTTAAATGTAAAATTTACTCACCAAGTACAAAATCACGTTGAATTGTTTTGATCATCCGTTTATACATTGAAAATAGAGATACGAAGCCATAGTACAGACCAATTTGCGCCAGTGGCGGATTGAAGTTGAGTAAATGGGGTCAAGTGCTAATTGACCCCCATTTATTTTCTAATTTTTTATAATTATACTTGATTTTTTTTTTTATAGTTTGGAGTAAAATGCTAAGGGCGGTGTAAAATTGATTCCGTACGCAACATGAAAATTTTATATAATTGATTCCCATTCACGTCTAACTCTCGTAATTCGAAAGTCTGACTTTGCCCCTGATGTGCGCTATACATAATACCATAGCCTCGCTCGTCTATTAAAATGAACCAGAAATGTTAAAAAAACTATTTAAGTATTTACAAGATGCTTGTTCAATTTTTTATTAAAAATAGCATAGTCATACAAATATACAATCATATTTTCATACTTATATAAAAAAAACTAGCTTAGCATTAAAATTAACTATTTAAGTCTTTAAAAGTACACAATCCTAAGAGGACATAAGATGGGGGTACCACTATCATGGGAACCGACTCTGCTCTTTTTTTTTTTGAGAAAAGAAGGACCATTTTCAATAAATATCAACTTGTATAGGGTAGATCCGTCAAATTTCCGGGAAAAAAATGTTTCGCTAAATACTAGAAACCCTAACTTGTAGCCTCTTTTTTCGACTTCCTTCGCGTTAGACTCCCACGGTCGGCGCCACCTCGCATCGAGCTAGGGTTTGTTCAAGGTCAGTCATCTTATCCTCTTAATTTTCATGGCTTCGCAAATCCCTGTTCATGATTCAGCTCAAATCCTGCTTTTGATTCGGTTCATGTGGCTCAACTTGTCCATTCTCCAGCTATTTTAGGTTTCGCCTGTCTGTTTCTTTGTAACTTTGGGATCTTGAGAAAAATTCGCATAAACTTCGTTCTTTTGTTGATTTCTTTCACTACTTTGCTACGGAGAGTAGCGGAATTTACTGCTGGGCTATAAACTACGAAATTTAGGGTTTCGCATACCTTTCAATAAATTTGAGCAAAATATCGACGAATGGAATCTTGGCTATTAGTTTTACTTAAAATTTTCGCCGATTTATAATTTCAGCCATATAGAACACCTACTTTTGTTAACATCCCTCAATTTAGGTTATGTTATGCTCTTGATAAAAGAGGCCAGGGTAAAATTTATCTTTTTTAATTTAGCCCTTCATTAGTCAAAATATATGTGAAGGTGTCTCCTTCCAGTCTAGCTTTTCTAGGTTTTATTGAAACTTAAATAGTAGGATATGTTTCCTTACTAGGTATTAACCTGAAAAATTTGAAGTCTCCAAGGGCTTTAGTGAAATATCCTGGAAAATTTTAATGGAATCTTGCAAAAAATTTTAATTGGCAGTAATCTTAGGCACATGTCAATTACATTACATTATTTTTAGTGCTGTGTTGTTTCATTGTAGGCATTATTACTGAATAAAGAACCCTAGTACTTTTGGAAGCACAACAGCTCAAGTCAATCTGATAAGAAGAGAGAATAGAAGAGGAGAAAGTCGCAGCTAAAGGTCAGCTTCTGTTATGGCGCCACATGGCGACCAGTCGTACCTCAGCAGCACAACAGATCATAGCCCATACCGGCATGAGGAGATAGGCCAGACTGGTCCATCCTGGTATTACAGTCGGAAGGAGATAGAAGAGAATTCTCCTTCCAGAGGAGACGGTATTGATCTGAAGAAAGAGACGTATCTACGCAAGTCTTATTGCACCTTCTTGCAAGATCTTGGCATGCGACTTAAAGTGTAAGTCGTATAGCGTGACATCAAGGTCTCTTTACCCCTTTACCAGTATAGTTTGTTTGATATTAGCTGTTGTGTTCAAGCAGTACAGTAATTGCTGGCTGTTAGTTGTGAATATGAGTTGTGGGTAGTATTGCAATACTGTATAACATTTGCTATTTTGGGAAAAAAAATTAGAACTACTTTGCCCAGCAAAAATCTTAACCACAAAAACACCAGCAAAGGCTGCAACAAGTCAAGGAGGTCTAGTGAGCTAGAAAATTATTGCCATATATTGATCTTGTAAGGTATACAAAGAGTTTTTGGCAGTGAAATTGTTATACTGTTTTTGATGCCTGTTAGACCTTAATTGAAAGAACCATTTCCTTTGCTTTGTTTTTAATAATTTTTTTGTGATGTGTAGGCCCCAAGTGACAATAGCAACAGCCATAGTGTTTTCCCATCGCTTCTTCCTTCGTCAATCGCATGCCAAGAATGATAGACGAGTATGTCTTCTCATGTTATTTTACTGTGTTTTTTTTATTTCATATGCCATATTGTGTTGGTTGCATTCTGCTGTTTCAAGTTCCTTGGTTTTTGTGTTTCTTTGCTGGTATCGGCATATTTGTTTTCATTAATTCTTCTACTTATGTGAGGTTGATTCTCATCTTCAAATTATTTTCTGTCATATCTTACTGGAAAGTACTGATTTTGGCTGCACATCAAAATGTTTTGCTATATACAATGCATGGATGTTGTGGAATTTCCATATTTTGTTCCGATCACACTTCTTTTTTATTACCTACCAATTTTTTATTTTTTATTTTCTGCTTCTCCATTATTGTTGGTAAGATAATAAATATCAGTAAATAATGGAGAAGTGGAATAGAGAGAAGAATGGGGAGAAGACTGATCTCCTGTTGAGTTCTAGTCTGCCACATTCTGTGCTATACTATTTTTAGATTTCATCTTATCTGTATCTTATCCTTGATTATTTTTATGAAGTTGTGAATCTTGTAATAGGTTGATTGTTATTTTTTGGATGATGATTCAAGATTTCCTATTTTTGTTATTAAATTCTAGCCAAGGTTTTCTATATTGTTTTTATAGTAAAGAAAAAGCAATGATGGTTTGAGATATTGGAGAGTTTTTGAGATATCGAGTGCACTTATATGACTGATGAAAGTTTTGTATCTTTGTTATTATTTATGTATCAATTTTCTTTTTTGGTACAGACAATAGCAACGGTGTGCATGTTTCTTGCTGGGAAAGTGGAGGAGACGCCAAGGCCGTTGAAGGATGTCATTCTTGTCTCCTACGAGATCATCAACAAGAAAGATGCCGATGCGGTGCAGCGAATCAAACAACGGGTAAAGCAATTAGGCATTATTATTATTATTCATTTGGTTTCTGCTCCTTTAACGTCTAAACAATTCTGCTTTCGCCAACCATGGAAATGGCAATCGGGTAGGTTTGGTCATTTCTGTTTGGGTCATTTTCAGGTCGTAAAACATTTAGGTTGGAGTACTTGTCAATGGGGTTCCAGTTATTTTGGGTTCCAGTCATTGGAGTCCAAGTCATCTCAGGTAATGGGTCACTTTGTGTTTTGGCTGTTTCAAATATTAGGTTATTCAAGTTTTCGGCTGTGGGTCAATTGGATCTGAGACCTTGGTTTTATGTTTTGGTTCAGCCCTGGTCTAGGTTAGTTTGGGTTCAGGTCTGGTTGGGTTACATATGCAGATTGTTCTGGTTCGAGTGGTTTGGGCTTGTTTTGTCTCAAGAAATACTTGTCAGGCCAGTGCTTGCCATCTCTGGCTGGCTGGTGTGTTCTTTGGTTTATCTAAAGAATACGAGTTGTGGTTTAATGACAGATTTGCATGAAACCCAAAATTGTGTATATTGGCTGCAAATGCAAGGACTGTTGAAATTGTGTGAAGATAGTGTAGTGGTTGCTGCGTTTTACTCTACAACGAAACCTAAAATGTTTTGCATCTTTATTCTGATTATTATTTATCTATATTTATCTTTTTTGTTTTCTTCTAAATGAAAATTCAATTCTCGAATATAGCTTGATTCTAAGAGTTCCAATGTGTGCATGCATGGTGTATGTATGCATTTCAAAGTTTTTAATTCTAGAAAAGAATTGTGACATTGTCATATGGGGAACTTGAGCTATCTCAATCTCATTTGATTTGGATATTAAGCGCCATATACATTGACTAAGCTTTATACATAATTGGTTCAAGATCATCATTTTTAGCATTATTTTTATGGGAAATATTTTCTACTTGGTTCTGGTCTTCATTTGAAAAAAGATGTTCCATTTGTTTTCTTTTTATGATAATTCCTTGTTACCTTATTATAAATTCATGCTGTCAGGTATATGGTTTTTTCTAAACAGGCAATTATTTTTATCATAATTTGCATCAACAAAGTCTTGGGATTTTCTTATTGTGTACTGGTCATTGGCAATAGTGGAATCTGCTGTTCCTTACTGGCCTAAACTTAAAAGGCACTTTGCAATGATACTTTTACAAATATGCTCTTTGATTTTTGTTCACATTTGTCAGTAAATGAGTTTGTTCAGCCCCTGTTCTTTCCCAAGTTGGCGAAGATTCACTCTTCTTCTTATGAAGAAGTTTATCAACTACATATGTAAAATATGTTGCTAGGCCTTGGTGATTGGGTGGTGCTATATGCACTGTGTTCCAACCTAAGTGTGCACCATCCCTATTATCTTATCGAATAACAGAATATTTAGGTTTTCAAAAACTGCCTGTATTTGATTTGGATGTTATACCCTTGCATTTGTTTGCCAAAAGTGTTCTGAAAGAGTTTCACCAGTTAAAAGGGTACTAGAGAGTTGGAAATGATGTCTGACGAGTGATTATTTACGTTGTTAGTTAGGTAGTAGTTGTTCCAACCCCTTCATGTTATCTGACCACTTATGCAAGTTCACTATATTTGTTGGTGATGTTTTATGCATGCCAATGAACATTTATACTAAAATGGAACAACAGAGGTCTATGAACAAATTGTCTCTGTTATCTATGTACTATTTAGGAAATGTGTGGAGGTTGCCAGAACTTCCTTTTGATGGAGAAATTCTCTTTTTGTTATTTATTCAGGAAGTCTATGAACAACAGAAGGAGTTAATATTAATAGGTGAAAGACTTGTGCTGGCTACTTTAGCTTTTGATCTTAATGTCCATCACCCATACAAGCCGCTTGTGGAGGCTATAAAGAAATTCCACGTTGCCCAAAATGCTCTTGCACAGGTTGCCTGGAATTTCGTCAATGATGGGTACGGTACAATTACCAAAATAAAAAAGATACAAACTGCATGTAGTACCATTAGTTGGAAATTTAAAGGGGGTAATGGTAATGGAACAGGCTAAGAACGTCGCTGTGCTTACAGTTCAAACCACACCACATAGCGGCGGGTGCCATTTTCTTGGCGGCCAAGTTTCTGAAAGTAAAGCTCCCTTCTGATGGAGATAAGGTTTGGTGGCAGGAGTTTGATGTCACCCCCCGCCAGCTAGAAGGTTTGTGTGTGAAAATTCGTTATAACCCCTGCATAAATTCACACTGTTTCAAGAAGTATTATACTGTGGACAAACCCCATACCAACACCCACCTCCTACCACATGGTGTACACACATGCACAAAGCATGAGACATTGAAACTTTGTTCATTTGGAGGAAGTTTAAAGTAGCAAATAAGAGAAAACAGCTGAAATAAATAAGTCTGTAGTTCTTTCTGTAGGAAAACAGAGATTTTGGTATATTGCACTATCTGTTGGGTTTTTTAGTCAATAACCAGATTTAGCTTGATTTTATATCTGGTCTGGTATACAATTCTTGAAGCAATATATATCTTAAATTAAGATAACAAAGTCATGGTTTAATGAGAAAAGGAATGAAAAATTGTATTAGTTTCTGGTGTGTTTGGTCATATCTAACATTAATTATTTTCCATGGATATAATTTTTATTTTTAAAAAAATAACAGAGGTTAGCAATCAGATGCTGGAGCTATATGAGCAGAACCGTATGGCCCCTCTTTCCCAAGGTGAAGCCACTGCCAATGAAGAGGCCGAGGGCAGCTCTGCCAGCCACCAGCCTCGCACTCCGGTTAAAGCACCTCCCTCTGAAAGTGGGGACCCATCATCTGCCTCTCATCACCACCATCCAAGCAGCAATGGGCACCCCACACCACCAACAGTGCGGCACCACTCTTCCTTGAATGGGCCCCACCACAGCAAGCCTGATGAACAGCAGCTGCTGCAAGACAACCATGCTGGGCCGACCTCTGATGGTGGCCCATCTAGGGTTGCTTCATCACCGATGGTCTCAGATGCCATGAAGAAAATCAACACTGACAAGGTCAAGGCACTGGTGGAGAAAAGGCGCAAATCAAAGCTAGAGAACTCCAGAAAGGTTGATGTGTTTGATGAAGACGACCTTATAGAGAGAGAACTGGAACATGGTGTCGAGCTTGCTATTTCTAATAAGAAGGGACATAGTGGTGGCCAGGTGGAAAATACAAAAAATGGTTACCATGGAAATGACAAGGGGGAGGAAGGGGAGCTGTCTATAGATGGCGAGTTGCACTCACCTGAGGTTGGAACCCGCAAGAAGAGACCCGCTAGCCCGGGTGGGACTGGCAAGGGTTACGGTAATTCCTTGAATGATGTACGGGTAAAAAGGTTAAAATATGAGAGCCATGTCTAATTTTTGGTTAGAGGTAGACTTAGCTGTCTTTATATATACTTCAATTATGGCAGGAAGAGAGTTAAACCTATGCTTGTAAAACATGGGACCTCTTAACTGTGTTTATTGTTACTTGGTTTTGTGGAAAAAAAGAGAAAAAAATGCGCAAAAGGAAAAGGAAAAAAAATATATTAGAGGAGATGATATTGAGGTATTAAGTTATTCTGCTACTGTGGATAATATTAGGATGACCCTCAAATCTTGCTTTTACCTTTCTTTCCATTGTCCAGGAGGGGGCTTCTTCAATAACAGTAGTAGCAAATCATAATATCTGTCAATTACATATTTCTCTCTTTTCAGTGATAGTATCTGTCAATTACATATTTTGTTCATATTTACGAATCATTTCCATTTGCGTGCAAATAGTTTATTAATCTTGATGGCCAGGTTATTGAGTGTTGGACCTTGGTTTATTTATTTCATATTCTTATGTCGTTATCTGTGGACACGTAATGTCAATTTGAGGGAACACAAGGAAAAACGATACAATTGATATCTGTAGAGTAGAACTGGGGTGTTCCTAAGTTTACCAAGGTTCTTTGTGAACTCAGTTCTAAAATCTATCGAATTGGTTTCAAACGATGAATTCAAACTGTTGAAATCTTTCTATCTTATATGAGTGATGTGTCAAGATGTGAAAATTTAAAAGTTTCAAATTAATTTAGTATAAAGTCAAAGTGGTTAAAATTAAAACGTTCATAAATTAATTTTAATGTATTTATTTTTTGGACGTCTTTTGACCACTTGAGTCTATACAAAGTTATTGAAATTTTAAAATTTTTATATGTAAATGTATCATTCGGAAGGTAGAAGGATTTCAACAGTTTGGATTTATTGTTTGAAGTCAATCTAATAGACTTTAGAGTTGAGTTTACAAAGGAGTTTTGTGAACTTAAGAACACTCAAGTTTTACTTGATATCTATATATGATACTTAGTTCTTAAACGTTGTTGTAGTTCTGATATGAAATTCCTGAAAATTTTATTTATACCATGTTAAAAAAATAAACTAAACAACCGTGATTTTAACAGAATTTCACACTTGCAACGTCTGTCAATTGAATTGACGGACTCAAAATGAGTGGTCCGTCAATTAAATCGGCGGATCCTATTTGGAGGTCTGGCTATTGAATCGGTGGACTTTTTTATCTTCTAATTTTAAAAAAAGAGTCGCCGATTCAATTGACGCCCTCTTTTTTTTAACATTATCCAATTGAATTGGAGGAAAAAGAAAAAAAAAAGAGGTCCGCTAATTGAATTGGTGGATCATATTTTGGGTCCACCAATAGAATTGGTGGACGTGGTA
This sequence comes from Carex arenaria, assembly GCA_964058825.1. Taxonomy (NCBI): domain Eukaryota; kingdom Viridiplantae; phylum Streptophyta; class Magnoliopsida; order Poales; family Cyperaceae; genus Carex; species Carex arenaria. The sequence goes on along the minus strand of CAXKVW010000022.1, from coordinate 58,390 downwards.
GAAATTAAATTCTGTAAAAATTGTGGTTGTTTGGTTTATTTTATTTTTTAATATGATATAAATAAAAATTTTGGATGAAATTCTTCAGATCCAATAGTTGAAGCATTTCACAATATAACTTAACAAGAATTGTTAATTGAACATTACTGTTTGTAACTAATTGGTCACTCAATTTTAATTTGTCCTTCATTAGCAGTTGACATTGAAGAATAATTACATTCAAAATTAAACGAGTCTTCGTACAGATGTCACATTTAAATTTAAATAATGTTCTAATTTAATAATTATAATAATTTAAGATTAATTCGGAAAAGAGTATAACCACTAAATGATGGTTAATTGGTTTGATAATTTATACATGATAATTTATTGTTTTCGATTTCCTATCTTTTGACAGGTTTGCGCTAGTACTTATTTTGCATTGAAATTGTCCTAAATATCGTGCTTACTAAAATACCAAATATTTTTTAAATTTGAAATTAAATTATGGTATGAAATCGAAATAAATGACACTTCATTAAATACTAAAGAAGTTGTGAAAGAAACTGTAGTTCGTTGAAAATGAAAATGAAAATATACCATTAATTATTTTCACTTCCTCTACACTATTCAACTGTACAATCCCAAAGAATATTTCTACTAATTTGAACAGCACAGAATTAGCACTATCCTCATACTGTTCGAATTAACATCTTTGTACCATTATAAGAAATTATTTTTTTCTTGGGGGGAAATTCTATCAGGCAACCAAGTTCTGGTTTAGGGCTGCTAATGAGCTAGGTTCGGCTCGACTCAATAAAAAAAGCATAATAGCTCAAGCTCGGCTCGACTCGGTTCATGTAAATACTTGGCTCGGCTCACGAGGCGAACCCAACAAAGTAGTTATAATAGAACTTGAGTTTTATTGATTAGTTTAAAATAAAGAGAAGCATTTGAAAACATAGCTGTTCAATTAAGATAAATGGGACGAGATAAATAAAACTTAAACTAATTTAAACAAAATTCAAACTAATTGAGTAAAAATACCAAACTAATCAAATTCATACTGACAGCTTCAAAAGGCATATAAGCCTAGCGCATTCTGTGAGTCTCTGTCGATTCGAGCTCCAATCAGTCCTGGGCCTCCCGGCACACCTCCATACGGGTGCGTATCCTCTGCGATATCTCAATTTTTTGCATGACCAACGTGTCCGGTGTCTATTGGAAAACGTAGGGGGCAATATTATTTGAACTTTGAGATTCGTGCAGAACGTATTTGAACAATTGAGATATTCCAAAAAGATACGCAAAGTTTGAGATATCTCAGAGGATGCGAATTCCCTCCATACTACGTGTGACAATGCCACCTGTCTGGAATAAGATTATTTATTTTTTAAAGGACAAATACTTTGATTTGATTAGTAAGTACTAACTGTTTGTCTAGAACTTTTTTTTTTTTTTTTTTTTTTGATTATAGCTCGTAGGCCTCAATTCTGTCCCCAAGCAGAATTGATCCTGTGTCCCTCCCTTAGGAGGACACTGTTTGTCTAGAACTCAGTACTCAAAATGTATACACTGCAACCATTCTGGTGGAACCCTTCGTACTTTTATCAAATAAACACAATTCTCTTGATTATGGCGCTAAACCAAGTCCAATATGACAACTCATTGGCTCATGAGCCGGTTCGGCTCGGCTCTATTTGAGTAATAAAATATGAGCTGAGTCGAGTTCGGACTTTATTTAGTTTAGAATCTGGTTCGATATAATTTATTGAGCCATCCAACTCATTGACTCATGAGCCGGCTCGACTCATTAGCAGGCCTATTCTGGTGACACCATGAACATTATACAAATAATTGAAATAAAATAAAAAATAAAACAAGCAACATAAAAATATTGCGAACAAGGCTTTGTTGAACAAGATAAATGTCACGCATATGATGCTTATGTGCATGCGAGGAATTGGTGGGACCTTTTTTGCTGGTAAATTCGAACTTGTTTACTTGGAGTCTTGGACTCGTCACTTGTGCGAACAAAGCCTGTGGCGGCTAAACAACACAGCGTCAAAGAAAACCACATTTGACCAGGTCACACTTTAGTATATTTTTTTAATTTTGGATTCTTTTTTTGATGGAAACGAAGTTGCCAGATTATTCACGACATTTTTCTTTCCAATGTACAGCATTTTAAGTAGCGTGCAACATTTTGATCCAATAATTTGTGACGAGACAACTTTTGACTCTTGAAAACATAGTATTTCTTTTATCGTCTTTTTTGAAGCTTTGACGGTACTTGATGAATTGATAAAAAATAATAATTGACGATGCATTTTTCAATTATTGTCAACAACACTTCCTAAACAACTTAAAATGTATTACGCAAGGGAAATTAAATAAGTTAAAAATGGATTTATGGTTTTGAAATAAAAAAATGTCAAAACCAGAATACAATTTTAATAGGTTCTTTAATTTTTGGTGCACTAACTAGGAACAACATCAAATATATTGGAGGTGGATAATAATTAATATGAACAACTCACAACTGTCAAGAAGTTCTTTTTTTTTTCCTATGCAATTTCGAGTATTTGAGATCAATCATTGACCGGTAGATCTTATATGGTTGAGCTGTTGTTAAATAAGTTTGGTTGGTGTTAGGATGAGCAATGGTGTACACGGGTTAGGTTGATCTAGTATTGACATTTTTAATTTATAATAAATCATCATAACTTAAAGTTGGTTCAAGTTAATTTTTTTTAGACGGTCAAATTATGCAGATTTCATTCATAAAAACTATAATATGTATGGAAACATATAGCTAACTATTATTAATTATTAAAAATTTAAATTTTAACGCAGCAAACAACAACATAAAATGAAATTCTAAAACTAACAACATTAATACAATATCATTCTATATAAATGACCACAACATATTTTAAAAAACAATAAAACATCATTATTTATACAATAAACAATAAAGAAATTATTGCAAACAAAATAGTGTAAACAAATTCAACAATGCATAAGAGTAATTTATTTTCAAAATTATATTGATTTAAAACATAATTTAGATCCCTTTAAATTATGCAAATATACAAATTCATTATATTATTGTTACACGATCGGTTGGGTTTTAGGATCCGACTCTGCTACTTTTATTTAACAAAAGCAGGATCCTGCCTTTACCATCTGAATCATTCAAATTCGTTGAGATTTGTGCATGGAAATTTTTTTTATCGAGATACGTGAATGGAAAATTTTGAATGGTTGGAATGGTAAAAGCAGGACCTGCTTTTATTAAATAAAAGCAGCAGAGTCGGATCCTGGGTTTTAACCGATGTACATTTTAAATTTCATAAACCAAAATGAATTTGGCAAGTTAATAAAAAACTAATCTTTGTCTAATCAAATAAAATTTAGATCTATTATTTTTTGAATCGGTTGATCGGATCGAACATGTTAGTTGGGTTAGGCGGATTGTTCGTAAAAAAACCACCTATTTCCCCAAGAAGAACTAATTTGTGCGCTTACCTGAAGCTCTATTCTTTGCCATCATCAGTTGAGATCCCTTCCATCGCACCGCCAGATTTCTAACAGATATGGATCCTCACTGTTTGATCAAACGGTTCAAAACTCGATCAATGTCAGATGAAGCTGGAGAGGATCCAGACGTCTCTCCCACATTTCAAAAGGGCACAATAGTTTACTAGTATTGTCTGTAGGTGTTTGGTCAAGTGGAAAAGGACCTCACACAAATCCCAATTCATGGAAATACTCTTTTCATCGCACTTATTTTTTCACGGATACATTCCACACCTTTCTCACGCGCAAACCTTTTTACCAAAACCTGTCGAACCTTTTCCACTTCTATGCAAACAGGGACCGGACCTAGAGGAGAAGAACTACTGAGTGCGTATCCTCTGAGATATCTCAACTTTTGCGTCCGAAATTTTTATTAATACCCTTGAAAAAAAAATAAACAAAAAACTCCTTTTTCTAGGGAATTTGATAAATATTTGGGCCGCAATGACGATTAGCGGCTCTATTCTTGGGAGTCGCCATGTGTCATTGCGCCCCAATATGAGGACCGCCAATCGTTATTGCAACCCCTATATAGGAGATTTAATTGGTACCAAAATTAAACTCTAAACCCTAAATTCTAAATATCTGGACAGACTATGATTTTTGGTTATGGAGTCCAGAAGATGTCCGAGATTGAGTAGATTCACAATGAGCAGGTTTATGAGGAGGATGTCGATGAGGAGGACGATGACACAGATACATACGACACGCCACTCTCCAGGCGGGTAGGGGGTTCATAAAGAAGAAGCCGAGGACAATATTTAGTCCAGACCCGTAGGCATTTCAAACGAACGATATTTTACAAATAAACGACAGACTCAGGATTTTAATCCGACAAACAAACGGTATTTTAAAAATAAGCGACATATCCAATAAACAATATTTACAACAAAATAACAATTAAAATTAATAACTAAACTACATAAAAAATAAACAAACAAAATACAATTCTATTAAAAAAGAAAAAAGAAAAAAAAAGGGGGCCGCAATAACGAATGGCGGCCTCATTCTTGGGACCGTAATGACAATTGGCGGCCTCCAAGAATAGAGTTGCCAATCGTTACTGCGGCTTGAATATTTATCGAATTCCCCAAAAAAAAGGATTTTCTTTTTGAAAGGGTATTAATAAAAATTTTGGCTTTTGCGTGACCGACGAGTACAGTACCTATTCGGGGGATAGCACAGGGACCAATATTATTTGTGCTTTGAGATTCGTGCATAGCATATTTGAATGGTTGAGATTTCCCAAAAAAAAAACACTCAAAGTTTGAGATATCTCAGAGAATGTGAATTCAGAACTACTTTGGGAGGTTCAGCCCCACAGCTCCTTTCAGTTGAAAAGGATTGTGTTCAATCAAAACAGAAAATTCAATCACAAAGAGGGAAAAAAAAGATTGTGTTAGTGGATCGTCTCCTAAACATATTAGAATTTATAAAAAAATGTTTTTATAAAGAATGCTAATACCGTGTCTCTGTTTTTTTTAGTTATCCATATTTCAGATATAATTTTGTGATTCTTTCCAAAAGAACATTAATTGTTATTCTTCATAAATTCATATTAAATAGAAAAAAAAATAAACATATTATTAGGTTTATTAGATACATTCGTAGGAGGGGACGCGGAGAGTGTTCTTTAAAATGGGGCTTGACCCCTCTTGTTTTCTAAAAAAAATAATAATTAAACTTTAAAATGAAACAACTGAATAAAATTCTGTCAAAGTTTGGGTTCGATTAGAGAAATCAGCTCGGTAGTTAGTTACACACTATCACGGTTTTATGTTGCAATTAAACTATTAATCTTGGTTTACATTGCAAAAACCTTTGCGAAGATACAAAATTTATTATTATTCAAGACTTACTTTTGAAGATCTCATTTTTTATTGGAACACGTGAGAAATAATTCTTATTCCGCACTTCTTATTACGGAGTCAAATATCAGTAACTTAAGTGCGCATAAGTGGGAATTAAGGGAAGTTATGACTTCATAACTTGTGAAGCCTATAAAAATGGAATAAATTATTCCTCAAATTGTCCTTCTAAGGGACCCACAATTCGTACTATTAATATTATATTACTATATTTACTATCATAATCTTCATTTTTTTATGTAAAAATATCTTTCTTTTTATTTTGAAAATTTGGTAGTGACTACCAAAGTTGTAATTATATCATTATCATTATTATTGTTATTATTGTTGTTATTATCATTAATTGTATCGTTAGTGTTATTATTATTATGAAACTAGCAAAATCATATGATCACAATTATAATTATTATGGTTATTATCAATATTAATATTATTATTGCCATTGTTTTAATATTTTAGTATGACGACATAAATGTTATCTCTTCTTATTTTTTTCACCTGCTCAATCAAATAAGAATAGTTTATGGTGACTTTACATAAGAACATAAAGAAGTTATGTTCGCATGATTTTATAAGAGTGAGCCTATGGTACTATGCATATCACGGATGGGTCCGTGATACGGTTCAATATCTTCGTTTTCAAAGTTTTAACGGTCGATCCGAACCGTTCAACATGTTTATCATATGAATATGTACTTGCCGACCAAATTTTACATTTTTTAGAATTTTTTTACTATTTTTTTAGATAGGTATAAAATCACTTGATCCGAAAATTCTGGACCATCCAAAAACAGTGATTTTCTGCCTACCTAAAAAAATAGTAAAAAAATTCTAAAAAATGTAAAATTTGGTCGGCAAGTACATATTCATATGAAAAACATATTGAACGGTTCGGATCGACCGTTAGAACTTTGAAAACGAAGATATTGAATCGTATCACGGACCCATCCGTGATATGCATATTACCATAGGCTCACTCATTTTATAATCTAATCAAACTTGGGGCAAGAGATTTAAAAAAAAAAAAAAATCAAAATTCATTTTTTTAAAATAGAACACTATAATTTATTCATTCCAATCAAATTGATGCATTCATTTTATCGACTTTTGACCTTTAATATAATATGGCGGTAAACTTTACTATTTTATATTTGCTTACAACTACTAAAATAAACAAAAAAGTTCTGCTCGATTAGCTGTTTTGGATTTGAAATTAAGATAATTATAACATATGTGCCTTCATTTTTAATTTTGTAAAAAATATTATTTAAAATAAAAAAATTAAATGTTATGATAACCTGTTGCACAAGAATATTATTATAATTATATAACAGCAGAAGTTTCCTTTTTAATTTTTATGCATCGTATCCGTCAGCATGTAATTAATAATGTGTAAATATCCTTTACCCGTTTTTGATTTTTTTTCTTCAATAAAAATAAAAATAAATTTTTTAAATTTAAATTATTTATAATACAAATTTTGATCGAATTTGGAACTTATGATATTTCATACTGACGCCTTGGATCTTTTTGTTTAAAGAAAAATTGTTATCCCTACTAGTTGTTTCAGACAGTTTACATGTTTAATTCAACACAATGTTTGAAGTTCGAGCACTCGTAAAAAATGTTAAGAAGGCGTTTTCAAATTACTTAGCAAATGACATGACTATTCTGAAATTATAATTATAATCGGTACATATATACAGAACCCAAAATTTAAATCGCTCCGCTAAGCTAAAAAAATGTATTAGAAACAAAAGTATGTAATGTAATTTAAAAGGACATGATCGCCTAGATAAAATTTTTTATCAATAGAAATTATAAAATTTAAATATACAAAAATAAAAAGAGTATCTTGATTGCAACAAATATAGTAAGATCGGACGCAGAGACAACGATCCATCTATTTAAGGATCAGAGTCAATGACTCAGATCCATTATTTTATTTTATTTTTATCAAATATGACACATTCCTTACAGAATTCAATATAATTAATAAAAAAATAAAAAAATTATGGATTTGAGCCATTGACTCCGATCCATAAATGGATAGATCGTTGTTGCTAATTCCGATCTTACTATATTTGTTGTAATCCAGGTACTATTTCTGTTTGTGTATATTTTAATTTTATAATTTCTATTAATAAAAAATACTCTCGCCTAGATACCAATCCTTAATTAAAAGTACATAACTGCATTGTACAATATTAGTAAACTACATCCCGTAAGAATTTTCACAAGCTTATTAAACAAACAAATAAGAAGAAAATTAACAAACGAATTTCTGCGTACAACCATGTTAAGGACGGTTATATCAATCTCAATCCCCTGGCATTAACTCCTCGAACAACATGCACTTTATATTTTAATCCACATTAAAAACATAAAATGCGAACCAAGATGCTAGTTTGACATATGATATCTCCACTCATTTCTTTATTCCTTCTCGTTCTTATTTAACCAATAATTAATTATTAGTAATTATTACCACTTCCCGCCTTTGTTGCTGTGCTGCCCCACTTATATTCTTCATAGTCAACTCCACCTTTCTCTTCCCTCATCTCCATCTCTCTGTTTCTTCATTAATTTCTCTTCATTTCTCTCTCTCTCTTCATTAACTCTTTGCTCCTTTTTCCAGAACCAACATCTCTCTTTCTCCAGATGCATTATCAACATTGCACATGACTTTCTCTCTCCTCTATCTCTTCCTCCTCTGTCTCTTCTTTCTTCTCTCTCCCATTCAAACCCAGCCATTATCAAACTCAACAGAGTTCTTCGCCTTGTACAGCCTCCGCTCCTCTCTCTCTATCCGGTCCAGCTACTGGCCTCTCAAATCCGACCCATGCACCACCTGGACTGGAGTCGGATGCTTATCTGGTCGGGTCGTTTCCATATCCTTAACGGGTCTCCGTCGGACCCGGATTGGCAGGTTAAACCCACAATTCTCTGTAGATGGTTTGCAAAACTTGTCTCATTTAACCACATTTAATGCCTCTGGTTTCTATTTACCGGGTTCAATACCAATCTGGTTCGGCCGCCAGCTCGGGTCGGGCTTCACGACCCTTGACCTTGGGTTCACGGGTGTTACCGGGTCCATACCTGCCGAGCTTGCGCTTCTCTCCAGCTTGAAAAGTTTGGTCCTTTCACACAATAACATTACCGGTACGATACCATCACAACTAGGTTATGTTTCCTCTCTCAGTCACATTGATATTGCGTTTAACAATCTTACGGGTAGTGTGCCCGATTCGATTTGGGCGCTTCCAGAGTTAAATTACCTTGATTTGTCATCAAATCAGCTGACGGGTCAGGTACCCCGCACAGTGCCGACCCATAATGGCACTTTATATACTTTTAACCTATCAAATAATCTTTTTCACGGCAAGGTTTCTCCGGAAGTTGAATCATTTATGGGAAGCTTCAATCTTTCTGACATCTCTAATAATTATTTTGAGGGCTCTTTAAATACCCGTGTTATAGGAAACATGAATTGCTTCAATAATGCATCTAATCAGAGAAGCATATCAGATTGTTCTGAGTTTTACAAGCAGAGAGGTCTACTGTATGATCAATTTACCAGATTACCTTCTGCCCTTGCTCCTACAATGCCAAACCTTCCAACAAGAGAAGCTTCATTTAGCAGCAAAAACAAAAAATCAAAAACAAAAAAGAATAAAAAGAAGTATATTTTAGCAGGGTCAATTGGTGCAGCTGGATTGGTTGTGCTACTTACTATAATTGTGCTTGTTTTCATTTGTGTATGCTGGAGGAAAAACCGAACGCAACCTATGAGTAGGAGAGGCAGTGGCTTAACCAGTGTTCATGCCCAAGCTTCTCCCATTGCCACATTACCGGTACCGACCTCTCCTACTGGTACCCAAAACCCATCAGCAGTTGCAGATTCTTTCACCTTTGACAAACTAGCACATGCTACATCAGACTTCGCAGAGGACAAATGTCTCAAACATGGTCACACTGGAGACATCTATCATGGTATGCTGGAAGATGGATCCCACGTGGTGGTGAAACGGGTCAATGGCAACCTTGTCAAAAAGGAGGGAGTCATAGGGGAATTGAGTTTCTTTGAGAAGATGACACATTCGAGGTTCGTACCATTTTTGGGACGTTTTGTGCAGGATGAAGACAAGGTAGAGTTCTTTGTGTACCAATTCATGCCCAAAGGGGACTTGACAGGTGCTTTGCATAAGAGGCATAAAGAGGTAGAAGAAGAGGAATTGGAATTGGAAAGGGAGTCACAATTAGAGGAGTTGCCATCTTTAGACTGGATAACAAGGTTGAAAATTGCAACCGGAGTTGCCGAAGCGCTTTGTATCTTGCATCAGGAGTGCAATCCCCCAATTGTGCATAGGTACAAATTTCGAACAAGTTTTATTTTAGTCAAAATCAAACAAGGTGCAAGCCTAATTAGGGGAGGTTGCATGGATTGTACTTTTAATGCCTATTTAGATTGGTATGACTTGAATACCCTGTAAGTATATACTGACTACAATATGTGTGGTACATGTATCCTGTGTTGATATTTAGTCATCTATTTAGCCTCAACTAATAATATGAGCAAGCTCCTATTGTAGTTTATAAAATCTCCCATAAATAGGGAATTGTTAACACTGTAAATCAACAAAACCTAGTATGCTCAGGCACTAATCTCTGTGCTTTGTCTGTTTGAATTGTAGAGATATTCAAGCAAGCAGCATTCTTCTAGATGACAAATTTGAGGTGAGGCTTGGAAGTTTGAGTGAGGTTTGTGCACAACAAGGGGATGGCCACAACAGTGTATTTTCTCGAATTTTGAAGTCTTCGAAGTAAGCTTTTATTTCTTCTTCTGTTATTGTAATTTCTTCATTGAAACTCTTTAAATTTGTTAAGGAAACCCATACTTAGCTTAATATAACTCTGCATAATTAATCCGGATCCCCCCTCCACCCAAAATCCACAAGAAAAAATAATTAACAAAAGGAGGAACAGAAAAGCTGTACGAACTGAAATCTTTATTCGCTAGTTATTACTATGGGCTGTATTAGCTTTGTTTTCTAAGAAGATTCTTCATCATACCTTTTTAAGTTTTCTTTCTGTCTGGTTTAGATTATATCCTGATTTTGGAATTACTTGACTCTGGATCTCATTTGTTGACTCGTACCAACTGGATACAATGTACCCCATTATGTTTAATTTCTTCACAGAAATAGATCCTACTTGTTCCAAGTCATATGATTTGACTCATCTTATTTTTTTCTTACTTGGTGAATTTGGTAACTTATAAGTTAATTTAAATTAAAGGTATAGTTGAATCAAAATGTAAGTGCTAACTTGATGGTATTCCTGGTAGTCTGAGAAAACACAGGTGGTCAATAATAGTTGCTACTTTCTACCTTTGACAGGATTTTAGTTTTACCACAGAAAGATGAATTAGCAGTACACTTCTGTTAAGTGATTATCTTTATAAACAGAGCTCAGATGGTAAGTTTTAGGTTTAATTTAGATACTGCTTACATGTTGCTTACGGACAATGACCTCTACGATCTATAGTGTAGGCATAATATAGTTAGTTTATTATTAGTATTAGTATTATTACTATTATTAGAAGTACCATTATTACTATTAGTAGTACTACTATTACTATTTTATGTCTATTTACTTCACCTTGTGACTATAGTTAGTTTATTATTAGTATTAGTATTATTACTATTATTAGAAGTACCATTATTGCTATTAGTAGTACTACTATTACTATTTTATGTCTATTTACTTCACCTTGTGACTATGATTGGGTTTCATTTCTAGCCTGCTCCAACTTGTTTGGGACTAAAGACTTGGTGGTTGTTGTTGTTGTTCCATGTTGCTTACGGGAATATAGCGATGTACTATCAGAAATTCAGGATTTCTTATAAAACAGATTCAACAACAGTTGCTTATCATACTGAATCGGGGAAGTGTTTGATATATATGAAGCGGTCTTTTGCAAAATTCTGTCCAATATTTTGCCAGAACTGCTAATAACACCATATTTCCGTTTTACTTTATTTTCTTTTGAAATCTCTTGCTAGTTTCTAATCTCTACTTTCACTTGTAGGTCACTTGACAAGGTCATCTCTGGTATGTGTTACTTCTCATCCCAATTTTGTTTTGTATCCCTTTTTTTAATCACCTATATATGCTAAATGAATCATACTATCTCGTATTTCAGGACCACCAGCTGCATGCTCCTATGATATATTCTGTCTTGGCAAGGTACTACTCGAGCTAGTAACCGGTAAACTCGGTCTTAGTGGATCTGACGACCCAGCCACAGCTGACTGGATCGAGATGGCGCTGACCCACATAACTATACATGACAGGGACCTAATTGTAAAAATCATTGATCCATCTCTATTTCTCTATGAAGACCATTTGGAGGAGGTATGGGCCATGGCCTTAGTGGCAAAAGCATGCCTAAACTCTAGGCCGTCAAAAAGACCACCCGCCCGGTACGTGTTAAAGGCTCTGGAGAATCCATTAAGGGTTGTCAGAGAGGAGGAGAGGTCAAGTTCCTTATCAGGTCGGATTCGAACCATGTCTAATAGGAGCTCATGGAGAGGTGCATTTCACGGAAGCTGGCGGTTTGGATCTGATATTGCTTCGTCGGGTCAGGTTGTCGAGAATCGCAGCTTCAGGCATTCAATGAAGTCACAAGGGAGTGAAAAATCTTTTACACACAAAAGATCCTCTCAAAGATCTTCTCGAGAGGTCGTGCCCGAGCCATTGGATTTGGAAGAGGGTGTCATTGAAATCAAACCTTAATTCTTTAACCATTCTATATGTAAATTCATTTCATTGTTTTATTTTATAGCTTTACCATTATTTGGAAATGCATTTTTGTCTTTTGCCATGCATTTTCTCATTGCTTCAAAGGATAAAATGGTGCATATTTTTTTCCCTATTTTATTTTCATTTTTGTGGATTTCTTCTTGTTTTTTTTTTCTTTTGGGAGGGCGAGGGATGGAGTGTGGGTAGTAATTTTGCCTCTCTTTAATTTCGTTTTTTTCCCATTTAAACAAACAAGCTGAAATACTCGGAATGTGATTTATTTATTGATCTCAAGTTCGTGTGCTATAAATCTATATAGATGCTGGTGCAATTTGGCAGAAAATGTTTCCAATTGATAAGAGCAATTTTGCAATCTCTGAATTTCCACCTTCAGTCCTGCGAAAGTGAAAAAATAGTGTTTCGATTGGATTATGGAAATACAAATTTTTGAAAGAAAGGTTCCAAAAAAAAAATATCAAATATTTTAAAAGAAAATTCTACAAAAAATAAAAAGGAATAGTTTCAATCTGTTGCCTGAACCGTTGTGATTGAATTAATCCATGATGCAACGGGTAAATGTTTATTTTATCCGTTGTAACGATTCCTGAACCGTTGCAACAGTATGCCTTACTTAGGTAAATCTCAAGTTTATTTTACCAATTTTGTATATTATAATTCCTAATCTTGAGGTGATGTTTCTGTTGTCCAATGCCCAGTGCTTCATGAGTTCATCCTTGATAGATATAGCAATTATTCATTCGTCCTCAATGTGTGTATTGCATCTTTTATGGTTATGATTCTGCACAATATCCCAAGACAAGAAAACTATAAAATTTAATTTATATATGTTTTGCAAATTTAGTCAAACATACAAGTAGATTATATCACAATCCAACAATCCAAACCGTTGAATCCGATCTATCTTACAAGTGATGTGTCTATGTACAAAAATTTAAAATTAATTTAATATAAAATCAAGTGGTCAAAATTAAAAAAATACTTTAATTTATTTATTTTTAAATAACTTTTTACCACTTAACTCCATACAAAATTAATACATTTTTCATGTTTTTTAATGCATGAGCTCAGAATAATTCACAATCACATGTGTTCAGAGAGTTTCATTAAATTTTTCAAATAAAAATTATTATTAAACAATTTTGTAAACGAAAAAAAAAAAATCTAAAAGTCCTCGACTTTCCCCAGCATACGCTTCCCCGAGTACAGTACTGCAGTTCAGTTCGGATAAACCCCCGCCTCTCTTCCTCAGACTCCCTCCAATGCTCTCTCCTCTCTCCGACCACCCAATTCGCTTACTCCATTCTTTTCCCTACCAAAAACCTGCCCCTAATTCCTCTCTCGTCTTCATCACATTACATTTCCGTACTCTCTCGTGCTCCAGGCACCTAGTATGCTGCCGGCGCCACAACTCCTACACTATCTTAGAAACCGACAACCCGATTCAATTGCGCCAAAATCCCGAATCAGAGCAAGATGAGATCCGTAGAAAGATCATTAATGAATCCTCCCTGGCCACACGCAGAATCCCCAAATTCCCGGGCTCTGTCGACTTCCCAAAGCCCGACTTACCGCAAGTCGACTTACAAGCTTCGTTTGACAACAGCGTGGAACAAGATAGGTACAGTGCTGAAATTTTAGCTAAGGAATTGTGCTAGTATTGTACTGACGCTGGTCCGGAAAGTTTACCCTCGTTGCACCAGGTTCTTACAATTACAATGACAGTAATGCTATCACTGGAATTATTACACCAATAGATGGCACATTCAAGCACAGTTTCCAACCACTACTGGTACATAACCAGCATTACTGACCCAATGCAGTGCATACTACAATGGTAAATTTTAAAAACAGTATGCTATCCTCGTGGTGCATATCAACTAAAATCCCAACTCTAATTCTGACTATTTTTATTTATTTGTTATTATATTTTTTGTTTTAAAGGGTATTGAAGAAGGCTTTGGAGGTTAGAAGAGGGGTTGCTAGTGAAACATTAAAATCAGCATTTCGGGCTGGGAGAATGAGCAAGACTTATTCAAGTAACCTAGTTTCCAACTTGGGTGCTTTTGTGGATCGGGTTGTGATTGGTGCTGCGGCCATGAAGGCTGATCCTGAATTTTCGCACCAGTCATTTAATGCGCGAGCCAAGGGATACATTCAGAGCGCCGGTGTTGTTCCTCTTGTCAAGTAATGATCTCCCCATGCTTTGATAGTTTGATATGGTGTCCATTAAGTGTTTAAAAAGTTCCATCAAGCACTTATAAGCTAGTGCAAGCAAGTTTGACCCACATTTTTCTGTAATTACCAAAAGAGCACCCAGCGTCTTTCACTTTGCCACAAGACCCAATATTTGATGTTATTTGAATATGGCACCCAAAAGGGGAGTCATTGTAAATTCAAGCAAACCTGACCAATTGCCTTTGTGGTTTAATGTTAGGTCACAAGTACATTAATAATGATTTGTGTTAATTTGTAACTCAACATCTAATCGTCCTGTTGGCTTAGTTTTTAGTTCCAGTTATGCTTGAGGAAAATTTAAAATAATTTATACACCGGAAGTACATGCAGCAATGTGTAAGAGGGTGTGTGTGTGTGTGTGTGTGTCTCTCTCTCTCTATATATATATATTTATCGCACTTACCAACCAGTGAGTGGTATTCACAATTATCTCAAAACTGCTTGGCAGCAGATGCGAGAAACTTTTCGGTCATCTTGAAATAGGATAGTATTATGTGCAAGTCACAAATTGGACTAAACAAAACAAAACAATTAAGGTTGATACTGAGATTTGCATCGAGTTTTGTAATATCCTCCTTTTTAATGAACCATTTTTAAATTTTCTCTATGCATAACTACTAATAATTTAATGTATAATATATATTACTTTATATTATCACAATATTTTTTCAAAGGGGGAATTTCATGTGTACCCCTCAAAAACTTTGAAATTACGTATTGCCCCATCTAAACTGCATAATATCATATTTACCCTTCTCAACTTCAAAAACTCAACAACTTCACCCATTTTACTGTTTTCTATTAAAACTCATTTTAAATTTATAAAATGCCCATTATACCCCCTATTTACTCTCCAATCACGAAATTAAGCCAATCCTGCCCCAATGTCTGAACTGACTCCGCCCCCTCTCACCCTTGCCCTCTCTGCCAAGACAATTAATTGAAAGACATCATCTATTCCTACTGGGACAAGAACCTGTAGCATACTCTGCATTCTACGCCTCACAAACCTGCACCCTCTGAGTGAGAGAAACCCATACCAGATTTAAAAAAAAAAATTATAACAGAGAAATATAAGATAAAAGGAAAAACGGCAAAAAAAGGGCAAAAACAACAAAGACAGGGGATCTAATCAGGGTCAGGTAGTAGACATCTCTCTCTCTTTTTTTAGAAATAATTGGCAGTGGCTGCCAATTTATTGATTAAATAAACTGATTGTTTACATCACATAGTATAAAAGTAAAAATAATTACTATCTACAATTATCTTATCACACTTAATTAAGTACAAGAAAAAAAACTACACAATCAAATACTACAATCCAAATATTAAAACCTAGTAGAATTTTCATCTTCGTAATGCTTCTAAATCAGCAGTGCGCTTTCCACAGACCGATATCTTGCATGACCTGCACTGCCAAGTTCTTTGTTGGTATCATAGAGCCCCCCCAAAACAATTTTTTTATGCTCTGCTTCCACATATGCCAGCAACCTCCCATATAAAATGAAGTCCACCGTTTTGTGCTTCCCCTTTGTCCGATCTCCTAGCTGCGATAGCATGCTTGCTCAAACTTGATGTATAGTCTGAGCCGGTACCATTGCTCTGAATCCAATTGCATCCGATATCCAGCACCAGACTTCAACAGCATAATGGCAGCCAAGAAACAAATGTAAACTTGACTCAATCAGACAATTGTTACAACTCCTACAACCTAACTCGCAATTCATACCCCTTTTTAGCATGATATCTTGCGTTAATATGTGCTCTTGTAGTAACAGGTAACAAAAAATTTTGACTGTAGGCGGAGCCTTGCTGTCCCATATCAGATCAAAGTTCCATTTTACCTTCTCACATAGTGATTTAGCTGTGTAAACACCTTTTGAATTCTAGCGCCACTCAGCAGTATCTTCCTCTGATATCATTACCGGTTCTTGAATAATTTCCTGCTAATGTGGCATTAGAGAAGCCCATATTGGCTGAACATTTCTCAGAGATATTGAGAGTAGCTCATCCGGTCTGTGTGCCCTGTCCAGACCCGCAAGTGGCATACCACACCACGAGTCATACCAGAACGAAATGCTCCTGCCGTTTCCCACAACCCAAATTGTGCTCCAATTGAAATAGTACTTTATTTTTATCAACTGACACCAGAAAAACAATCCTCTCATTGACCATAATTTCAGTCCATGCGGATAATTACTTGCCCCTCTTAGCAGGTATCTCTCTCTCTCTCTCTCTCTCGATTGATCAACCAGTTAATAGAATATGTGAGAGATCTGAGCCTCATCACCGTGTACCAGCGTCTGGAATGGTACCAGCAGATTGTTCGGCTCGAAATCAATAAAAGAAAACCAAAATCAACCAAAAAATTACAAAATCCTCTGAAATTGAGCATCTGACAAGCCACTGTCCTTTTTATCTTTGGTCTTGGATAATTTGTAACTACTAATTTGGCTTGGACTTGGATAATTTCTGGCATCAAACTGATTAGTTTGATCGAAATGAAATATGTAAGTTGGTTATCTGATAACATCTTGATTACATATTTATTATATAATTTTGCAATGGCAGTGACTTTTAGAAATGGAGACAAAACTGAGCATGCTATTAGAAGTGATATAACTGATCTTTTGTTTTTGTTCAATTTCATGAATGGATTAGAATTACTGAATGCTTTTATAGTTGTCAGTTGGTGTAAGTTCAGCTGGAGAGTAGATAGGGGACATAATGGGCATTTTATAAATTTAAAATTAGTTTTAATAGAAAAGACAATTAAATGGGTAAATTTGTAAGTTTTTGAAGTTTAGACTTTAGAAGGGTAAATATGATATTATGAAGTTTAGAGGGGGGAATACATAATTTTGAAGTTTTTGAGGGGTATACATGAAATTCTCCCTTTTATCAAAAGTTGAGGTTGATACTGGTTTTGCAATAGTTTCAACTATTCACTGATAAAACAAAAATAAAATTGGTTATCATTTTGGTTTAGGTGGCTGAAGCACAACTCAATGACATATCCCCAAATTGGCAAGATTATTTGCAAGTGCAACAATGATCTCAACCATATAAGGCGTATGGCTGAGTGGCTGAAGTCAATCCATGTGAAGGGACAATTTCTTGGGCCCACAATGGTCAAAGCAGGACCCACTTTACTAGATCTAAAATTTGAACAGCTTGAGGAGAATATCGATCAACTTGAGAGTTATGGCGTGAGAAATGAATGGATAGGGTATGTTGTGACTAAATGCCCTAAGCTTTTGGTTATGCCGGTTGAGGAAATGAAGGCTCGGATTTGCTTTTACAAGGAAATGGGGTTGAATGAGAGAGATTTTGGCACCATGGTTTTTGATTATCCCAAAGCTTTAGGGTTCTTTAGCTTGGAGGAGATGCAGAGTAAGGTGCTTTTCTGGGTCTTTTTTTTTCTTTTCTTTTCTTGTTTATTGTTGTCAGGTGTATTCAACAGTAGGGTATGTTTTCTTTAGTTTCCTTGTTTGTTACAACCAGATTTGGCATAGAACCGACCCGGCTTGGCATGGATGGGAAATATTTCCTGCAAAACTGAAGTAGAATTTTGAGAAAAATCATTCGTTTTTGTCTTAGGTTGAGTACCTTATGCATTTCGGCTTGAGCAAGGAAGAGGTAGGAAGGCTACTGGCTTTTAGGCCACAGCTGATGGGATGTAGCATAGAGGAGAGATGGAAGCCTCTGGTGAAGTACTTGTATTATTTGGGGGTCAAAAGAGATGGTATGAAGAGGATTTTAGTGGTGAAACCTATGGTCTTTTGCATTGACCTTGAGGCATGTATATCACCGAAGGTAGTACTGCTGCTCCATTTATATTTTGATTCTAACTGGCTAGTCTTTTTCTTTATCGAGGAATTTAATTGATGCAAAAATGAGGTTAAAACTGCATAAAATAAGGCCGAAGCTGGGTGCAGATTTATCTAACAAATTTTATTATTGATTTTTCTTGGGTATAAGTTTATAGCTATTTAATTCTCTTGTATTATTTTGTTATTTCTTGTAGGTAAAGTTTCTACAAGAAATAGGTGTCAGAGACGAAGCAATAGGTAGTGTCCTCGTCAAATTTCCAGCTTTCTTGACATACAATCTTCTCAAGAAAATTCAACGAGTGGTAAGCATATTTTATTAATGTTTAATGAGTGTGTAATGCTAAGTAGCTGAAAATATTAAAGGATCTTTTACATATATGCGGTTCAAACTTTTTTGAAATTACACACAGTTGCCACTTACAATTGTAAAATATAGAATGTCGTGGCTCATTCAAAATTGCCAGAACCGTAAACACTCCGCTATGTTTCCATTAGATCTTGAGTTGACACTAAAAAAATATATGTTTTATTTTAATATGGTCTAAGTATGATACCATATGTTTGGAGGGACAGAAAAACAAATTGAACTATGAGAATCTCATTATGTAGTCCTGAACAAGTACATTAAGAATATAGTTAGTTACTAATACTTAGTTATATGAAATAAGTCGGTATTAATAATGCAACTCAAACATCAATTCTGGTGCTCAAATGAAAATAGTACATGCATAAATCTAGTCAAGCTTACATGATAACAAAATCATAGCTGTGCCTACTTAACTTGAGTTTGGGTATAAGTTAACAAAATCATATCAGTGCCTACTAATAATGCATTGTAATTCTGTAAAAGTGAAAAGTCTGTAAAATGTATCACTATTTCTTCTCCAAAAAAATAAAATATTCAACTTTGGTCAAACTCAAATGAATTTTCTCTATCAATAAATCCCATCTAATGGAGAGTTGGCCCCTTTGGAAGGAGGTGGAGTTTTCATGTATATAATTTTATTTTCTGGGTGGGGTAGATAAAGGTACTTGAGTTATGCCACTTCAAAATATCGTACAAGGCACATCTTCTAATAGAGAAGAAAATGTTATGTGGTTGTTCTTTTAAGAAATATAGGGAGGAAGATAGAGGTGACGTTTATTGGTTTCCAAGGCGGTCATTGTTTTGCAGGGTGAGATACAATGTTTATTTGTTTTTAATTTTGCAAGGATGGACTAAAATTTGATATGTCATTTTTGTATAGGTTATCTTCTTAATGACAGATGCTGGGGTTACAGAAGAAGATATAGGCAAAGTCATTGCATTGGATCCCCAGCTTGTTGGGTGCCATATCATAAACAAACTAGACGTGAATGTAAAATATTTCCTCTCATTGGGAATTAGACGTCGAACACTTGGTCAGATGGTAGCGGACTTCCCCATGCTTCTGAGATATAATTTGGACATCCTGAGACCTAAATACAAATACCTGAGACGTGTTATGGTACGACCTCTGCAAGATCTCGTAGAGTTCCCCAGGTATCACTCTTACAAGCCTAGCACAATATAGTCATTCATATCAACTATTGAAATTATTTTTGAATTGGCTTTCAGATATAATTTGGGACAATTTTCCTTTTCATTTTACTGATTTCTTCTCTCTTGATAATTTTACCTATAACTTCTGCCTTGTATTGCTTTAGCTAACATGTTATATGGCATTTTAGGTTTTTCAGTTATTCGCTAGAAGGAAGAATAATGCCAAGGCATGAAATATTAGTCAAAAACAGGGTCAATTTCAAGTTAAGATACATGTTGGCTAGTTCTGATGAAGAGTTCAATATGAAAGTCCAGGAAGCTGTTCAAAGAAGAGAGAGGTTTGAGTCTGGCCTAGTAAATTCTGACGTCTCACAAGCTGATGAAACTCAACCTGAACAGACTCACAGTAAAATGTAGAATCAGAAACAGAATTATGCACAGCTTTGTAATGTAATATTTTTGTTTAAAAAGGGGATACTGTATATTATTCTTTGCGTTTTTGTATATAACACTTGCTCTTATTAATGATATTGAAAATGTGGTAATTAACTAATTATTCCTCTCGTTGGCAATCGGTGTTTTTTTTTTTTGAAAATTTGGCAGTGGCTGCCAAAGTGTTTTCATTGATAAATTAAATTACATCCATCAACGCAAATCCATAATTGCCCTCTATGCAATTTGATTACACCTGAAATTAAACTGCTATTCTGGCACTATCCTATATGTCATCTCTTATGTAATCAACAGTACTTCGCCCACATTAAGAATTCATGTACTATCTTGTGCCAGTATTCTTGGTGACATTCTTTTGTCCCTGAACACTATGTCGTTACGGTGCTTCCATAACAGCCAACACCCACAGCTCAGCAGTACCAGCCTCATTTTCTTCTGGTACCGATTTCCTGGTAACTGTATCGAATAGTGCCAGACTTCCTGTATCATTTGCCCATTTGCTATTGTTCTGACACCTATTATTGATTGCACCTCTCCAAATCTGGTCAGCATAGGTACAGTGAAACATCAAGTGTATTGCTGTTTCCAAATCATTGGAACGACATACCACACATCCTGTGGCACAGCCTATGTTGCGGCTCCTCAATACATCCTGGGTTAGGATGATTTTTCCACTCTGGTTGACACAAACCTTCTTTGTTGATTCAATTTCCAAGAGGGCAATTGTTCCATGTATGAAAAATTGGATGATGCTACTCCACGTATGCATAAAAGTAAAGATTGTACTAGGTGTTTTAAGCTAATTGTGTCTAATGATTTCATATTATAGAAGGAAAGAGAAGGGTACTGAACCAGCTACTTATTGAACATTTCACTCTAATGTAGTAGTTTCTACAGTTTTTCCAAATTTGTGAGAGAAGCATCACAACATAACGTACTTATTTTCCAGTAGAAGAAATAAAGTGAAGCAAACAAAAATGGGCCAGATTTACTGCTTTCTGCTAGTAGATCTACTAATATCTAGCACCCTTAAACGGGACTTTAAAGGAAAAAGGAAAACAAATTGTCAAGAGAAACATCTTAAATAGTTAGTGTAGTCTAAGGATGGACCAGGAAGCATAAAAACTAGCAAGCTAACAAGGCTCTGCTTCAGCCTCAACATTGGCATAGAGAGGATGGAGAACATGACCTTTGAGAGGGTTGACATGAACCCACTTTCTACCCGTGAGCTTGTTGCGCTCAAACCTGACATTGCCTTCTTTCAGTGCAAACAGAGTGTGGTCCTTTCCCATGCCAACATAGTCCCCTGGGTGAAAACGGGTGCCCCTCTGACGAACTATTATATTTCCTGGTATGACCTTCTGCATTTATACAATGCCAAATGTTACAGTAAGGGGGTGGTATAAAACATTTGAAGTGCCATACTGCAATTTACACATATCAATTAACCTTGTTGGCAAATATCACCCAAAATGTGTCAAATTCTCAACTAACTCCCAATCCATCGACTTGTATAATGAGCTATTTTTTCTTCTGCAGGTGATACCTCTCCTTGTTTAAGGAAATTTAGTCATTTTGATTGTATCGATCATTGTTTACCAGATGATATTTTTTGTAAATAAACCAGAAGCACTTGGTGTTAATTGCAAATACGAGTTTGGTACATTTTTTTAGTACAGGAGAGTATTATGTGCCATTTTGAAATGAAGTAAATAACTACCATGGATGTGCTAATATTAAAGATGCAATGTTTAGAAGTTTGAATAGCTTATGGGCCAAACAAATGTCAACAGGTAGTGTATCCTGCATGTTAGCATATGTGAAACACCAAAATTACAGATGTCAAACAGTGTGGTGATAAGTGCAAAACGGGATCAGCAGCACCTGAGTCTATAAAAACCAGGTCATTATTTTATTTTGGGCTAATGGATTTAGCATCTTGCATTTCTTACTAGGAAAATGGACTAGAAAATTGGGGATATTAGCTGGCTTGTTTTTCCTTTTTACATCAAGACCTAACTAGTTACAGTGGGAGTTTGACTAGAAACAACTCAAACTTCTGTATTGCTAAATCAGAAAATTTTATTCAATTAGTAATGAGAACTTTACCTAGCTTCAAATTCCTGTCAAACCATTTGGTTGTTATATCAAGTATAATAAGGTATTTCTGTGAATAAATCTCTCAAGCACCTCCAAGAGATTAAAAGCCACTTAACTCATAGAAAAAAAAATTGCATCATGTTATTAGTTACCTCTCCACCGAACTTCTTCACACCTAAGTACTTCGGGTTTGAATCCCTGCCATTTTTTGTGGACCCGGCTGTCTTTTTTGTGGCCCACCTCTTAAACAAGAGGCTCAACCCTCCAGATGACTCTGAGAAAATAATGTATGAGCTATTATTCTTTTAATTTGGCAGTAAGAAGGATCAAATAGAGTAATAAAATCATCAAAGAAGAAACTTAACTTACCAACGGTACTGGTGTAGACTGGGGCATTTGAGACTATATCTTTGAGACCAACTCGCCGGAAAACTGTTGAGAGAGACATATATCTGTAAATCATAAGGAACTTGTCAATTAACTTCAAATAAGGTAGAAAAAATATAAGTCGTGCTTAAGCTGCAGTTTCCTCTAGTAGTTAAATCAAACAAAAGATTCTCAATGGGGCGCCAAACTTACAAATATCAATCCCGGTGAAAAAAGTACACACTAAAAGAAATAAGAGTCCCATTTTTTTTTTTTTTGCCAATAGACAAGCTGACAACCAGATAAGAGAAGGAGAACAACAACTGATTCGATGGTAAACAACAACTACAATGACCAAGAAAAAGTGAAACATTTGTGTTGTTAGTCGAATCTGTCACAAAAGGCACTAAGTAATACTAAAACCCATGTCCAGACAGGATGTAAGATGAAAAGAAAACTCGCCATTAACAAAGCTCGACCGAACTACAACTATAACTAATATAGACAAGTGGACTCGCTAGTCGGTACAGGTCTGAGATACAGAGAGAGAGAGAGACAGACAGAGACAGACTAACTGAGACGAGATTCTCACCAAGCGACCAGAGAGAAGCTAGAGGGAACAGAGACTGCGACGATCGGCTGAGATCGGAGATAGTTTGGTCGTAATCAAAGAAGAAAAGAGGGCGAAAGACGGGAAGAGAAGAGACTCGATGGACAACTCGACGCGGCTCGAACTCGGCCTGTTAAAGGAATAAGATTCGAGTCCGAAACTTTCGGGCTTTATTCATTTTAGGCTCCGACTCATGTGCTCCATGAACCGGCCCGGTTCATTAACAGGCTTAGGCCTAGGTGTGAAAACTATTGAAATCCAAAATTAAAATTATAAGCAATTTCGCTACAATATTTGGTATAAATGGACTTCATAAGTTCTCAAGACTCATGTGGTTAGACTATTGTCTGTTCCTCAATTAAATGGTTTGAACATTTAACGATTCAGTTTTTTTAACATATTAGGAGGGACTAATGACGAAGCTGGAATTTTATTAGGAGTAGGCGAACATATATGATTGTAAAAAAAAATTTCAACATAACAAAATTGTTACTGTAGTAAAATAAGTAAAAATTAAAGGTTGATGTGTACTTTTTGGGGCTTTGCTCTTTCAGAATATCTGACACCATATTTGACACATTTTTTTTATTTGAAGCCCTAGGCGGATTTCATTGAAATTAAAATTAAAGTCTCATACAAAAGTTACAGTGTACTACTAGTAAAATAAAAAGCTAATAAAACTTGAATTAAACATTGGTTTGTACTAGTAATCCTGCTGATTTTAAGAAGTGGGAAAAGTTGAAGCTCAGATAAATTAAAATCCTTTCAGAATTTGGCACACGCTGCTCCTAATCAAGGGGTGGAATCACTTCATTTTCTGCGCCTAGATACTGACAACCAAGATAAGTATCATACTTAATCAATCCATATTATTGACCCGATAAACTCTTTAAACCTCAATTATGAAATTGGGTCTGAATAGTTACCCTTGATGTGAAATTAAACTCCACACCAAGAACAACCATAATTAGGTTGAAATTTGAAATTTTAACTCAAATGAATCACCATGACTAGTTTGTGACATGAGGCAAAGTCAAATTGACATTCTAAAAATTTACAAATCTACTCATTGCATTGATAAAAAAGGAAGTACAGATTATAGATAGATTGAAATAGTAAATCTCAATAATTGAAAATAATGTTTGTTTCATTGCATCTGTGATTATAAGTCTTTCATAAGTTCTTGTATATTTCAAATCTGAGAATGATATGATGTCAAAAGGGCATGTCCTTCACAGATCAATTGGAAAAAGATTATAGATATATAATTTTCTAAATAGTCTCTAAAATTAGGTCAACTTGAGAACAATCTGAGAACAATATGATTTAGGAAATTCCATACTAATTAGGTTTAGGTCATGTTTGGTTGTAGTTTAATTTAAATTTGGTGAAATAAGCTAATGAAGAGAGAAAATTATAACATGATATTACTAACCATGAGACTCATAGGTGGATAAGTTACTCCACCTCTCTAGATAAAATAACTTAATCCGAATTAACTCAAATGTTACTCCATCTTACTCTTTCAAATTTACTAATTGCTTGACTTCCTAAAGGTGGAGTAAAGAATTTACTTCACTACTTACTCTACAATCAAACATGACCTTAAGGAATACTTGTAGGCAGTAGGCGGCTAGACGCACTCCTTGTCTCCTTCTCCGCAGGCAGAGGCACACAACACAGGCGAGGTATGTATATATGTATGTATGTATGTATGTATGTATGTATGTATGTATGTATATATGTATGTATAGTAAGTTCGTAACCATTTTTATTGTTCAATTTTTTTTTTCGAAATTGTTACACTTAATTTCTTTTGCGTGTGCAGGTACACCAGTACAGGTATACCGGTACCGTTACTGTTATGAATTTTTTGATGAATGCCTCCTTATCTCTAATTTTATACATCCACATTGCACAACGGGCCCAACAAAATAGGTAAACTGCTTTCAACTATGAACAACACTTTTTGATTAGTTCACATTATCTGGAAGCAATGGTTACAACTGAGATACGTTTTGGTTCTGTTACAAATATTAATCACAAGTACCCCATTTGCACCAAAATTCAAACACACTATTTCGACCTTTATGTAAACTACCCCTGCCAGCTGTCAATTACAGAAATTAGGTACATATATTTTGATGATTAGCTACTACAATTATATGATCAAAGACCAAGCACGTCAAACTCGTGAGGCATGAAATCTTCACTTGGTCGGTAGTACTTGTCTGGAGAATATAAGCCGAAGTTTGTTACTTGGCTACTGTACAGACATGCGAACCTTTCGACCTGTGCATGAAAGAGAGAATATGAACATAGTTTTTTATATTGTACTTGATCCAATCATCCAAATTTAATATATATATTTGTTATCTTTGATGCAACATATATTCTACCTGATGGGCAAAACGAGAGTTCTGGTAACCAGTCTTCATAAGTTGCCCCCATACCTTATGGAACTGCAATGAGACCAAATGAAAAATAGTTAAAATGAAATTCATGTAATTCTTCAAATTGTGGAATTTCCATACTATTTGAAATTCACATAAAACAAAAGAAAAATGTCATGCCAAGAACTAGTTGCTCTAAAAAGTGCAAAATTAGAGTGCTTACTCTGTGATGGGAATTTCTTTGAGCCTCTTGATGTAGTTTGCGAACATGCTCCCTTTTTACCTATAAATTATACAAACACACTAATAGAGGAAAACCACTTGCACAAATATATCGATAGAGCAATAGTTTCAAAGATGCTAACCCGGAGATCTTCCAATTCAGATAACAAACTTTGTTGCTGATGCTTGTCAAGGTCTTCAAAGCTGAGTCAAACAGGCAAATAGTAAACAAATCCAGATTCAATGTTCAGAAGCAAAGATGCAGCATAATATGTGACCCGTATGGGAGTGAATTGCTTGCTTCTAATGACACCGAAGTAAGGAAAACTTGAATTTGCTTGTATCACATCATAACTTTGAGCCCGAGCTGAATAAAATAAGCCTGTTGAAATTGTTCTTTGGATGGATCTAGTAACTCCAGCTATTAATCTGTTAAAGCTTTTTTGGTCTTCAATTATCAAAGAAGAAAAGAAAAACTGAAAACTTGGTTTATTTTACAACAGCGCCCGAGTTCTGATAAATTTCAGTAAAAACCCGACATAATGCATACAGTCAAAAACACTAAGAATCAGTAACTATTGTTTGATTAACAAAATTATATGAGAAAAGAAAGCAGCTTACTTAAGAGACCACTCTAATCGATGAATTTTGTCTTCAATAAGATCCCGGTCTCTTCTCAATTGCCTCAGCTCCTGGAAACAGAGAATAACATGAAATTAATTTGTGCATCCGTACCTCAGAAATTGTTTCTTTTATAAATTGAAGTAATACAACCACCCTTTTTTATTATAAAAAAAGGAGACTCAAATTACAACCACTTTAACTTCAATTAACCCCAGTGTGCCCCCCATTACCTTATTCACCGAATTACTAATTGAAATTATGGAAGCAACTGTATGAATGTTCAGATGATAGTTTCATTGATATAAATATTAGACTAAGCTAATTTTAAAGGTAGTTACAGATAAAAATTAGTTCATTACCTTACGGGTGACCTTAGAATCAAATTGGAGCATAACCTCCTCTGCTAGCTCTGGAATTATGAGCATGGTTCTCCAACCTAACATTTTATGATAAATAATGGTTAATATCAAGAACAAAAAGAAGAAGAGGCAAACCTCTAGTAAGCAGTCCCATGTGAAGCTACAGCTTAAATAAATTTTACCTAGAACTTTCTTGCTACGTAATATGTCCCCATATATATGATCTCCAACATAGAGAATCTGTATTATCAGTAAAGGTAAAATCAGAAAATTTGCCCCAAAAGTTTTTAAAGAGACAGATTTTGTAAACTTCATATACCAAATTAAATAGTAGAATACCTGGGAACTAGATTCAATGGAAAGCAATCTGTGAAGGTGCCCGACATTGCCTCCCTGAAAAGACGGATCAATTAAAATATGTTTATATTTCTTCTAAACATCCAAAACTCTCATCAAACAAAGGCCATGCTTTAAAAGCAATTTGTAAAGAAGTATTCTCCTTGTAAACCCAATAAACCAATTGAATTTCCCACATGGCTTCATTCTTTTATTTGCAATTTGAGAGGAAGTATTCTCATGATACAATGAAACTGTATACTACTATGGAATTAGGAAACACTAATTACCTGATAAACTTTGTGGGTGGGTTTCATTGCTTTCACTGCTGGTCTGGGACTTGGAATCTTATTGCAGGATCAGAAATGAATTAGATTAAGAGAATAATACAACAATTGACTAAATACAAGGAAAAGAAGAAGCATCATAAACCCAATTTATGTGCAACCTGAATATCAGCATTTAGTAGCTTTCCAGAATCGGGCTCGACTTCAAATAGATTTGCCCGATTATCATCATGAAAGAAACCAGGCTTTGAACTAGAAAGGAAATAACATATAAAAATGAAAGGTGTCTTTCTTATCTTTAAATATTGATGGTATTTAACCAAATTTAGCTCTAATAGCAACAAGCAATGAACTAACAAAAACAAATATAGTTTAAATCGGTATCCACGGCTGAAATTTTGGTTGTTTTTTAGCTATACCGGTGAGATAAAAGCTGCCCGAAATTTTAAAATTAAATTAAATCAGATACTCAGATCTTAATATAGAATTTTGTTGAAAATGTCACTCTCGGAAAAGTAAATATAGAAAGAAATGTAAAAGAACACAAACAGGAATCTAAAAGCAAGATACAGAAACAACCAACCTGCCAGTTATTACCACATCAAAGTACTGGAGCCACTTATGATTGTCAGGATAGCCGACATCTGAATAGTATGGCCCACAGAGAAAGTTCATGACAACATCTGTATAGTCCCACAGGCTGTATCAGAAAGAAGTTAAGCATGTAAGAAGTACTTTACAGAAAAATAGTAGAAGATGAAAAGAAAAAGAAGAAGAGCATTTAACGGGTGACAATTAACTTAATTTTTAGTACAAAGTATAACCAATGACTAATTGACTAGTATAAAAGCCACTCAATTGTAAACAACATCATGTGCTCCATGATTAAATATAAAGTGAACAAGGAGAAGAAGAAAAACACAATTACCTATTAGTCACCAGAAAAGTAGATCGGCCTGATTTCTGGATCATCTTAAGCATGGGGACTATGGCAAGATCTTCATTTATGTACCTGTTTGTATGGTGTAAGTAACAGAAACTATTTGCAAAAGAAGATTTGATAATCATGATTGTTGAATGTCTGGAGTAACATTGTACAGCTTTTTGTATGGGAAAAGAGTCATTTATAGAAACAATTGTATATTAGTGCTTCAGAAAATTCTAACAAAATTACCTTCCCGGATCCAAGGCAACCATTTTCTTCAGGGTTCCATCACGGTGGCACAAATCAACAGCAAATCTGACATCTCTGTACATAACAGCATAGCTGCCAACATAAAATGGAAAAGTACCAGTGAATGTTTTAACATGTAATCAAAATTTCTCATCTTTTGCAAGTTATAAATTAAATCTTAAGCAGAACAACAGCAACCTAAGTAAGAAAGTACCAAAAAAACATATAAAGGAACAATTTAAACAAGACAAAGCAAACAACCAACCATTAAAAGGTAACGAACCAACCAAAACTTCCAGTATATACAAATTCTAGATATTTTATGGGAGTTATATCAGTAGATCTCCCCCCCCCCCACCCGGCCTGGACCTCAGCTAAGAAAAGATCAATACAGGATAATAATATACAAGCCTATAGGCCCACCCACATTTATAGATCATTCTCCCTCGCGTTGCAACCCGCAAAAATAACTTTTTTTGGTGGTTTCTCTTCAGAGCCACCAGTTTTGGAAACTGGAAAAACGCTCGTGGTTTTCCCCAAGTAAAAAGTTTCTTTTCTTATGCCCAACAATGGTATTTGGCTAGGCTTAGGCTAGGCTTATTCGGGCCTGATAGCCACTTTCCATAAGGGACCAAATGAGGCATTCAGTCTAATATATTATCGAATGCATCAAGTAATACAGCTAGACTAAAAATAATCTGAAATTGTTGTACCTAACTCGTATTAAATACTGAACGGTGAAACTATGTTTTTCTTTTGTGATAGATTCTCTTGTGTCCTTTAAAATATGATATATTCTGGTTGGCTCAGCTCAGGCTATTCAGGGCAGGACTCGGTACCAGAGATCCAACCACCACAGCAACATTTTTGGGTTAGCAGTGGACTTAAAGTTGAGCTCCTAATTTTGAAGGATATTACATAAAACGATATCAAATCACCTCAAAACAAAAAACAAAACAAAAAATGAAAAAAAAAAACATACTCAGTACCGGCAGGGACTTTGCCAGGGTTCTTGTCCATAAAATCAACAAGCTGTGAAAACAGGTATGCCTCTGCTAGTGAGAAAAGTGTGTCAATAAGTGCATAATCAGGCTCGTCAAAAGAGTCCCTAATTAATGTGCTTCCATAGGCTGCAACTTTTTCTTCCTTTGACATTTCTTTGAACCCGTGATAAGCAACTTTGACATACTTGTGCCGATCCATCTGAAATATCAGGTATCCACTAGTTAAATTGGAATAATTTTATGTATTTAGATAGAAATATTTCACATGTCCCACTTGGAAACAACATGTATATCTGTGCTCCAATTCTCTTTAAAAAAACAAAGAATTCCCATCTTCTAAACCAGGGGCGGATCTATGTGTATGTCAGGGGTGCTAAGCCACTATAAACAGAGACGATGAAAGAGAAAAGAAAGAATTGAAGAGAAGAATTTCTTTATTTCATTCTTGATTGATTGCTCTGAATTGAGCTGTTTACAAGTATATATAGACAGTAGGGTAATTACACAAATGCCACTAACAAACTCAACTAATGACATCACTAATAGTCACTAATTACAATATTACCCTTAACCATCTAAACTGAAATATAACTCTAAACCGACTCATCAGCTTGTACTCTATTAGCCACCCTATAATTTTAAAATTCTTAATTATATATATTAAAATTTAATTAAATTTTTTACTTTTTTGAACTTTTATATAGTCTAGCACCCCTCATAAAATAACAAATGTGTGCTTGTAGTCTAGTGGTTAGAGCTCTATTTGGTATTTGTAAGGTCATGGGTTCAATTCCCACTAACCACATTATTTTTTGCCTTTTACACATATTGCATTTTATAGATTAGCCCCCCTATTCAAATTTTCTAGTTCCGCCCCTGTTCTAAACATGCAGCAATTATGAGTAAGGTAGTGAGATGCTCAAAGAGAATTTTAAATGTCTCACAGGATATTCATGATATTTTCAATTCCTTGCATTGGCATGTATGATATTTCTTGTTTCTCAAGAAAATTTTAAGAACTATCAATGAAATTGGCATGTAAAGCAAAGTACCTTCAAGATATTTCCTCTCTTTTTGTCAAGTACCAGACCTCTGACCATGTACTTCCAGTCGAATTGCCACTTCAGTAACTAAAATAGTAACATCATATAAAATGTGTCCCTTGGGAAAAATTAATAGACAATAATCAAGATTATACTGCTACACAACATCAAAATAGCTTATTAACCATGCAATAAGAGAAACATTTCGTATGGCCCTCTAAAACATGGCTCATGTCTTGTATGCCCCTCCTCTATGAATGTCTTCAAGAAATAGCCAAACTAACCTCTTTTCTTCCCATTAATACAGAGATGAAACAAGCAAGGTAGAGTAGAGCTTAGAGGAAATTTCTGCTCTTTACAATGTGCCGTGTATTCTCTCCATGTTTTTGGGGAACACATCATATTTTCATTCACAAGGGCAAAGATGTAACTTCACTAACCTCATCAGGATATTTGAGGTCGTTAACCAACTTGGCAATAGTCCCTTGGTAAGCCAATGCCTCAAATGTCTCGGGCTTGTACTGAGCAAGAGTGTAGTCCATGTCAAAACCAACAGCTGTTATATTCTTCATATTTAACGATCTGTTACAGAAAATCTGCTTTCCTATTGAAATACTTTCTCCTGATATTTGCGTGCTCGACCAGACTTTACCAACCATCGGTTCCATTGCAACCTTCGCGATCCAATGGTTGCACCCTGATTATAGTATTAGATTGTATAGTATTTCATAACAGTTCTAAACTAAGGAAATGACAAGCTTGCATTCTGCTATAAATGAAGACATACATGTCTAGTTCAAGGAAAGTTACTTTGATGGTTGTGAATATGGACAAATATCGCGGCCAAACCACCTAAAGGTAAGCATGTACAAAAAAAAACAGTGGTCCAAAGTAGTACAATAACTTATAGGATAAACATGGTATAGTCTATCCAGCTTATTGGTGGCAGTTTGACGATCATTATTTTCATGAACAAAAAGTATTTACCAATTTTTTCCTCTTAGAAGTATGAGGATACCTCCCTTCTGTGTGTGTGTGTGTCTCTGGCGAGAAAGAATTAAGTGCACACAAAATTATAGAATGAGCTAGGTATTTATACAACATAACTTGAGACAGCTAGATCCTTTAAAAGCTGAAGTTCATAAATGCCTGTAGGGAAGTGAAGAAAAGTTCAATTCGAACAAAGTTTTTTTTTAATTAGCACAGGAAATTTCACTTCTATTTGAGAATAAGATATGATTGTATCAGAGAATAAGTAAAAGTGCAAACATTATTCTATTTGGATAGAGAGCTAGAAAAGTTGGATTGGTTCTCTTGGAATGGGATTCAACTAGGAGTGACAAGTACCTTACAAAAAAGCCAAAAGGATCCAACTGGGTAAGTTAGGAACTTAAGTTCTAGAGGAGTTCTTGTGGAGGAATCTAGAAACTTCTTGTCATATGTCAAGGAATTATTTTGCCTTGCATATGTTTTGTGGACTCCCTAAGACACATAATTCATCTACATCATGTCAAATATGTTGAATTGTTGAAAACACAAAACACAGAAATTAGCTTTATAAATAGAATATTTTCCACTCAACAGTACACCTTTTAGTTTAGGCGAAAATTTTCACATGCGAACTTACTTCCCCTCTCTCTGTAGCATTTGTAATTTTGGATTCATTTGGATTCAGAAGAAGCAATGGACAATTTCAGAAAGGAAAAAGTATCAAGAAATATAATAATAAGAGTATTAGAAAATTACTAGCAATTACAAATAGCCACTTGACTTCATGTCATCAGCCCAGGCTAATTTAATATTGGCAAGTGTTAACTGTGTTAAATCAACTGATTTGACTACCAAGTAACAATAGGACATCAATGATGCGGATCCACAGTAAAGAGGTTGATAGAATTCTGATATTCATATTCTGCAAGGTATACCTGATGTTTTGAGGCTTTTACAGGGTTATCTATGAAATTACACCTTAAAATTTACAAGTAAAAACACAAACGGGGAGCTCAGCTCAGAAGAATGTAGAACTTTTGTTTAGCTTCTCTCTCTAAAGAGATGACAGGAGAATCCCAGGAAAATCTGGACTCTCCAATTCAGAACTAGCTGCCAGGATCACTCCACAGACAATAAACTATCAAATCAGGCAGCTTAGGGAACCCCTCATGTCAGGCACACTACAGACTGTTTGACATTATTTAGAGAGTCAAATAAAAACATGGACTATCCAATTGTTTATAAACAAATATGGACAAACTGAACTGCCAAGTACATAAAATTTAAGCAAAATTGGCTGCAAAATCCTAGCCTGGTGATGTTTTCTTGTGTTGAAATTTTGGTCGTGGGAAAATAATCATCTAAATCGTATGAAGCAGAGTTGGAATTATAATAAGATAATGGTTCATCCTCAATCAAAACCACGGTCTGGTTACTAAATAGAAGACAATACCATCCCTAGGATGTGACAAACTGGAAAATAAACAGAAGCCTCTTTTCAAATTTAACTCAAGTTCCTAATTCTCACAAAATTTCAACTCAAATTTAGCTGTGAGCTCAGAAGAGTGTATATTTAGTTAAAAAAAGGAGCGTATTCACTTAATGTGCAAAACAACTGAAATTCTTGAAAGATAATTATCTTCAGCTCCTTTGAATAACTCCAAAAAAAGTGAAGGCTCCTAGGAAATAACTTGATCATAATCAGATTACGTCCACGATCTACTACGGATCATCGTACGACTATTTTACTATATGCGCTACGAAGTCTCATCCAGATCAAACCAGATATATCCTTTTCGGAGAACTGATTTGGGGCTAATCAAACTGTCGAGTATCAAATCCTCGCATAATAAAAGTGAAACTATGAGCTAATTAGCTCAGCGCAAGCTTCGATTACTCAAAACAAAATGGAATCCAGCCAGGTAATGCTTTCTAACATTGAATTTCACAACAACAAAAAAGACGACAAAGTTCGCTCGATACGATAAGTAAAGAAAAGATAATAAAATTAAGAGAAAGAAAAAGAGGGGTACAGTTCTGACCTCTTGGGGAGAGAGAAGGGAGAGAGGAAGAGAAGAGACGAAATGCGGTGGTGAAACGCATGCTTCGGTCTCCTTAAATAGGGATATGCTACGCTAATGCACGGAGAAAACAACGCGTGTCGTGTCGTGTCGGGTCGGATTCGGATAAGGCGAAAGAAGAATAAATTCGCTTATCTGCACCAACACCACCACCACCAATGCCTCAATTTTGTGGCACTAATTGCAATTTCCGGCAATGCCACTGGGAATCAAACCGGTGCTCTGAGAGGGAGAAGGGAGATACGATGGTCCCGAGGAACAAAGTAGGCGCATCTGATTCTGGAGGAGATTCGGAAAGGCTTGTCGGGTTGGGCCACATGGCCCGATTTGATTGGTGGAACGGAGGGGAGTTATCTTGTGCCCCGTTACAGAGGAAAAGGACTTGGGATGCCACTGGGGCCTGCATATCCACTCCCACTCTGCACGGTTTAAAGAGTGACCTTAGCCGTCTGATCTCAATTATGAGTCCCGTGGAGGGAATATAGAGGAGATCCAATGTTTTATAGTGTTCTCCATATTATGCTACTGAGGAGAGGATCCGAGAAAAGGTAATGGCGGGGAAGAATTGTTAAGAACGGCGGGATTTTAAAGTAAGATTGAGGATTAAGGGGAATTTGAGATAGACCTGGTCTATAATTTCAATGGGAAAGTTAGTTTAACTCGATATGAATAAATTGCTTAAGTTTGTTGTTTATGTGATTTCAATTATCTAATATTGTTTTAACAATTGTAAATTTGGAGAATCAATATATTGTTTTATGTATTTATTAATTATTAATATATTATATTCCAGATTAGTAAAGACCCACTAAAAAACTCAGTGGATAGAGCTACTATGAATTAATGATTGAATGAGTCTATGGTCTAATTACAATGATATCAGGGGTGGATCTAGAATTGTTGTCAGAGAGAGGCAAAAAAATAGTGAATCGAATTTAAATAGTTAATATGATTCAAACCCATTAGCTAATTGAGTACTAGATAAAAAAAACAATGCTTTAATTTCTAATTTCTCTAACTTTTAATCCTACTTACAAATTAGAGTTCAAAAAAATTATCATAATTGTAACCCTTAACTTTAGTTACAAATCAAAAGTCCAGAGAGGGGCATATAAACTTTTGAGGGCAAAGTCAGACCGAACCTATAAATTTCTATAAAATTTCAAAATCCAGAGGGGTAGTTGACCTCCTAGGCCTAAGGTGGGTCTGCCCATATTATTTATAGTGGATACAAATAAAATTCAAATTCTTAGATATTTAATTTGACCAATGCGTGAGAGAGATGCACATGCCAACATACTTGTACTAAAATAACTAATTATTATAGATTTATAAAATAGAGACATAAAAAAATATAAGAATTTGAACCCTCTGTTTTTTTTAATATGTAGTTACCAATATCAAAATTAAATAGTATATTCATTGCATCATCCAAATCAATATAAACTCCATAATATTTTATTGTTTGAAGATAACAAGAATAACGATTTTTTCCGTGTCAAAACACATATAATAATTATTAAGTCTGACATGAAATACGAGACTCAACCTTTCTTTTAAAAAAATATGTTATTATCTTAATTTATCAATAGCTTACATCAATTTTTTTTCCTATGCTATTAGCACTTAAATAATAATTAAAAATATAAATAATTACATAACCCTGTGTTAGTATTTTACTATTGTAATATATTCACACCGATTTAGCCTAATGTCCTCAACAATCCAATAATAAATTTTCTGACTGGCATCAGGCATGTTCAAATTTGTATAAGCCAAGTCCATACATATCATTTTCAAATAACAGGAGCTGGCATGCGGAATAGGAATCATCAGATCCCATCCCATCATGGAGGTATTGGATGCTCCTGTGACGTGGTACCCGAGTATTATTGAGATTCGGGTATTATTGAGATTCGGGCTATTCTCACTTTACGGTTTGAGATTCGGGATCAATA
Source organism: Carex arenaria (assembly GCA_964058825.1). Lineage (NCBI taxonomy): Eukaryota > Viridiplantae > Streptophyta > Magnoliopsida > Poales > Cyperaceae > Carex > Carex arenaria. Next base: position 22,546 of record CAXKVW010000022.1, on the reverse strand, counting down.
TTCTCACTTTACGGTTTGAGTATTATTGGATGCTCCTCTGGATCGATATCCTCTCATAATCTCATTTCGGTTTGAGATTCGGGATATTCTCACTTTACGGTTTGAGATTCGGGCTAACGCAGGGGCAGTATTATTGAGCTTTGGCATTCGTGCTGACTTAAAAAGAACCCTCCGGATCCACTAATTGTAAAAGATTCCTTTTCGGGTATGTCTCCCTGGGAGGATGTGAATTCCGTTCAGACTTCAGAGGCCGAAAAATAAGAGACACGTGTCCCACAAGGATCGTCGAGTCCTGTGTGCCGCGCGCTGATTTCAACAGTTGTTTTTATTTTTCTCAAGAATATCAGCCTACTTTCATATATTATAATAAAATTGATTACACGTTAGCGTTACATTACTAGAAATACAAGATCTAAGAGTTATACTTTTATTAATTTTAAAAATACTTACCTTATTTCCTTATAATCATTAAAAAATAATAGTAACGAACACGTTACAAATCTGCATACTAAGCATAAATAATTATGGTTTCAAATATAATAATTTACGAGTTAATTACAAATAACTTTTACGAAACTTTAGGAATGATAAGAGATTAAGAGGTGTACACGTTTGGTGCAAAAATATTTTAAAAAATAAAAAGAACAAAATATATTGCTGAGGAAATTCATCTTGAGGCTTTACAAATTACAATGCAATAATTGTTTAGGAAGGATATATCGACAACATCCGACAGTTTTTAAAATGGAAATAATAAAATCATGAACCTATATCAATTTTAGTACAATTCAATATTTTTTATAATCAAATCTCGATAAAATTAAAATATTAAATATTGTTGTCCATTGAATGACTGATCAGAATTTGAATTAACTTAAGTTTTATACACAATTTATTAAATTATATAGAACACATTTACAATATTACACCTTTTTATTTTGATAATAGTTGTGTCATGGTTTTCAAATAATTTTATTATCAATATAATCTACATAGTGTGCTAGACTATGGTACTATGCATAATGCAGACTGCTTCATACTACGTATCAATAGTTTTGTTTTCAAAATTCTAACGGTCGATCCGAATCATTCAACATGGTCTCCACATAAATATGTAGTTGTAAACTACATTTTACATTTTTAGAATTTATTAACTATTTTTTTAGATGAGTAAAATGTCATCGTTTATGGATGGTTGGAAAAAAAAAAAGGTCAACAAATTTTAAAACATGTAAAACTGAGTTTACAAGTACATATGAATATAGAGATCATGTTGAATAATTAGCATCGACCATTAGAGCTTTTAAATAAAAAAAAATTGAGTCCATAGCATGAGCCAATCTTTACTATGCATAATACCATAGCCTCCACTCTAAGCTGTAAATCGCAATTTTGTTAGCATGTCATTGCTCAGCGGGCGTAACAGGAGAAATATTTCATAGACATGAGTTTTCTACTTTGCTTCGATATATTTTAAATTTTCGTTAATTTGGTTTAATTATAACTGCTAACGTAAAAAAAAAAAAAAAAAAACTTTTTGCAACTGAGCAATGAATTAATAGGATTTCGTACTATTTCACATTGGGAATGATAACAGGACATATATTTCTTCTTCCGAGAACTTTAGGGCGTGTTCAGCTGTCACTGCTTTTGTGGGACAAAAAAAGTTCACTCAGAATGAATTTTTTTTCTTCACGGGAATAGTGTCTCGGTCACTCAAATTGGATCCGAAATCAAACCCATTCTCGTTTCCGTTTGACAACCGAACACACCCTTATTTAACAAAACTTAAATTGTGGAGATTGCTTCTGAACATTTTTTATATATGTAATGCTATATCCTATCAGAAATATGCTAGCTAGTATATCTTAACTGCATTTTGATAACTTTTTAGATAACTTTTTAAAATGTACAGTCACGGTCAACCATTAACTATTTAAATAAGCTAGATCCGACAAAATTTTATTTGGAAAATTTCCTTTTTTTATTTTGTCTGGCTAAGATCGAAAGAAGGGGGAAGAAACCTTGAGCATTATTTATTTTTGTCACTACTCTCTAGTGGCAGTGGTTGTGACTTGCGAGAATGCGAGATGAGAGAATCATGGGATGCATGATTCGGAGCCACTTGGACATAAGGAACTGACTCGACCTCTCTTTTTGGATAAGAATTGTTAGCCTGGAATTGCTTTTGGGGTTATTTTATGACCAGAGAATAAGCACATGAACAACTAGTTTTTTTTTATGGAATATGTGTAGCTGGAATACATTTTAAGTGGTGGGGGGTTCCACCATTGCCTACGCAACACTTCCCCGTCATGCAAATCGATAATAGTGCAAACTACACGTTCCTTGTTAAGTTGAATAGTTGTACCGGTTTATGGGCTGGTACGCGTTCCTTTCATAACCCCCAATAGACCCAAGATAGCCTAGAAAAGCCCATTTACAGAAACTATAGGCCTTAAATAAATGTAAAAGAGAAATCTAAATTAAAAAAGAGTCGCCATGAGAGCAGTTATCCATTCAGCCGGTGCCTCTCGCGCTCCTCCTCTCCTTCAGTCTCGCCGGATTTGCTCCAAGGCAAGTAGCACCGTTTCCGTCCAACCATCCAATGAATTCGCTCGGTTGACCACCAATCGCCGAGCCGCGCTCGTTCTTTTCCTTCTCCCTTCTCTCGCTTGCTCTGGTTCAGCCCCAGCTATCTGCTTAGGGATTTGTACGACATTGATCCGCACTTCAGTTTTTGATAAATGTTTTTAATGCAATGCATGCGTAATTGTTTGTGAGCAAACTGATTCTTAGTTTAATATTGAAGCTGGACCAAAAGAATGGCTAAGGGAACAAAAGAAGAAAACCTCAAAGTACGTGCTGGCGCCGATCGAGGCCTCTCATCAGACACTCGAAAGAGCCTACCAATTATTAAGTAACGACCACCTCTTAGTATTTGATAATTTATTCTTCTATTAGTTTAGTTAAGGTTATTAGATTAACTTATGTTAAGCTCTATTTAAACATTAGAACAAAACATAAATCCCTTTTTCTCAAGGCTAGAGGCAAGTTTCCTACTGACAATGATCAATACATAAGAGATTTTACTGCACATACACACCTCTTGATAACTCAGAAAACCATGAAATTGCCTCTCTTAGCCTCTCTTTTCCTTGTTCATTGAAAGATCGAACTTGACAGAAGAGATTTAGCTATCATTTATCTTCTTTTTGAGTTAGTTTGGACATAAAACTAGAATCAAGTGAAGGGCACATAGAACACTCTGATGTACTCTAGAAGGTACATGTGATATATTCTTGTTCTGCAAGAGTCTGCTAGATATTCCGACAATTCTCAGGATATGTGTGTGATATATTCTTGTTAGGAATATGCATCCTCCTAAGAGCACAAGAATTCACCATCCTCTGTTTCATATCTTAGGCTCATTTATGCAATATATATATATATAGATTATTCTGGTCTTGTCCTATTTGAGTTATCTACCTATAAATTTTTACCTTTACCAGAAAGTGCTGGGCCAGCTGAGGTTGAAGAGATCCGTGGCCTGCTTAGTTCTGCAACAAGAGATTGTGTACCAGACCAAAGAAACTCGATTGTTGCATTTCAATCTCGAACAGGAGTAGAGGTTTGGCATTGTTCCTTCCAATTATGTACTTCATTTTAAGGAATACAGGAAATAACTTCCTCTTAGTTAGGCACCGTTCCTATTATATGCATCAAATGGTACAATCTAGACTGCTGCCCGGAAAGCAGAAATAGCCCAAAAATCTATCGAAGACAAAAAATTCAATACAGGTAAAGGAAAAACAGAAACCCCTAACTGGTAAAGTATTGGTAGTAGTTTTGTTGTATCAGTACTAGCCGCGAGTAATACCCTCACTGCATGTTTTTCAGGTTTGCACATTCAGTCTGGTACTGAAGAATGCCTCTTCATTGCTTGATGACAAGGATCCTGTTAAGCTAGAGGCTGAGGCTGACCTTAATCAGCTCATCAGGTAATATTGTGCTTTTCTTTACTTCACTTCAAATGTGTTTTAAGGGTGGCTATCAGCCTCATCCATTGTAACTGACATGCTGATTTGCTTTTTTGTGTCATCCAAAACCAAACCCAATGCAACATGTATACAAGAAGTAATTTATTTATGCATCAGTTTATGAATTAGATGTAGATAACTATATGTGTATTTATTAAACGAGTAGCTAAAATGCTTTTGAAAACTTCTCTCAGAGTAGAATTGCTAGAGTATGCTTCTACAGAATTTCTTGTTTTCTTGCATCAACTAGATTTTCAATACTCATAATATTTGTTATAGTAATGTGTATAAATTATTATTATGCAGATCATTCTCAGATATTGGAAGCCTTATGGAAACTAGCAATTTTGAACTATCTTCTGATAGGTTAGTCACTGAGGTTCATTTCATTATACACATTTTCTCTAACTTAGTTACTGAGTGTCATAGAAAAGAGCACCTTAACTTTCATAATGTATACGTGGAATAAACTTTATTTGTTTCTGTAGAAAGCAAATAGAAGATAAATTGATGGATACGATCTCTGTGCTTGACAAATTTGAACAAGGAGTTAAGAGCTGCTTAGGCATCTGAAATTTGAATTCTGTATTTTTAGAATGTATAGAAATTTGGTTGGAGATAAAAAATAATTTTGTCTTTATATTCCGTCCTTAAGTTTTTCTTAGATAAGAAAAAAAATACCACAGATTGTTTCTGTCTGTATCCATTTTCAATACATCTCTTTCTTACAGTAAACTTGCTCTTGCTATCTTTTATGATTCAAATGCTTGTTTGAACAGCCTTTATTATTTAGTACATTGACAGCTCAGAATTAAATATTTAGGAAAATCGTAGGCTTATTTCGAAATATAGTAGAATCAGATCATTATTCCAACAACTCCAGAACCATATATAGAAAGATGTAGGACAAGGAATCACAAATATCTATCTTACATTAAAATTAAAAAAATCTTTACATATTTTCCTTCCTGTAAGCTATCCTAATAGAACACAGACCCTGTTGCCTCCTCGACATATTTTTTGCTTCCTGTCAGCTATCCTCACATGACAGGGATCCCGTTGCCTCCACCAGATAAAGACGGCAGCAGGGTGAACCGTCTAGCGGATCAATATCAACTGATCTAGGTATCTTCCTTCGCCTCTCAAACAGATTTTCAGGATCAGTTAGCAGCCCGAAATTTGCATCAGAGTCCCCAATTTGGGACACCTTTATGTTGCAAAAGCCAATACGAGGCAAGAGTTGGTCAGGCCAATCACTATAAAATTGGTACATATCATTAGATAATGACACTGCCGATTTGTTCATAAAATCCGCAAGAAGCACTGTGCGTGCAGTCTTTTCGAGTGCCTGTGCAATTGTTTCTAGCACTTGCATTGCATCATCATATGAGAGGTAATACAGAATTCCTTCAAGTATCCAAACCGTGTTGGTTCCTGGTGAAAAGCCGGAGTCTGTTAGCTTTCGGAACCAGTTGGGTTCGCGTAAATCTGCCAGTACATGGATCAGTCGGTCAGATGAAACTGTTAGGTTTGTTTGGTTGTCAGAGGATGCTACTACTTGGCGAATCAGGTCAGATTTGAGCTGTATTAAGTCTGGGAAATCAAGTTCGAAAATAGTGGTCTCCTTCAGGTAACTTAATCGATACGCCCTGGCATCCATTCCTTGTACAATGGTAAGTCATACATGTGAGAAAAATATAGAATACTGAGTATCAGTTAAATGACATGTATTAATTATTGTCAGGACAATTCATATGCCCCCCTCCCCCTATTTTTTTTTTTCTAAAAAGAAAGGGGAAGGGAATTGAATCTAATTTAAAGTATGCAAAAGTTCACACTGGTCAGTATTTATGGCGTATGAGTTAAGGATCATAGCTCAAGTGATCAATCTTTACATCGAAAAGCTGAGCTGGGTACTGGTTCCTTGGAAGTTGGAATTAAGATACACTTTTCCTTGCTTTTGGACTAGTTAATTCATGCTTACTTTTGAAGTAATTATGAATGTCCGTCCACTAATGTAAAAAACAATTTATATTAGTTATGGATTGTAATCATACTTTTGGAGCAATGATGGTTGTTTTCATGAATGATTGTTACAACGCCTGCCTTAATATATCTACTGAGCAAAATTAACTCTACAGCCAAAATCAGACTAACTCAATATAACATTATTGGTTCTCTTGTTTAAAATGTTTCCACATGATCATATTACATTAAATAATTTAAAATGCTAATTAACGCAGTCTAATTATAATACAAATTGAACCAATCCTTCAACTAACCTGCACCTAACAGTACTAATTGAACATGGCCACCCCCAAAAGATTCGATTGCGGCCTGGAGCCTTGCATCAAACCACAGTGTCCTTATGGCAAGCATCACACCAGACACCTCTTTTGCATTGCTCATTCTGTCCCTCCTCATTTTCTTGTACAAACCCTGCAATAATTGCTCGCCGGCTAAGACATCAGCTAATGGGTCATTGACAACATGGCCCCACAGTGCACGTGCAGCAGCAGTCTGCCTGGCGCTCTGCTGGAGCGAGCCCCACTCTGCGTCGATTGTCAGATGAATCGCTCTAACCGCATCAGACATGACCAAGTCACGCAGAGTGAGCTGGTCGGTGTCTGATGATGTGGCTCTCTCTTCTTCTGCCATGTGAATGGGAGAAGAATGAACATGTAGAGAGAAGAGTGCATGGTTGGAGAATGTTAACTAGGGGTGTAGAGGAGGAAAGGAGGGGATAAGGAAAGAGAGCCACACAGAGATTAACTGATTAAGGTTGAAAGGGAAATGGGAAGGTACAACTGTGCGTACGTAGAATACAAGATAGGAGATGTAGAGAGAGAACCACAGAACAATGAATGAGAGAGCTAATATATTTGAGCGTTGTAGGAAATTGCATCTGGGGCACACGGATACTTTGCTAGAAAGAGAGAGAGGAGCGGACTGTTTGGTACTTTGGAGCCTAACCTGGACCACCAGTTGGAGATTGGTCGGGTTTATGCACTTTTCTGCGCTTATTTCCAACAAGTTTGACAACAGCAGTTTGAACTATTTACAATGATAAATATATAAAGATAATTAAGTTTTTAAAGTTCTTAGTCATCTCACGTCATTTATATTTATATTTTGTTGGATTATATTTCTCTCTCCTAATCTATTCCGAAGGGAAAAAAATGTGTTTTCAATTTCTCGTCTCATTAAAGTGTTTTATGTTTTTTATGATATGAACATCTTCTCTGTTACTTTATAAAAAATATTATGTGACTTATCATGTTATTTTTCATTGTACATGTGTTTAGCCGAAATTTTTATTAATATCCAAAAAAAAAAAATTCAAGAATTTATCCAACTTCTGAGAAAAATTCGGAATCTACCCAAACCAATTACAAATTAATCGGTTTCAGAGGCTGAAACCACTCACAAAGCCATTAGTTTGGAGCCCTCCAGAACCGATAGCGTTGTCAGCGGTCCAAGAACTGATAGCATTGTCATCGGTTTCAGCCTCTGAAACTAATATCTTTGCTATCGGTTTGGGTAGAAAATGATATTTAATCGACTTTATAATAATTTATTACAATTTTTTATTTAATTAGAAAATGTTATAATTTATTTATTTTTTGTATTAAAATATTAGAAATATTTTATATATTTATTCAAAAATAGATGTAATACTATATAATTTGATTTATTAGAAGGACTGCAACAAATAACCCAAATCAATATTTTTCAGACCGGATTTTTCACGGCTGTAAGAAAAATTAAAATATTTTTTTGGGTGTTATTGGAAAAAATAAAAATACTTTGAATCTGAGTTATTGATCCCGGTTCAAAAGTCACTTCTAGATAAATACAGAAAATATTGTGCTCTTTCTATTTTTGAAAAAAATAAAAAATTTAAGAAAAGTTTTGTCAGACAAAATCATGACATATCAATTTTTTTTCAAAATAGATATAATTTCTTAATATTTAAATGCACTAGAAGAATCACAATATTTTTTGTATTTACCTAGAAGTGACTTTTGAACCGGGATCAATAACTCAGATTCAAAGCATTTTTTTTCCAATAACGCACAAAGAAATATTTTAATTTTTCTTACAACCGCAAAAAAACCAACCTGAAAAATATTGATCTGTATTATTTGTTGCAGTCTTTCTAATAAATCAAATTACACGGTATTCTATCTAATTTCAAGAAAATATAAAAATATTTCTAATTTTTAATATAAAAAATAAATAAATTATAGCATTTTCTAATTAAATAAAAAATTGTAATAAATTATTACAAAGTCGATTAAATACCATTTTATATCCAAACCGATAGCAAAGTTATCGGTTTCAGCCTGATACCTCGCATATTTAGCCTATATTTGACTTGATTCCGTACCAAATTCTCGTTCTAAATTGTCAAAATCATGTGCATTTCAATGATATATCTTTAGAATTTGGTACTGCTGAGAGGTTGTTTGTTTTCTACAGGATTGGAGCAAAATACACGAAGAAACGGCATTTTTGGACTCCCTGATACGACCCTTACCAGGCTTGGTACGGGCCGTACCAGACTTAGCCGATTCAGCCTTTTTCCCATCTCGTACGGCCTGGCCGTACCACTTTGGTACGGGCCGTACCTAGATGCCGCCTGACAGAATTCAAATCCTGGCAGAGGCTATTTAAAGCGAGGGATCTCTCCATTCCAGAGGAGCCCGACTGGATACCATTCGAGAGAGCTGAGAGAGCAGAGAGAAAGAGAGAAAGAGAGCAAAGGAGCAAGGAGAGAAGAAGAAGGAAGAAGAAGAGGCGAAAATCGACGGATCAAGCTCTTCTCCACTCCGGATCTTCGATCCAGTTTTATCATGCCTCTCTTTATCTCTTTACTTGTATTTCTGAACAGATCTATGACTTGTGAGTAGTTGATCATTGTTTCTAGGGTTTAGAGATGGATTTTCTTGATTTGTATTGCTTTTCTTGATTTGGATCTTGTATGAACTCTTTTTATTGCATTGATTGTGAATTGCTTGTCTTGATTGCTTTGTTTTGCTGTGATTGCATGTGGTGTGCCTATAGTGGTAGATCAACCCTAACAAGGTCATGTGACCATTACTATCTCTCAACCAAATCAATCCCTTTAGGTAGACTTGTTCGAATTGAAGCCGAAATGTTGAATTCTCCTCTAATTGACAGATTAGAAGATACCTTAGATCTCCAATCAATCAACTAGTGGATCTGGACCAACACATGACAATTGAGGTTTAGAAACCCTAGAAGGTGAAGAATTGCATCTCAAACCTAGATCTTGAACCAACAAACGAGAGTTGAGGTTTAGGAACCTTAGGTATGGTCAATTGAACCTTTCTCAAGAGTTTAATACGAGGTACCAGCAAGAAATGCATCAACTCGAACTTGTAAGCCCTGTTCTGGTAAATCGGTACGGGTCTTACAAGAGTGGTGCGGCCTACCCGTACCAAGCCCCACACGGCTTGGTCGGACCAGGTTGGTGCGGCCTAGCCGTACCAACTTGGTAAGACCCGTACCACTAGAGGCAAATCAGAGATGAAGTCTGAAACCCTTGAAACATCTTTTATTCAAATTCAAAACACTGTTTATACTTTTCCTTGCACAGTTACTCTTCTATTTCACTACTTGATTGCTTGAATTGATTGTTTAGGAAATTTAAATACCAAAACCCCCTTCTTTCTCACTTCTAGTCTTTAGCCAAGATAAGTAGAATCTAGTCAAGAAATCCGTCCCTGTGGATCGATACCCGATTATACTCCTCGATAGGGTTGTGCACTTGCAACCCTAATCGGAAGGTGTAACCGCGGTTTTAAAAGGTACGCTCCCAAGCGTACTGAAACTTGCGTTGCGCTTGCACGCGAACACAGCCTCTAACTGATGACAATGCTATCGGTTCTTGAGGACTCCAAACCGATGGCTTTGTGAGCGGTTTCTGTTTCTGAAACCGATAGCTTTGTTATCGGTTTGGGTAAATTTTGAATTTTTCTCAGAAGTTTGATAGATTATTAAATTTTTATTTTTTGGATATTAATGAAAATCTCAGCGTGTTTAGTGTTTTGGAAAAAAAATATTTTCGGTTAAAACTTTGTTGAATATAAGAATTATAAAAAAAAATAAAAGAAGTTTTTTTTTTAATAAATAATGGTTTTTCTCAAGTGAAGTCCAACTATTAGAATTTAATTACTTTCAATTCTAGTCACCTCCAATTCAAGGAAATAAAACTAATGAAGAAAAAAACTCAATACAACCGTGTGCAATAGTATAGGAGTTTCATTAAGAAAAAAAAAACAGCAGGAATTTGAACGACAGAAGTGCAATGCTTAACACCTTAAAATCAGATTGAATCTTTGTTTGTAATACCTTTATTTTTTTAATGTTAAGAGAAATTTCATATATACTCCTCCTGAAAACTTTGAAATTATGTATTTCGAATAGAACTCGGGTGTTCTTAAGCTCACTAGTCCCTTTGCGAGCTTAATTAAAAAAACATATTGGATTGACTTCAAATGATGCATCCAACCGTTGAAACCAATCTACTTTACGAGTGATGTGTTTACATGTCAATTTTATACATTTTCGAACTAATATAGTAAAAAGTCAAGCGGTAAAAAAAAGTTTATAAGCTGATTTTAATACATTCAAATTTTATCATTTTTTGACTGCTTGACTGTAAACTTAATTAGTTTGAAATTTATAAATTTGACATATAAACACATCACTCGTGAAGTAGATCAGTTTTAACAATTTAAATGTGTTATTTAAAGTCAATTTGACATATTTTTGAGTTAAGCTCACAACAAAAAAAGCTTAATGAGGTTAAAAACATTTTAGTTCTACTCGTGTATTTCTTCTTCTAAAATTCATATATCATATTTATGCTTTTTTGAATCTTTGTTCGGCCTGCTTGGTCGCCTATAGTAAAAAAATAAAAAATACTTCATCCAAGGCCCAATATGCGGACTTAGATTCAGTCTAGGCCTTATTGTATTGCTCAAGTAATGGGCCTATCTAAGGCCCAATGCACTTGGCATGACACCTGTTCCACCACTAGTCAACTTTAGTTGCATTTGTCCCATCTGTATCAAAGTCAGTTGTATTCAGAGAAGGTGATGAATGGTACTTAAAGAAGATGGTGAAATTGACGCACTTTAATTACATCCCAACGAACTATATCAATGGAGATGTAATAACGTTAGATACACATCATTTCTGGTTCATTCTTCTATCACATGAAAAGTTAGATACACATCATTTCTGGTTCATTTGTCTATTGCGCATTCTTCTATCACATGAACAGTTAGAAGGATTTTGTTACCTGGTTGCAGCATAATTTCAGTGCATTTTTAACGTTAATCAGTAAATTATATAAAATATATATATATATATATATATAGAGCAAATCTAGGATGTAGTGTGCTCACCAAGAGAGTTTGGTGAGCACAACTCCAAAAGTATATTGGATTGGTTTCAAACGACGAATCCAAACCGTTGAAATCCATGTGCTCCATGAGTGATGCATATGCATGAATTCTTTTTAAAGTTTCGAATTTATTTGCTACAATGTCAAGCGGTTAAACAAATTATGAAAAAATGAATATATAAAACAACTTATAAAATAACTTATATTTCTTTGACCGCTTGACCTTGTAGCAAATAAATTCGAAACTTTCAAAATTTTGCATGTATATGCATCACTCATCAAGTACATGGATTTCAACGGTTTGGATTCGTCGTTTGAAGCCGATCCGATATACTTTTGAAGTTGTGCTCACCAAACCCTCTTGGTTAGCACATCACAACCTAGCTTTGCTCATATATATATATATATATATAGCTGTTTTAATTTCAACTTTTTTATGATAGAATGTTAAATGTTTGGATGGTGGTGGATGCAAAGTCTAGTGCGGTTCAGCAACATATTTTCAATGAAATTATGAGATTTTTTTTTTTTTGGGTTCTATTATGAGATTACACTTTCAGGCTATTGGATAATCAGATTTGGTACTGATTTTTGAAATTAGAAGCAAATCTGAGTAAAGGAAAAGGTTAACGCAAGTTGGAAAAACAATCAAGAATGAGGGGAAGAAGTATTGTTTTCTACTATTAGTTGAATCGCTCAGTTTGATCAATATAGTAGAATTTGTATATTTTTTTATTTATTTTCTGAAATTTATTTTGTAATTTTTTTAAGGGGCGTGTTTTTTTGAGTGCTCAAATAACCGTATTGAAAGCCGAAGAGGATTTTTTTTTAATCTCAGTTTTGCCCTTAATTAATTTCTTATTTTGACTTTATCAAATTGTGTTCTTTCTTGAATCAGTCAAAATTAATCGCCACAGGCACATCAAAGGAAATAATTACTAAAGTGATCATTGAAGTTTGTGTATAACAAAATTCTCGGAATCAAGCAAGAAATCAATTCGCAAAGGATTAATATCTTCTGTCGTTCTTCTACGGAGTAAATAAAACTGGAGACCAACTTTTCAAGAGACCTTTGTAACAATCCAAATTAGAGAATTTCATTAATTTTTAATTTATTTTTTTAGTTTTTGTCGGAAAATAAGTTACATAATACATATAGAATATTAAATAGCAAAAATTTGGGATGACAAATTGCAAACTCTATTTTGAATTATCCTCTTGAGAGTACAAATTTGAAGCACTCATAAATTTACGAATATGAAATTTAGAGAAGTATTTGCACCACTAGTGTAATGGATTCATGACAATTTTCTTCAAATCGTACTTGATGTATGATCCACATAAGTTTTGTTGCTTTAGAAATATAAAGCAGCACGGACCATTAATGTATAAAATTTTTATACATGGATTTAAAAAGAAATCCTCTTTAACCCTCAATATAGTATTTTTAGCACTGAATATGGCATGCCCATTAAGTTTATTCAATCCATGTATGATTTTTTGCTTGCATGTGAATCAAATATATAATAAACAAACCTAATGTGTTTATGTGAAATTTGATATAAAAATGTAAAAGATTCTTCCCATAAAAATGAAAAAGACAATAAATTAAGTCATGCTTGTATTATCTTTGAATAACATTTATGATTTCTTTTTAAAGATATGACACAATCTTAATTAAGTCTTTATCATAATTAGGAGAATTTGACAAATTGAGTATGAAGAGAATAAAATTTTTCTCTGCGCGTTGCTCTTAAAATAGCACTGTTTTTTTTTAAAATGGAAATTTTATAATTTTGTGTAGCTACTAAAGCATGTTGTTGAATTAAAAGTTAAATAAGTTTTTTTTTTTATGATATCTGTTAAAAGTTAAATAAGTTATTAAATGATAAAGTTGAAATAAATAAAATTTAACCATAGTATACATCATCCTTCAATCAAATAAAAAAAAATTGAAGTCATCATGCTATAGGGGATTAGGGCCCGACTAAACAGTAAAATGAACCGTTGACTCCTTGTGTCTAGTTCAAGCTAATTACCTCCATTCCTCCAGTAATAGAGAGGATCGGTGAATAGTGAATACAGATACTTGTTCCACAGTCAATCGCCACATGAAAAGATCTACAGTCTCGCTACAGAGATGTCGGGGTCTCCTCTCTCTCCCTCTCCCTCTCTGTGTCGCTCGTTGTCACTTGTCAGAGAAGCAAGCACACTGTCAACCACTTCTCCACTTCAACTCCTCCTTTCCCAATTTTGTCTACTTAATTTTGAATTTTCAACAACTGACAGTGATAGAGACTAACCAACAATTTAACAACCGCGCTGAGCACTTTGTTGGAACCTGACGCCTCATCCACCCAAAGCTGAGATCTTTCGCTATTTATATTTCTTCTCCAACATTTTCTTCGCTTGATCAATGGCGGTGGCGAAATTGAAGTTGAGCCCAAAGCGGGGCCCACTTGGGTTCGTAACCAAGGTGTTCATAGCCATTGTACTGGGTCTCTCCTTTGCGGTGATCTGGTCTACATTTTCTCCCAACTCCTCCGAGGCAGAGGTATCTTCGAAAAGGAACAGCTTTGAAGGAGAGATTTTGGAACCAGAATCAAAAATACCACCTGGTAAGGCTAAAGGGGAAGGGAAGGAGAGAAAGAAAGAGAGAGATGCCAGCTTGGGGAAAAGCAGCTCGAATGCTACCGTGGAGGTGTCAAATCCAGAAGGAGAAACCTTGAAGGGAAATGGAACAGTGGTTGAGGTAAAGGAGGAGAGAGAGGAGGAGCAGAGAGAAGAAGAAACAAGAGAAGAGCAAGGAGAAGGAAGGAAGCAAGGGGAGGGAGAAAACAGCGAGGAGCAAGGAGGTATTGAACCACTAATTCCTTTATTTTTGTTTTACCTAGTAACGTACTGTTCAGGTATGAGAATGTGGTGGTACCAGATTGTTAGTTTTGTGCACAATGTCCAAGCTAGGACCATACCAATATGGTTCATTTACTTACCAGACTGATACACACATGCTAGTATACCTCCATTGCTGGTACAATCTGGCTGCTCCTGTACTTGCATGTTTCTGAGACCTCAATCCTCAGAACCACGGGCGGAACTAGACTTTCAAGTTATGCGGGTCAAACATGCAATGGGGGTCAATTTTACTGTATCTATAACATTTTGCTCTAAACTACAGAAAATCATGCTTTAAGTACATTTAAAAAATGGGGGTAAATTGACCCCCATTCACTTGTAGTGGGTCCGCCACTGCTCAGAACGGTACTGTTTTCTTTCTTTTTCCTTATAAGGCTATGTTTTCTTTGTTTGTGATAAGACATTCTTACATAAAAGGATTTCCATATAAACCTCATACTGCTACAACTAGAAATACCACTCAAAGGAAGTCCCTGTATTCTGTTTCAACACCTGATATGAGACTTGACTGACACATTAATGGATCCACAAACCTTTGTAGAAACCAAAGATGAAAATGAAATTCAAATAGAAGAGGATGTGAATACAAATCCCGAAGGAGATGAAGATGATGGGGGAGAAAATAATAACAACATAAAAAGTCAAAATAAAAAGAAAAATACAGGGCCTTTGTTTGACCCCTCGACTCAGTACCATTGGAAGCAGTGCGGCATGAAAAGTGGGAACAATTACGTACCATGTTGGGATTTTGAGTCTGATGGCCATCAAAGGCACCATGAGAGGAGCTGCCCACACACGCCAGTTATGTGTCTTATTTCCTTACCCAAGGGATATAGGGAACCTTTGCCATGGCCAGAGAGAGAATCAAAGGTAAGCTACTATTATATTTTTGACAGGGAAAAAAAGTTCGAGCCCATATTTTGCATTAACTAAAATTTGAAGAATCAAAGGTATACTATCATTTCGGGGAATTTATGTGATACCATGAAAATTTCAATTTTACCAGATTGACCCCGGTAGATACCTAAGTGTACCTCCTTAGAACAGTGGTTGTTTTGGTAATATCTTTAATAAAGGTGGTTGAATTTTTCCTTAAGATTCATACCAGTGCTGTTAGTAAACTACATGGTGAAAGCTTTTCGCTGAGACTTCCATAACCAGTATCTTTTTAATTACTACCCATGTGCATACAGTGCACGGTGCATCAGCTATCTTCTCGGATATGATATTATGGTTTATATGCTTGTAAATTATTTCAGATATGGTATAATAACGTGGACCATCCAAAATTATCATCATACGTAAAATCTCATTCTTGGTTAAAGATTTCTGGAGACCATTTGGTGTTTCCTAAAGAACAAACTGAATTCAAAGGCGGAGCCAACCAGTATCTTGACGCCATTGAAGAGGTAAAATTTCTTTTGTCATATAAAATATGTCATTCCAAAACATTGAAAATAATATGTATGCCCAAACAATGGAATCCAGATGTTACCTTTTCTCTCAATGATTAAGGGGAAATAAATCTGCTCCTATTCCAAAGGAATAACAGGAACCTGTTATTCCGATCTCAACCTTTCAAATTTTCCATGCGCAAATCTCAATGAAACCTTTTCATACACGAATCTCAATGAAAATCAACGGTTGAGATCGGGATAACAGGTTCCTGTTATTCCAAATTTATTCCCTGATTAAGGATAGCTGAGATGTAGCCTTAGCATTTTTTGAAAAAGCCTAGGTTGGAGGGAGGGTACGTGAGATGTTTTTCTCATTTTAAGGGGCATTTGCATATGTGATACTTTGAGGCCAGGGTTAGACATGCAACTTCTTTCAGCTAAAATTGTTGTGGGAATATGTTGAGTCCATCCCTAAAGTGTCCTCTCCTGAATATGTCCAGTGCATGCTTTCTTTAACAGATATGTTATACATATAAACACTGAACTAGTTGTTTTTAACAGTAAGCTAATTGCTTTCAACATATAATAATGGAAAAAATGACCAGACATTGTTTTTAATATTACGATAGTTACTTCTAACAAAAATGTTATTCTTGGAAACACTAGTTATTTTCTTTTCACATTTCTTTGTTATGTTTAACACTTATATTCTTACAATTTTCAAGACATGTCTGATGATGTTACAGAAGTGCAATGATGATCATCCATGTGAATTTTGTAGTTGCCAGAAGTGCCTTGAGAATTGTAACTATATGTGTTAAAAGGAACTCGAAAATGTTAAAAAAAATTAGCTGAGTGCTTACAAGAAATATTTTTGTTAAAAGTAACTTTTAATATTTTTAAAAACACAGTCACACCATCATATTTTTTATGATTATATGTTGAAAGTAACTAGCTTTGTGTTAAATCTAATTACTGAAGTGTTTAAAAGCACAACATATCTGTTAAAAGAAACTTGAACTGGAGACGTCAAGGAGTGAATGCAAGGTGGATACTTAAGATGTAGACTCCTCTCATGATTCAATTTTTATTATATTTTCTTAATTTAGATAGTGCCGGACTTGGAATGGGGAAAGAACATCCGCATAATCCTCGACATAGGATCTGTTGGTGCCAGTTTCAGTGTTGCTTTATTAGAGAAGAATGCATTGGCATTAACACTTGCTCTAGCAAATGACCAAACTGACCTAGCCCAGGTGGTGCTTGAGAGAGGCATGCCCGCAATTTTGGGCAGCTTGGGGTCAAGACGGCTCCCATTCCCTAGTGGGGTATTCGATGCCATCCATTGTGGTGATTGCAATATAGCTTGGCACCATAATGGTACTTATCAATGATCACTTTTAATTAATGTCTAATTAATTTGAGCTTTGCTCGAGTACTTCAACTTAAGTACCCTAATTATGAACTTTAGGCCCCAGATAAACCAACTAATCACCAAATTTGCAATAAATTTTGATCGGACTGCTTTGCTTCTCTAGCATGCTATTGGAAGAAAAATAAAGAAAGAAAAAGGAATGAAACCAAAAGGGTTGGATGAGCACATTCAGGTTTAAATTTTCGCTGATAAGACAGTGAATAAACTGCTGAAGGAATAATTTTATGTTACATATTTTTTTTTAGGTGGGAAGTTGCTTTTAGAAATGAATCGAGTTTTGCGTCCAGGTGGTTACTTTATTACATCCACTAAGCATGGAGATATTGAGACTGAAGAAGGTAATTTTAGATGTTTTTTGTTCCGCATGTGAAAAAGAAAAACACACTGAGTATTGCAAGGCAACAAATCATGTATGCCATCGTGTCTGATGCAAATACTTGACTAAATATTGCAATACATTTGCAAAGATTAAGGTGGCAAACACATGTTTAATTTGAATATTTTGTTTAAATTAAGTTCAGGTCTTGGATATTTGGTCATGATCTTTTAGGTCAGGTCATTGTTGGGCTTGGAAATTTGGTTTTTCCAGATTCAAATCAGTTGTTGTATAGGTAGAACCCCAGTTAAGCTGGATTTAGGATTCAGGCCATTTTTTTTTTTTCATAAAAGGAACTGATTTGGAGTTGCAGCTGAGTGGTATGTTGGATTATATAGATATTATTTTATATTATTCTTCTTTTTGTCAGGTGGGATAGGTTAGCTTTCTGGCTGGGTTAGGTGGTTCTGTAAGTTTGATTCCAGTATCAGATTTGGGTTGTGTCCACTGGATCAGGGGATCGTTGGGATTTGAGTTGGTTGGATTTGGGCAGGTCAAGGTGTCAGGTTTCAGTTTAGTGTCAGGCCAGGTTTGTTCCTCATATTGGTTCAGGTTCTTCTGATTGACTCTTCAGCAAAATTTTGTTATGTTTAGATCTTGGTTGTAAATTGGTTTCTATAAGATTTTATCAGTTATAAGAAAATGGTCCATTGGATACTAGCATAACAGTATATCAAAGAAATTGATTATAACAGTCAATACTACAATGATGCTGTTTCCATTTTTTCCAGGTATGTCAAAGCTATTGGCATCAATATCTTGGATTATACTGGCACATAATACCAACGATGAAAGTGAGATGGGAATAAGAGTTTATCAAAGACCGGCCTCAAACGATATATATGAGCTTAGAACAAGCAAAAACCCTCCCTTTTGCAAAGATGACGAAAAACCGGACCTAGCTTGGTACAATTTTCTCTGTTTCCTACTATTCTTCAAGAAATACTCACTGTACCCTTTCAATTACCTCATGCATGTAGAGAGAGAAATAGTGAGGAGTGGGCTTTTTTGGGCTCTCTCAGGAATTAGAAAGGGTTACATTTTATTTGGTGTTTGCATGTCTGGGCATGAAAATAGGGCACAGGGGAATAGATGATGTGTAGCCTACATGGCTACTTGCATGATCTTTTCTACATTTTGTAGGCCACAGTAATATTGATGGCGTGTTATTGCATGCCTACATTGTGAGGAAACTGGGACAATTCATCCATAGAAAATAAAAAAGGGAAGTCTGTCACATTATGTGATTTCTTGGAGAAATGTGACATTTATGATGTTTTTTTAGGTAAGTAGGCTAGCCCACATTTTTGATCTTATGTGGGGTTAGCATGGTATTTACGATTCTTTTATGCCATTTATCTCCAACTGCTGGTTTAAAATTTGTGATTTAGACTGTTTATTTTACATGTTCAGATCATGTGGGTTCAGGGATTTTAATAAGGCTTAGGTTAGATTTGGGCGCAGTTCTGTCCTGGGTCCAATAGAATTTGAGGATCGGAATTTAGAAACATTTTGGATTGAGTTGTGTCTCAATTTGGGTCAGTTCAGTGGATCTTTGGTTGCATAGATTTTCTAGCTGCACGTCTCTTTATTTGCCTTCGTTGTATCGAACATCACACCATGCATTTTGCATTATTTGCAAATAACATCGAACATTTCACATATCTGAAATTAGCACCTAGCATTGTTTGTATTGTCTGCAAGAGCGCTGAAGACAAAGTGAACCACAAAAGACCAACTGTTCCACTTCATCTCTTATGAATCAATCAAACCTTTTCATACTTATCACTTACAAATATGGAGTTTAATTTAATTGATTTCAGTTCATCTTGGAGCTAGATGGAGGAAAAAAAACACTCACTAAAAAGGGCTTAGTTTCCGACTTTTAAGCATCCCTCCCGTACAATAATGTATGGGGAATCAGTCGCAAACATGAGAAATTTTGGCTGTAATCTCCTAGAAAATATTTATATAATCATAACACACATGCACACGTATGTATATTTATTTTGTTGGTTTATTTATCTGTTTATTTATTAATAATTTATTTATATCTATTTCTGTCAAATTACAGGTATACTCCGATACCCACATGCCTACACAGAGTACCAGCTGCAATAGAAGAAAGAGGCAGTGACTGGCCTGAAGAATGGCCAAATAGACTGGAGGCCTTTCCTGATTGGTTAGGCGACTTGCAAGGGAGGTTGCATGCCGACCAAGGCCATTGGAGAACTGTTGTCGAGAGATCATACCTTAATGGGATGGGCATTGACTGGTCAACAATTCGCAATGTCATGGATATGAAAGCCATCTATGGCGGGTGAGATATGGCCTTTATTTTATTTGAGTAATTGGTACTCTCTTTGATAAATTTAAATAGGCCCTCACCTTCAAATAATTGAAAAAGAAGGAGGCTCTTTGCAACTTTTGCGAGAGTTTGGGCGCTACTTTCTATTTATTTTATTCTAACATCAACATATAAATTTTATTCTAACATCAACATATAAATTTTGTTCTAACATTAACATATAAATAACCCCAACCCACCCATGAAAGAAGAGGTACTTTCAAACTTAAAATTATACAACAACTAAGACAGAAAGAAGGTGATGAAATCATAGTTTAGAAATGGCACCTTACCTCTATGTCATCATACTGATCGAACATTTCTATTATTATGTATGTGAGTTTTGGAAGTCTTCTGTGGAAGGAAAATTATTGCACATCCCGCCAGACATCAATTAGAAAATAATTTCCTCCTAGTAATAATTTTGTATGCAACTCATAAAACAAAGACGTGATTTACCAAAATTAAGGGTTAATAGAGGCTTCATTTGTACTTGGTAATCACTTTGATCAGAACGGGACTGATTTGTTCATTCATATAGGTGCTTCATATTATGACAATCCATAAAATAAGAACTAATCATTGTGAGAACTTGCAGTTCTCTCTCTCTCGCTCAACAATCAATGTGGTCAATTTCTTCTCTTTTTGATATCTAAATTTAATTTTATTTGATGATGTCATTATGTAGGTTTGCGGCAGCATTAGCATCTCAAAAGGTTTGGGTGATGAATGTTGTACCAGTGCACGCACCAAATACTCTTCCGATAATTTTTGAGAGGGGGCTTTTTGGTATCTACCATGATTGGTGTGAACCATTTAACACACATCCAAGATCTTATGACCTTTTACATGCCGACCATCTTTTCTCTCGCCTTAAAAATAGGTATTGCTGAATGCCGTTTTTTTCATCATTTTTCTTTTTCTTCTTTTTTTGTTGATCTTTGCTAATATAATGTGTTCAAACAAGAAAATATAAGTAGATAATGATAAGCATCTCATATGCCCCTGAAAAGGAATGCTAAATATCACCTATACTCCTTTTCTACCCTTCCTTTTGTATACTCAAGCTACCCTCCTTAGCTCATGTATAAGCTGAGAAAAAGAGTGGAAAAAGCAAGTATAGTAGTGTTGGGTTGATTTTGAAGAACCTAGAAAGGATAGATCTAGATATAACTGATTTTGTAGAGTTATGCATGCATTCCCCATTTTATGTCTTGGTATAAATTGGTTCACATGATCTTTGATTTACTTCTTCCAGATGCAAACATCCTGTCGTTATTGTAGTGGAAATGGATCGGATTTTGAGGCCAGGAGGCTGGGCTATAATCCGTGACAAATTAGAAATATTGAATCCTTTGGAAAATATATTAAAATCTTTGTCCTGGGAGATACCCATGACCTATGGCAAGGACAAGGAAGGTATCATCGTCGCACAAAAGACGACTTGGCGACCCTGAAATCTAAAGAGCCTCGCTTTATTTTATGGATGAGGTGGTTTAGGGGGATAATTTTTTTTTGTGATGTAGAAGGAGCAGTCATACTACTGTGGGATTCTAATTTGTATAATTTGTAGAGTATTATTGCATTTATTCTTGATGTATGCTTAAATGTAACTTGGCTGTCAACACACATGTATTGTCAATAATATATGTTCATTGAAATTTTGAGTTGATTTATCGGATTGCTTTTCAGCGTTGATGTATAACTGATTTTCTAGTTTAATGTACCTGATTTACATTTATAGACTTGGCCATTGCTTAGGTCAGATCATTGCTTGGGAAAAGAAAAATGAGCTCAGAACTAATGTCAAGGGCCTGTTGACAGTGAAAATAAGAATGAGTTTGAAATTTGAACTGAATTTTATTGTGTTTGTGAAAAAAAAAATTCAGTCTACGCCCACAGTAACCAAACCAAACAGGCCTAAAATTCCTGTGAATTTCTCAACTTTTTGGACATTCCTATGAGTTTTTCTTATAATAAAATTGGTTAGCCGAACGGACCGTGAAAAAGAAATCCTATTTGTTTGAAAATCCCATCAAAACCAACAAAAACCAAGGTGTTAGGTGCCGAACAGGCCCTTCGCCCCTTCCTCGAACCAGTTGTGTCCAGAGGGGACCAGAGCCATGGCGGGGTCCCTTGATTGATAAGCAGGGTACAAGGAATGACTTACAATTCACTGATCATCTTCCCTATTCATGCTGATGCTGGTGCGCTTCCCAGGCCTTTTCACCTCAATTGGCATTTCCCTCCGCCTCTGCCACCTCTCCACCTCCTCTCTCCCTTCTGCTTTACCATTACCACATCGCCACTTCTCACCTCGGTCGTCGACGCAAAGTGCAATCGCCGTACACGATCAGCCGTTCTTCCTCTGCACAAACCACCGACCCGACACAGCCTCTCTCTTACACTTCGTTCAAACCCTCTGCTCCACTGGCCGATCTGAGGAGGCGCACCACCGCCTCCTCCTCCTACTATCTTCCTCTCCGCTTTTCACCAATAACAGCTACAACACTCTCGTCTCCGCTCTCCTTAAATCCAACACTCCGCTTCTGACGCTTCGCCTCCTACTCCGCCTCTCCCATGTCAAACCCCTCTCT